>CM043719.1:29888235-30340332 GCA_023969325.1 Oryzias curvinotus | reverse complement strand
CAATCGTAGGGACGGTGAGGTGGCAGAGCGCTGGCTTTGGATTTACTGAAACAGAGCGGAGATCATGGTAACAGGAGGGGATTTTAGAAAGATCAATGTCTTTCTCTTGACCGGTGTCCTGAACTTTGGTTAGGGGCATGGCGGAATGAAGGCAGTTAGCCATACAATGCGTGCTCCAGTTAGCGATGCGAGAAGCACCAATCAAATGGGGATTGTGAGTTGGAGCCACGAGTGAACCAGGATTAAAGGAGTTTGTTGACACTGGGTGACGAAAAATTGGTGGTATTCGCGATGGTTACCGAAGTGATAACGAGTACCGGACCGGTGCGTTGGTGATGCGAGAGAGAAGTTTACCCCCTAGACCGGCAGCATTAACAGGATTAGCAAGGGTCTCGACCGGAAGAGAGAGATCATGAACGAGCCGCTGGTCCATGAGACTGTGCTCGGCCCCAGAGTCAATGAGCACCTTGAGTTCTAAAACTTGGTTCTGATTACAGATCTTGACAGGAACAAAGAGAAACTTGGAAACAGAAACGAGTTCAGATCAGCCCCGTGACCTGTCACTTAACGGGGGGCTCTGGAGTTTAAACGGATGCTACATTGAGAGACCTGATGACCCGCTTGGCCACAATGAAAACACAGTCCCTCATCACGCGTTTCTTTCTTTCCTCGACAGAGAGCTTTGAATGTCCAATCTGCATGGGCTCATTTGGTTAAAAGCAGATGACTCACGGTTAGATGGAGAGCAATAGTGCAGCAGAACAGGATTGTCTGGAGGGGCGGCAGCTTATGCCCTGCTCAGAGAGGCGTCTCGTAGCCGGACGTCAGATCTTAGGGCGGCGGTGACGAGTTCTTCAAAGGTGTTGGCTTCTGGCTGAGAACATAGATGATCCTTTATGCGTTCATTCAATGACTGGTAGAAGACACCTTTAAGTGCAAGGTCCGGCCAACCTGCTTCAACCGATAAAATTTGAAAGTCGATTAGATGTTCGCTTACCAGGCGGTTACCTTGTTTGAGACTCAGTAACCGCCGGGTGGCTTCTTCCTGCTTTCGCGGTTGGTCGAACACTAGACGGAATTCTCCAAGGAAGCAATCGAAAGGAAGGTGAGATATGGGATGGGTGGCCGGAAAAGCTTGAGCCCACTGCAAAGCCTTACTGCAGAGAAAATTAACAATTAATGATATTTGACTGTGGTCAGTCTGACAGTACCTGGGGGCCTGTTGAAATATGAGCTGGCACTGAAGCAGGAACCCTCCGTAGGACACAACATCGCCGAAAAAGGTTCCGGCTGTAGACGGACATTTTCCGGGGCGAAGGCGGAAGTGGTATTGTTGCCGGAAATGGGGGCTTGAGCCGCGGCTGCCGGAACAGGGGTTTGACCGATTAATTCGATCAGAGTTTGCGTGATGTTATCGAGGCAGCGGAATAAATTCTGCTGGGCTGAGGACATCTGAGTCAGGGCGTCTGCTTGGCGACTGAGGAGGTTACCTTGCAGAGCGATGGCGTGACGGAGCCCCTCCGAGTCAGCTGGGTCAGGCGTTTGGCCAGTTCGTTCTGTCATGATCGGGCGTAAGTTCAGAGTGACCCAAATGCTGGAACTCGGGAGGAGACTCAGACAATGAGGCAAGTTTAGGAGTTATAATGAGTGATGATTCTTTCCAGGCGAAGGCGCGGCTGCCGGCTGGAGGATTCTTGTAGCGGATTTCCATGGGAGACCAGAGGAGACCAGGTGAGTATCCGGAGAGATTTTTCCTGAGGCAGAGCGAGAAGCACAATGAGTAGGCAAAACGTGGCAACATACATGAGCAGGAGATTTGACCAGGCTATGCACAATAGGAGGAACAACGAACTGGCACCGACTGAAGATCCAGGAGATCCTTATGAAGGCTGCAGGGATGATTAGGTGAGTAGAAACAGCTGGTCACGTCCAGAGCAGAGCAGGCGGGGGAGGGGAGAGTGACTGACAGGGGAAACCATGACATTAATAACACTAAACTATTTGTTTTAAAAGGCTGCTAGAAGTTGAGCTGGGGTAACTATGGTGCTCTGGGTGTTTGTCATCTTTTCTCATGTTGCTTCTACCCTCCTCTCTTCTCTATTTTTCTCTATTCTTGATCATTATTCACTCATTTAGTTCTCCATGCCTCTGTTTGGTGCAGTGTGATTCATGCATTGTTCTTCTTTCCCCTCTCCCCTCCTGGGGAGTGGGCAGTGCTTCCAGATTCCAGTTGGTTCATCCGTGCTCCTGTACCTGACCCGAGTACCTCGTCTCTGCTCCTGCTTCTACACCTGGCTGTGGATCCTGTCTCCGGCTTGACTCGCGCCCCTGACTGTCCCCCCAACTTCAACTGGATGAAGCTCATCTGCTGGACTTAAATATGTAGATGTAGAGTTAGTTCATTCTTCTCTATGAGTTCTGGTACACCACCTGTCCGTCCTGGGGGAGGATCCTTCCTTCATGCAGACACCCCTGAGGTTTCTTTGTTTTTTCCAGGATGCGAGTTTTGTATCACAGCAAAGGAGGGACTAAGGCAGGGGTGTCAAACATACGCCCCACGGGCCGCCAGATGGTTCAATCCGGCCCTGTTATGAAGAGTAAAACTTGTAAGGATGTTTTTTAAAAAAAGCACGTTTCTAGTCCATTCCTCTGGCAAGTAGGAATGGGTAGCATTAAAGGTTTTAATGGTACTACTACTCTTATTGACTGCCTATCGATACGGTTTTTTAATAATACTCTTATCGATACTTTTCGAGGACGAAAAATAAGTAAATAAATAACAAATATGACCATAAAGTGTTTAATTTCCTTATTATGTACACATTTCTCCATGAGTTTTTGTCTTGTTTAAGCTTATTGGTATCGCTGGCTGCGTTTCCATTGACTATGAAATTGCACAAATTGATTTGCGGCTGGGGGACCTTTCTGTGTGGAATTGCCATGTTCTCCCCATGCATGTGTGGGTTTTCTCTGGGGGTCTCCGGCATCCTCCCACCGTTACAAAAACATGCTTCATAGGTTCTTTGGTTAATCTAAATTGTCCCCTAGGTGTGAATGTTGAGTGTGCATGGGTGTGTGGTTGTGGACATTCTACCCTGCAACAGAATGGCGACCTGTCCAGGGTGCCACCTGCCTTCGTCTGCAAGTTGTCGGTATAGGTTCAATAACCATTTGGCCTGCAACAACCGTTCGGGGTCCTTCAACTAGTGCTGACGTTCCATTATGTGATTGGCTGTCCGTTGGTCTAATGACGTATCAGATACTGATTGGTCTGATCAAATTACGCTACTACATGGAGAGGATATTTTGCGGTCCGTTGTAAACAAACAGAGCTCTGACACAGAGCGAGATTATCTCCTAAACGTGCTTTTATTATTGTTATGATTATTATTAAGTGCATTGCAGCCGAACAGACTTCGGTCCGAACCCTTCTCCGGACCGAACACTATAACAAAGCATCTTCCCTCCCTGCAAACACGAAGCTACGAAAAATCAAAGTTGTCCATCAGGATTGCAGCTATGGGATTCGAACATTACTTTACAATACAGCAGGGGTCTCAAACTTGCGGCCCGCAGGCTATTTGCAGCCCATATTTTGCGGCCCCCGCCTTAATATGAAAGTTTAATGTTAATGCGTCCTGCCAGTTTGTATGAATGACACTTTATCAGTGTTGTGCGCGGAACTGACGAACCAACCAATCATGGTGGGGCAATGACTCTTGGGGGCGGGACATTGACCGGGCTTGAAAGCAGGAGAACATTTCAGGCAGGAAACCTGACAGCCCCCTCCCTGGACCACAATAAGGTGTTCCTTACTTTCCTTTTTAGAACGTATTTATTCGCTTGTAATTTTTTACATACATGCAGCAGTTGCTGAACTTTTCTCTGGGCCGCACGGACCCGGAGGAGGATTAAGGTTATGGTTACGGTTAGGCGCACGGCGGCGTATCTACCACGACCAAACGGTTCATGCGCTTGGTCATACAGCATACCGCCCCCGCAGGAGATGGGTCAGCTGAGGAGAATAAATGTCCCACACGACATGCGTGACAGCTAACGGGGCTTTAACATTTAACACGTGCGAGAAACAACAAGATTTAGTCTGAGACGCGCTTAAAACAGGTGGGGAAAATGCAACGATAGACGTGTTTAAGATGAACCAGCGCCTCGCCTGGATCATTGGTGGAGACAGGGGTGGGGGGTGGGGGGGGATGAAGGCGAAGCTGCAGCGGAACTAAAGGAGAACAGGAACATTAACATTCAATTTACTTTTAGTATGCCTCTCCCCCTTAGTATGATCTGTGTTATTATATCTTTCAGAATTATTTTATTTTTTTATTTTATTTTTTATGTTTTGTAATGTACGTAGCCTTTTTTAATCAATAGGCCTTTTAAATTATTCTAATTGATCATCCAACTACAAAAACCTTTAGGACACATTTCCCATAATGCATTGTTTTGTAGTCATCAGGGCAGCTTTCAGTCAGTGCAGTTCTAAGTTTCCAGCTGCGTTTGCTCAGGTGGGGGCCTTGCTCCCACCCCTTTCTGGTGACATTTTTGTGATGATTGACAGGTGATGTTGGAGCTAAAACAAAAACATACGTCCCACACCAGGCGGAAGCGTTGCGTCCGCCTGGGTGATCTCAAACACGCTTATTGTGCATCTTGGCTGCACATATTTGGTGTCACCAAGATGAATTTCCACCCGTTTTTTAGCCTTTCTCTTTCTCTGACCTCAGGATTGTTCTGATCTCCAGTGAACAGCACCCGTTCTTTTAGGAACCACAGTTTGAATTCAGTATAAAAATATAGGAGTGGATGACCAGCTGCTCTACAATAACTTGTGACCAGGGTTTAAATGTGCAAAAAGTCATAAGAAAGAAATTCCAAAAATGGTTACTGAATTTCGTTTCGTCTTTACTGATTTGTGGTTTCAAGAGTAAACTTAAGAAAAAAATTCAACACAGACGCAAAAATGGGAGCACATCCTCTCTGACTTCTCCACCTTAATCCTTAATAAATTCAAATCCTAGTTTTGAATTATTCTTTTTTTCATTTGACCATCAAGAAACATGAGAACAACATGTTATGTTGATGTTTTACTATGAGTTATCACTTCATAGTCGATGATTTATTCATTAAGAATTTGAATGTTCATGTTTTAACTTTGATAAAGCTAAACTTGTTTTCATTTACACTTAATGCAAACTTGTTTTATCACAAAAGTTTTCACATTTCCTCTGATTTTACAATGAAATATATTTTGGTGTCATATCACATCACTAAATGCTCAGAACATTTAGGAGAAATGTGCTTTTATTTTTCTTAAACAGTTTTGATGAAAACCCAAAGCTGTTAGATCTACTGGAGATGTGTGCTTACAGCCATTGGCTGATCGGAAGGCCTCTGAAGTCAAAAGGATGATGTAGCATCTCATCTCGGTTCAGTTTGTTACAGAAGAACACAGAGAGAAGAATGGGAACTTCTTCCAGTCTTGTGGTCTTGTATTTTTTTATCTCAAATAACCCCACATAACTAAGTTTGTGCCAAGATTAGCCTTTAATCTTGTTGATAACTGGTGTGCATTTTCTTTTTAACTATTTTTGAAGCTCTTCAACATTTATGCTTCATATTTTTTAAAACTGATCAGACGATCCAAAATGAGACTTGTACTTGAACACGGTGGGGAAACCGCGTTGGGTCTGTGATTGCTCTGGGCGACACCTACCATGGCCGCAAGATCTGAGGGAGGCGGGTAGGCAGGCTGGTTGGCTGTCCTAGGGAGGCTGTCAGTGACAGGGGGTGGATCCATTACCTGTACGGAACCTTGGAGGTTTGGCGCGGTGAGGCAACCGGTGCCTCCCCTACCCGGCTGGGCTGCCTCGGCCCCCTCCGACCAGCCTCAGATTGTTCAGTCTGGGAGTCCAGGAGTTTATCTGCCATAACTCTTTGTTTGGATTCTTTCTTTAGCCTGTAGGCTAGCAACATCATCTTCTGCACGTGACGTGCGCTGTTCCACTTGCAGCATCCGTTCAGTAAACTCACTCATTTCTTTTTTTATGTCTCCTATTGCGGTCCCGATTCTATCAAAACGAGTTGGTAACTCATCTTTCATAGCTCCAATGGCAGCCAGGATCTCATCAGCTTTGGATCTCTCCAGCTCCGGGTTCCGTTCTCCTTTACCTTGTTCAGTCATGTTGTCAGCCACGTCAACTCTTTGGGATCTGCTCCGAATTTGAAAGTTTGTCAGCTTTGACTGGTTTTTTTAATCCGGCGTTGATGTGTTACCCCTCAACATTCCTTTTGTATTTTCAAACCCTTTTAACTGGATTTTGGGGGAACTGGAGTGTTTTAGCAGCATTTAAGTGTTGAGATCGCAGAGCAGTGAGTAATGTGTCTGTTCAGGTGGAACTGGAAGTCTCAATTTTAGATTTTGAATTATTTCTGTGCACAATATGTGTTCAGCCTGCCAGATCGGTACAGGAGCTTACGACCAGCGATGATGACGTGACACTATGGTAACCCCACTTAGAAAACCTGCCTATAGGCAATGTCCAAATCCCTAACTACTAAAAAACTATAGTGCGGGTCTATCTAGTGCCCTGGATTTTAAAAGCAAATCGGACACCATTCTCACTCCTTTTTTGTTTGTTTGTTTCAATTTCACGAAGTGAAAATCTAATCAATACGAGCATTATGACTATTTATGAATCCACTCTGTTCTGATGATGAAAATGTTGATTGTTTATTTATTAAATAAATACATTTAAATATGTTTTTTTTTCACAAAATTGTTCAAACTCAATGCAATGTGATCTATATCCGCCAATCTAGTGAGCAGCGAGCACTCTCAGGTGAGCTCTGGTCTTTTGCTGAGACTGCTGGGAAATTTGTAGGGCTCTGGATTTTGGAATTATAGATTTGGTCATCGCTACAAACTGGCAAACGCATTATATAGTGCACTATGTAGTGAGTAATGAAGGAATTCAGACACAGTCTTAGTGTCGAGATCTTTGTACAAGTCTCAGAAGAGCTGTATTAGCGTGTAAACGACCCTTTAGTTACTTCCTGGTTGGCTTCACCCCCCAGCTGAGAGTTACTGCTTGGCTAAAATGCAAGAAATGAGCTAAACACCACAGCTCTGTTCCCAGAATCCACTGTGATGATCTGTCAATCATAAAACTGCGCTCCCTCATTCAGCAAAAATAAATGTTGTTTTTAAAAAGATCTACAAATTGGTGGGGGGGAGATCACTCCTCCAGAATTAGAAAAGAAAAAACAGAAGTCACAATTAAATGGTGTATTGTACCTATGATTCCAGTTCGGCCATTTATACTGCTCTCATGTTTCCTTTGTCACCACCCCTTGAGCTAGCACAGGAGGACCCCAAATGTCCAACATATTTCAACAGTAAGCATTTCAAACAACACAACGGGCTATTAGAAATGCTGCTTTGTTAACAGGGTTTGTGTTGACCAGGACATGCTTTTATCATGGACAGATTTCTTACAATAGGTGTCAATCTGGGGTTGGGTGCCTTGCCAAAGGCACAATGTCTAGTCTTTTGTTGATGACTACCAAATTCACTGAGCCTCAGTTGCACATTAGACCATGCTAACCCTTGACAACATTTATGCTCAAGATGATGACTTGAACCCTTGAGATCTTTTGGTGCTCTTTTTTTGTATTAATGTGATCATAACCAGATTTGTACATTGAGCTGACTCCTGAATGTGAAGTTCTCATGTCCATTAGATGTAAAAACTTGCTATCCACTGCTTTTTTGGGCCTCTTTACCCAGCTCAGAATTACAAAAAAAACGTGAGGCTCTCCCATTTGTCATTTGGAAAAATGTGAGGCACATCCTTAATAAATGATACCATCATCTAAATCACACGATTCAAACATTAATGGACACTCACATGTATCCCTGTGATAAATTTAGGATCATCAACTATCCTGACATTCATAAATACATCGTCATACCAAATAACATTCTTAGCATTTTCAGCATGTTTGGCAAACATTGCTAAAAGATTTCTTTCAGAAAAAAATGCTATTAATTTTCTCATTCAATTAGAGACAACCTTTAATCACTCATCAAATAGTGAATGACACTGTGCATCTTTTATACCGTATTCTGCAACAAAGTACACATTGAATTCAAAGAAAGCAGAACAATACAATGTTTATAGAAAAAGGTCTTTTTTTTGTTTATTGTAAAAAAATCTTATCAAGAATGTTTTGTAAAAGTAAAGCAACTATATATTAAGAAACCATGTCTCAGGCTCCCCTTAATCAGATATTTTACTGTTGTTTACCACCAAATGAACAAAAATAAGCTAAAGATTTTACCAAAGTCTCTAACTTTACAAAGTGTTAAAATGTTTGAAAACTTATGTAAAAATAATGTAATTTTATTTTAAAATAATTTACAGCAGGGTGGAAAACTGAAATTCCACTTCTATTGGATAAATAAAGCAAGGTAGGGAAAGAATAGTGTGGCCAGAGCCAAATGTTCTCTGAACTACTGTGGTATACCAGATTGCACTGTATTTATTTATCTATTTATCTATCTATTTATCTATTTATTATTTATCTATCTATTGAAATCTTCAGTTTCCCACTGAATAATTAAAACCACTTGTATCTACTTCTAGAGGTCAATTTAATAAAATACCCTTATTACTACAGTTTG
Source organism: Oryzias curvinotus (assembly GCA_023969325.1). Lineage (NCBI taxonomy): Eukaryota > Metazoa > Chordata > Actinopteri > Beloniformes > Adrianichthyidae > Oryzias > Oryzias curvinotus. Next base: position 30,331,634 of record CM043719.1, on the reverse strand, counting down.
TTTTGAGGTCTTTGGTAAATGTGCCATGAACACAGTAATACTGTTACTGCCATCTACAGGCTAACCTGCATAACTGAAGGCCAAGGGGATTGGTTTTCATTTTATTTTATTGCTTTATTTCATATTATTAAAAGCATACTTTTAATATATATATTATATATATACGTTCACTTTTAAACGCTAATATATATATTAAGAGTATGCTTTTAATATATATATCAGCGTTTAAAAGTGAACGTCATATTCTCAGATAATAATTTTTATTTTTCTTTAAAGTTTTTTCAAGCCCTGCTACACCCACTGAAGGAAATACGTTTAGAAGGGAAGGCTGATAGGAAAATTCTAATGATCGAGCATTCTACTGCTATTTAAACGCAGCACTTACGGACGAATTTGTGAGACGTGAAAACAGTCTCACGGTAGATCCGTGCGTAACTTTGGCTTCGTGTGTGCGTAACAAGGGATTTGTGCGTGTTTTTTAAAGATGTGTGCGTGTAAGTAGTTTCAAGCTGTTGTAATCTTAATTTGTGCATACGTAAATGGCATTTTGTATTTTTTTCATTTTATATTTTTTTAACTTATACACATGTGAGTAACAAATCACGCACAAATCCAAATTTATGCACAAATTCTAATTTACACACGCACAAAGCAAGAATATGCATACACACATATACACAGATCCTACTTTATGCACAAATCAAGAATTACGCACGCACAAATCCGACTGAGTCTAATTTCTCTCCATACAAGATGAACCCTGAGCTTTTATTTTGACACGCTTAACAGTTGACGTGGCACAGGTGTTATCATCCTTCCCCCTTCCCACACTCATGGTGCATAAAAGAAGTAGTCTATTAAATGTAGCTTTCTTTTTTTTGGAAATGGAAGGTTTCTCTTCTGTCTCCTGGCTGGGCATTTTTTTGGAAAGAAACTTTCCAAAGAGGTTTGCTTTTTACTCATTTTGCTAGCTCCTGGGTTTTAGTTTAGACAGACAGACAGACAGACGTATTAATTGTCCACTGGGGAAAGTTGTTTTCATAGTAAAACATTTCTTCATAAGCTACAGAATTATGGTATTCATGCATATGCCTTTAGTTTGTTTTCTTTTTGATAAAACAATGTATGGCGTATGTCTCAACCATTCAGAAAGCAACAAGAAATGACATTTGATGAACAATTTCCCATTTCCACGTGGATTATTACCCACATCTGTAGCTTGTCAGATGCAGTTAAATGGATGGAAATAAAATGCCCCATCACAATGTGTAATGACCACAATGGCTGATCTTGGATCTTAGAAGATGTGGCAAATGGAAGAATTGGGAGTGAACGCATCTTTAGACAGCAAGAAGACTTGCTGGCAAACGAGGACCAGTGGCTTATGAGCCGGTTCCCACTTCCTCCAGCCGACCTGGTGGAGCTTTTGGGGGGGTGTCACCCGGTGCATCTGGTGCGTCGTGCCCCCCCCCTCTGCCTCAGTCACCACTCCACTTAAAAGGGATTCCCCAATAATTGCCGCCAGTCTCTCATCAAGAGGGGTCAGCTCCGGTGTCCCCTGTCCCCCACCCGTGGCAGACACACTCTGGCGATGCAGCGCCAGACGTTTTTTTGCCTCGACTTTGATGTCCGACCATTTCTTTTTTATTTTGGCGTCTGCCACCATTTGCCACTCACGTGCCTTTTTGGCATTAGTAATGCCCACACTGTGCCCTCCAAACAACATTTTTCTCCTCTTTTCCACCTCGCCAATGATAACTTCTACTTCACATTGAGTGAAGTTACGTTTTTTTTATTTCCTCTCTGTGTTTGCATTCATTCATTCATTCATTTATTTATTTGTTCCTTTCATGAAAATTAATGTTCAAATGTTTACATGTTTCTCTTACATATTGAACTTTTCATGATTGGAAGGGAGCAGAATTGAAGAACACAATTCTTATAATTATCTGCTCCGTTTTAAACATTACATTTACATTTCTCACACCATCACCTGTACTCAGATTTCACAATGTACTGTTCCACTACACAGTAAATACATTCCATACATTTAACACATACATTCCAAAAATTCCATTCAACAGTCAAGTTTATACAAACTAATTTGTTTAGCTTTATACATCTGTTTAAATTGGATAATATTTTGACAACTTTTTAACTGATTCTCCTGGGAATTCCACATTTTTACTCCTGCTATAGACAAACACCTTTGCTTTAATGTTGTTCGAGCAATCTGTTGTTTGAAATCAAATTTTCTCCTATGATTTTCATCTCCTGTGGTAAAAATAAAAAGCTTTTGTAGGTCTTTTGGTAAATCTCTGTTTCTGGCTTTAAACATAACTAATAAGGTCTGCAATTCAATTCAATTTTTAAGTTTTAATAAGCCTGACTTAATAAAAAGTTCATTTGTGTGATCTCTAAAATTAGCTTTATGAATAATTCGAATAGCTCTCTTCTGTAATAGAATTAAGGGCCTTATATTAGTTTCATATGTATTTCCCCACACTTCAATACAATATGTAAAATAAGGTAAAACCAAAGACCAATATAACATGTGCATAATATGACATGGTAAAACATATTTAGATTTGTTCAGAACAAAAAGGCTCTTGGCTTCTTTATTTTTTACATAAAATATATGAGATTTCCATGTTAATTTGTCGTCCAACATAACCCCTAAAAATTTAAATTCAGACACCTGTTCTATGTTTATGTTGTCAATGGACAAAATCACTTCTGTTCTGTTTTTATTACCAAATACCATAAACTTTGTTTTAGTTAGATTCAAAGATAGTTTATTGTAGTCAAACCACATTTTGAGTTTTATCATTTCCATTTCAATACTTTTAGCTAAGGTTTTCAGATTATCCCCAGAACAAAAAAAATTTGTATCATCAGCAAATAAAACAAACTGTAACAACTTAGAAATATCACAAATATCATTTATATATAAAATAAAAAGTTTAGGTCCTACAATTGAGCCTTGTGGGAGTCCACAAATAATATTCATAAGATCAGACTTCTTACCTCCAAACTGCACATATTGTTGTCTGTTTTTTAAATAACTGGTGAGCCAGTTCAGGGCGATTCCTCTAACCCCATATGCATATAATTTAGAAATCAAGATAGAATGATCTATGGTGTCAAAAGCCTTCTTTAAATCCATGAAAACTCCTATTGTGTATTTCTTTTTGTCAATTGCTGTTGAAATTTCTTCAACTATTTTCATTATAGCCAAATCTGTAGACCTATTATAACGAAACCCAAACTGATTCTCACTTAACAATTTATTTTTTTCAATAAAGCTGTTTAGTTTGTTAACAAACAACTTTTCTAGAATTTTAGAAAATTGAGAAAGTAATGATACTGGTCTGTAATTATTAAAAGTATGTCTGTCTCCATTTTTGAAAAAAGGAATAACTTTAGCTATTTTCATCCTCTCAGGAAAAATTCCTAATTTAAGTGAAAAATTAAAGATATGATGTAGTGGTTTTACAACACAATCTATGGTCATTTGTATTAATTTCATGTCAATCCCATCACTGTCCTTTGAGGTCTTGTTTTTTAGTTTGTATACTGTAGTCAAAATGTCATTTTCAGTCACATCAGATGAATACATAGATTGGGAAATCCAATTTTTATTTTTAATACTATCTTTTGATTGTAAATTGCATGTAATAGTTTCTGCTAAATTGGGTCCTATATTTACAAAAAATGAATTGAATTCATTTGCCATGTCCTCTTGCTTTTTAATGACCACATTGTCTTTAAGGAAGAAGTGAGGTAGTTCTATTGATCCTGACTTATTTCCTATGACCTTATTCAGAATATTCCACGTAGCCTTTAAGTTATGTTTATTTTCATACAGAATCCTATGATAATATTTCTTTTCAGCTTGTCTCAATACATTTGTTAACTTGTTTTTGTAAACCTTATAACGTTTTTCAGCTGCTGCTGTTCTTAAGTTTAAAAAGTCCTTATAGAGTTTGTTTTTCTTTTTACAAGCATTCTGTAGGCCCTTTGTTATCCAGGGTTTTCTTTTATTTTTAGATTTAGGTCTACTTAGAACTTCTGGACAATGTCTATTGTAAATCATCATCTATATAAATTTCATTCCAGTCTTGATTTATGAGATCATTTCTGAAAGCGTTCACAGTTTCATCATTCCTTAGTCTTTTGTATATTTGGTGGATTTCTGCAGACTTTTTTTGCAACCTGAAGTCAAATATAGCAAATACAGGCAAGTGATCACTTATGTCATTAATTACTAACCCACAATTTCTTTGACTTTCCAAAATATTGGTAAAAATGTTGTCTATTAAAGTTGCACTAGTTGTTGTTATTCTGCTAGGCTTTGTAATCAAAGGATACAGTCCTTTACTATATAATGAATCGAAAAAATCAGATGTTTGTAAATGTGAATCTAGCTTTATGAGATCTATATTGAAGTCTCCACAAATTATTAATTGTTTATGATGGTTTAGATTACTTAACATATCTTCTAAATTTTCCTTAAAAGTTTCCATTTTTGATCCTGGTTTCCTATATACACATCCAACAGTCATATTTTTGTTTTTTTGTAACTCTATTTCCACAGCAACACTTTCCATTAAATCATCTATTGCAGAAGTCATACATTTTACCGGCTTCCATTTGAAACCATTGTCAATATAAAGGGCAATTCCCCCTCCAATCCTATTTGTTCTGCTATTGAAATACAAATCATAACCTTCAACTTTCAAATTATTTTCCTTCCCTTTAATTATCCATGTCTCTGACAGAGCAATTACTTTAAATTTTCCTTTAAATGTGTCCAAAAAAGATTTAATTTTATCAAAATTTCTTGGTAGACTTCTACAATTGAAATGAATAACAGAAAATGTTCCCTCAGTTTTAACTTCACTGAGTTGTTCCTCACAGTAATATCTGCAGGTATCCTTGAACTTATTAAACACATGAGTCTCTGGATCCACATCATTATCAAAATCATAAAGTCCATGCTCTGTATAGTCAAACTTAGAAGTGTTTTCACTCACCACTGAGTCAGTCATTTGTGCTGAAAATGAAGTCCTGCTCTCTACAGAATAGACCACAGTCTGATTCTGTCAGTAGAGTCTAAACAAAATAAAACTTTTCATTTCAGTTTTTCATTTGTACTGATCCAGGTCTGTCAGTTGTCTCACTGCTACCACTTTAGCTTGCTCTGGTGATCCATTTAGTTTTATGAACACTTTTCCATTCCTGGTCCAGGTGGCTTGTATTTTATGTTGCTTTTTCAGGATACGACATGTCCAAGCAATTTCTGAGTTTTTCTTGGTCAGGTGCTCATTTAAATAAACTCCAGTGCCTTTCAGTTTCTTTGCCTCCTTTAGGATTTCCACTTTGTGCTTTCTGCTCACAAATCTTATAATGATTCTTTTTTTTATCCTTACTTGGCAGAGTGTGGCATGCTGAGATGTGTCGACTATCCAGATGAATGTCTTTACTTCTCATATAGTGGATCACTTGTTGCTCCAGGGTGTGCTGTTCCTCAGATGGTGCATCTTCACCTTCTTGATCACTTTTTTGGGCCAGCAGCCCGGGCATAACTTTGATGTCTGGTCTCTAGCCCTGTGAGCAGAAGGTCATCTGCTCTGGAATTCTGCTCCAAGTCATCCACCTTTTGCTCCAGGATTTCAATCCTTAGATCCTTTTGTTTGATGATAGCCTTTAGCTCCTGGATCTCTTTTTCCATGAGACCTGTCAGTGTTTTCTGATTTTTTACCACTTCACTGATGTCCCTTGACAAGAAATTCAGAGATTCCTTCATTTCTGCAATTTCAGCAGCTAACTTAGTATTACTGGACATCTTGCTCCGAGTCCCAATAGAGGATGACATGCGCTGCACGGTAGTTCTCTTCTTTCTGGATACAATAACTACTAATTGTCAAAATTATCAAGTAGAATAAAGTGGATACATCAAGCAGAAATACCAATATCTTGACTTTTGATGGATGTCATCATATTTGAGCGATTTTTGATGGATTGAATCAGGCCTTTAGGCTGAGAAAAGCATTGGCTTGCATGGTTTCACAATCAATGAATATTCATTTGTGGGCGTTTCACGGACTTTTATGGGCAACTATGGGCGTGTCATGAAGCCGCAAAAGCTGCGCAGCATTTAGAATTGGTTGTCATTTATTAAGGGAAGGATGCGTAGGATGTGCGTGCGCACGGTTTTATAAATCCGAATATTTCTGTGCGTATGCACGTCCTATGTTTCATCCGTACGCCACTACTGACGCAAATCCTACGCAAAGTTTTAGAAATGAGGCCCCAGGTCCAGAAAAAACACTCGGTAATGCAGGCAGAGTGGCACAAACAATAGCTTGCATTGAGCTTCACTCAGTGCAGCAATTAAGTAATGCTGTGGTTGACTGAATGAATGTCAGTCAGGTGTGCGGCATCCAGGAAATGTGGGCTAGGGTTGCTGGAAGAGGTGGGAGTTGCTAGGAGTAGTTTGGTAAGAACTCTAGAGATGGTTCCCACTGTTGACTATAGGCGGAGACAGAGGTCTGACTTCCAACAGAGCCCCCCTCCTGCAAGCCGCTCCCGAAGCGAGAGGCCTTTTGACGCCGAGGTAAACCACTAGGTCGGGGTACTGGTCTGTCCGGGTGGCATTGGTGGAAGTCGTTGATAAGGGAGGGCTCAAGGATGTTATCAGTGGCAACACAGGAGCATTCTTCTGGGCCGTACCCCTCCCAATCCACCACATATTTAAGTCTACCCCCTCTGCGCCGGAATCTAGGATCTCCCTGATGAGATAGGCCACCTCGCCGTCCACCATTAACACTCCGAGTTCTGCCATCGGGGCTGTATCAGGTCCAGTGATAGATACGTTTTGGGGGGAACCAGGTATAAGCAATTCAGAGGTTGCTTGGTGGCAAAGTAAGATAAGGCGGTCGCTGCTGTCGTTTGTGAATGTGTCGGAAAAGTTGTGCTGACTGGAGAGCCAGTGGATCAGGTCATTGCAGAATATAGTGGGATTGGCATCAGTAAGGAGGATGGGGATGTCGTGTGATGGAATTTGGCTAATAGCCTGGTAGAGTTGGTCAAAGAACGCATCTTTTACGTCTTCATCTGCAGCATTTGTGGGGGCATAGGCAACTATTATAGTCATCTTGCCATGTTAATGGAGGAAACATACATAGTATTCTGTCGCTCAGGGGTGTCCAGTTGAGGAGGGACTTCCTGATGTCCTTTGGGATGCGAAGTGCCACACCATAAAGGCCTGTCAGTTTTGCAGGGCCACTCCAGATACAGCAATGGTCGCAGGCCGTCAATTCACCGGTACCTGACCATCGTTCTTCACAGAGTTCTGCTAGAGTGATGTTATAGCGACGGAGCTCATGGGATAGCAATGTGGCGGCTCCAGAGCAAAGAAGTGTTCATTTCAGACGGCAGTCTGACTAAAGCTATAGATTGCCTTCACACCCTAAATGTTAAGATGAAGGACCATTCCGGTGTTGATACCACCATGTGGGATTGGCTGGGTGTGTTTGGGAAGTACCAGTCACTGGTAGCTTCAGCTCTGGTGTCCATAGCCGTATTTGCCTCAATCTTGACCTTGTGTGGATGCTGTTGTATTCCTTGCCTGTGTTCTTTTCTTTGTTCAATTGTCTCATTTCCACAGCTATTAGACCAGAAGAAACCCAGCTTCATCCTCTCCTGAAAAAAGATAATGATGATGATGATGTTGACCTAAATACTGCTGGACTGTTCACAGAGGGCACTGTGTAAGTGTCTACAACACAAAACCTCAGAGTGTAAATGTCTTTGTGCTCATAAAAATGATCTTGCAGCTGAAAATCTTAGCAAAGTGGCTGACTAAAAGTGATGTGAGAATTTGAGCTAATATGTGATAGACAGGAGGGAATCATGTGGGAACAATGTACATAAGTTATCTCCTATTTGCTTTTTTCCATTACCTAAGAGCAAAATTGTTTGTGTGTAAGTCTGTTTTGTAGGAAGCTGAAAGTGAAATCCATGAAAAGAGAAACAACTCCCCAATAACACTATGAGAACTTGTGTTCTCTGTGTCAGGACAGGAACCCGAAATCCACTCTGTGTGAATTATCATGTAAGAAGATTTTGCAGTGCAGAGAGACTATGTGGGAAGGCTGTGACAAGACCGACATGTTGCAATTAATGTTTTTAGATAGCTCTGTAGATGCCCCCCTCCCCCCGAAGCTCAGTTTAATTAAAAAAAGGGGACGGCAGAATATGCGTCAGAGTGAAGAGATTGTGGCTGGGTATCTCTGTTTGTTCTCCTCGTGCGTAAAGGTACCTTTTTGTCCGTTGCCTTTCTTTCTTCATGTTATTATTCTGATGTTGGAGGTTGTTTTAACCCAACGGGATGCAGCCCTCGAATTTGGACATACCCAGTGAACCAGGCATGGAGTTTAAAATGTTCCTGCCTTATTTGATCCAACTTTTCATCTTGGGGGTGTAATTATAAAAACGTGTAATTATTTCCCACTCCGTTCCGCTTCACAGTTTGCCTTTGTTGTCAGAAAATCTTGGCCACAATGCATCTTGGGATATGGACAGCATAGAAGGAATCACCAGACCAATCCTTGAACTCGGGAAAAAGTAGGCCATATGTGTTGGCTGCATTTAAAGGAGTCATTGAATTTCGACAGCACTTGTCACTGCGCCGTGACGTAAGCAGCCTACAAATGTAGCCCAGGAAGAACGCAGCCCTTGAATTTGGACACAGCCTTTGTATGCTGATGAGCATTCTGTCAGCCACTTTTTGACTGTAAAGAACAGTCAAAACACAGATTTATAATTTGCATCACTCCACTTATTGATGAATTAAACGTTGTAAAGTTTGTCTTTTAAAAAAGGAACTCTGCAAATCAAGATATTTTTAGGAATAGTAAAAGGTAAATGGCATTTCTTTGTAAAAATGTTTGTTTTCTGCACCTTCTTGAATCCTCTCAGAGAAAAGAGATGAAAGATTGATAAAAGACGATAAATTAACATTTTGTTTTAGAATCAGAATCAGAATCTGAAATACTTTTTTGATCCCACACGTGGGAAATTTGTAAATATACCTTTACTAAAAGGCATCATGAAAATAAGAGAATCTGCAGATTTACACAAAGTTAGTAAAAAAGGATGCTTATCAGATAAATGAAGAATATCTCAGTTGTTCTCTTTTTTGCTTTCTGAGGCCAAAAATAAAGCGAGATTTTTGATGAATCATTACTGAAATAACTTAATTGATAAGTTCTGTTTTAGAATGAAGTGGATAAATAAGTCACAATATATAGCACCTGAGGGGTCCGGCAGCGTTAATGGCGGAGTAAGACGTGTTTCTACGGCTCCCGCAGCTTAATATCCTGTTTGGTATATTTTACGAAGAAAACTACGACAAAAACGACCAGGAGTCTTTCTGAAGATGCCTAGACCACAGAAGACCACAGACCTGGCTGCAAAGACGGACAAAACTGGAAATAAGCTTGGAAATGAAACCGCAGTGAGTGGAGAAGAGCTAACGGCGGCTAACGAGCAAGCTACAGCTGCCCCCCCAGCGGGGATTCTGGATGTGGAGAAATTGGTGGAGAGAATATCCACTGAAGTGCACAAAGCCATGCTGAAAGCTGTGGAGGAGGCTTTTGATAAAAGGATTGAACCTGTACTGCGGGCACTACAGACTTGCACGTCGGAGATTGCTGGTTTGGGAACTCGGGTAAGCTCAGTGGAGCAGCGGGTGTCCGATCATGAGGACATCTGCAGCGGCCATGATGCGCAGCTTGCAGGTTTCAAATCTAAACTCGAGACGGCGCTCGCCAAAATTGATGACTTAGAGAACCGAAGTCGACGTTGCAACATCAGAGTCGTGGGGCTTCCCGAAGGGAGCGAGGGATCTAACCCGGTTCTTTTTGTGGGAAACTTTCTCCCGAAGTTGGTGGACGTGAGCTTCAAAGGAGGAGCGGTGAAAGTGGATCGGTGTCACCGAGTGCCGGCAGGGGGGAGGACCCCCGGAAAAAGACCTCGGGTATTTCTAGTGAAACTTCACAACTTTCAAGACAAAGTTCGGATCATGCAAGCTGCAAGGAAGAAGCAGGCGTTAAAATTTGGCGACGCCCCCATCATGATATTTGATGATTTTTCTGCTGCGGTCTCCAAGAAGCGTGAGGAGTTTTCCGCTGTGAAGCGCAGGCTTCGGGAGAGAGGCCTGCAATACGCAATGCTATATCCTTCTACACTCAAAGTTTGGCATGGGGGCCGAAGCAGGGCATTCGAGCAGCCAGAAGAAGCTGCACAGTTCCTGAATGGGCTGGCTGATGACGTGCCGACCCCCTCCTCTGGAGCTGCACAGGCACCGTGATGGTGGCTGTCTGGATAGGACTTCTGATGTTTATCTAACATGACTGTTGTTGGGGGTAAGACTTTTCCTTTTGTTTATACTGTGCAAGTATATGCTCCCCAAAACAAGTCAATGAGGAAAAATTGAAAAGAATTAGGGATTATAATATGGAACTTGTATGAAGGCGAAGAAAAGCTGTGACATTTTCATTTGATAGTCATTTTACTGATCACAACAATGTTAATTGGGCTCACCGCCCAATACCCCTTCTCTTCTTTTTATCTTTTTATTTATTTTTGAAATTTTTTCCTCCTGGTTTTACATAAAAATATTAATGTCCCTGGGGGTAGGACTTTTGATTTTTCCTTTGAGATTGTGGCAGGTAAATATTTAAGGGGATTGACATTTCGGTTTGTTCATAACATTGATATTTTCGGGGTATTATCCCCTCTTTTGCTTGGTCATGTTTTTTTTTTTTTTTCTTTTTTTTTGTTGTTGTAGTTATTGTTGCTTAAACTTCTATTTTGTTTTAAATAATTGTTATTCTAAAGAGCTGCGGACCGTTAGAGGAGATTGGGGTTATAGATGTGGGGCTGGTCCGGAATCTTCGTTTCCTTAATTTTCCCTGGCGTTCAGTTGGGGGGTGGTAAAGCGGGGGTAGGGGTTGTTTTTGTTTCTTGTTCTGATTCTCATGTTCACAAAAATTTTGCTCTGACCGGTTGTGGCGGTCTGTTTTTCCTTTTTTTTGTTTATTTATTTTTCTCTTCTTTTAGTTTCTTTTGTGCATTTGGACCTTCTGCATCTGACTTTTTTTTAAATACTCACAATGTCTGATAATGAAACTTTGATAAGAATCATGTCCTGGAATTGTAAAGGTCTAAATGGTACAGTAAAGCGTAATAAGATACTGTCTCACGTTAACACAATGGGAGCAGATGTGATGTTTTTGCAAGAAACACACCTTAAGATTTGTAGTCAAACTGTCCTTCGCAAATCCTGGGTTGGCCACTTATTTCACTCAAAATTTAACTTAAAATCAAGGGGCGTGGCTATTTTAATCAGGAAAAATATTCCATTCATCTGTAATGACTCAATCTCTGACCCACAGTGAAGATTTATTATTGTTACTGGAAAACTTTGTGGAACACCAGTTATTTTAGCAAACATATATGCACCCAACCACGATGATGAACAATTTTTTCAGAAAATAATTTCAAATATTCCCAATATACATAGTTACAGCCTGCTACTTGGTGGAGATTTCAATTGTGTTTTAGATCCTTTGCTCGATAGGTCTTCCAATAGCCAACAAACACTTACCAAATCTGCCAAATTGATTAGACATTTCTTAAATTCGGCTAATCTGGTTGACCCATGGAGAGATCACAACCCCTCTAAACGTGAATACTCATTTTTCTCCCAGCGTCACAATTCATATTCAAGAATTGATATGTTTCTGGTAGATTCTAAATTAAAACCGATAATTAAAAGAGTACAATATGAAGCTATCGTACTGTCAGACCACGGTCCAGTAACATTACTTCTCGGGTTCCCAAAATTTCCAAGCCCAAGAACATGGAAAATGAACAACAGTTTTTTAACGAATGAATCCTTTAAAGAATTCATTGACTCTCAATTAGCATTTTATTTCATAACAAACGACTCCCCTGACATCTCTAAACAGTGTCTGTGGGAAGCAATGAAAGCCTATATGCGTGGCCAAATTATCTCACACAGTGTTTTTAGGACTAAAAAAGAAAAATTAGAAAAGCAGTCACTTGCCCAGCAAATTTTGAAACTAGATCAACAATACTCCTGTAATCCAAATCCTCAAACCCTAGTGGAACGTACAGCATTGCAGACTAAGTTTAATCTACTCTCTACAAATGAGGCAGTGAAATTATTAAGGCAGACAAAACAACATTTTTATGAACATGGGGAAAAACCAAGTAGACTTTTAGCTCATCAAATTAAAGTAATGGCGGAAAGAAATCAAATTGAGGAAATAATAACAAAATCAGGCACTAAAGCCACTGACCAACAAGCAATAAATACAGAATTTAAAATGTTTTACAAAGATCTGTACTCATCCGAAGTTGAAGATGCTAACCTTGTAAACAATTTTTTTGAAGATCTTTCTATTCCTCTAATTAGTCAAAAGAATAAAACAGAGTTAGAGAGCTCAGTTACATTGGAGGAAGTAAAACAGGCCATTAAAGACCTTCAGAGCTCTAAAGCTCCAGGACCTGATGGCTATACTGTTGAATTTTATAAATCTTTTATTGATAGGCTGGCCCCGGTGTTGCTGCAGGTATACAATGAATCTCTCTGCCTTGGTAGGCTCCCTCAAACTTTGTATCAGGCAACAATATCTGTGATCCATAAAAAAGACAAGGATCCTACATCTGTGTCCTCATACAGACCCATAAGCCTTTTAAATGTTGATGCTAAAATTCTGGCAAAAATTTTAAGTAACAGATTAGAGTCAGTGCTACCTACAATTATCCATGCCGATCAAAATGGTTTCATTAAAAATAGACAGCTATCTCATAACCTTCGTCGTCTCTTTAATATCATCTTTACAAGAGGTGAAAAGCCCACACCTGAATTACTCATCTCATTGGATGCGGAGAAGGCCTTTGATAGGGTGGAGTGGTCTTACCTCTTCTTCACCCTTGCAAAATTTGGTTTTGGAGACAGTTTCATCTCCTGGGTCAAACTATTATATGCCTTTCCAGTCGCCTCTATTCAAACAAATGGCTATAGATCAGAGTACTTTCCACTTGCCAGGTCCACAAGACAGGGCTGCCCATTATCCCCTCTACTTTTTGCTATTGCAATTGAGCCACTTGCAATCTCTTTACGCACTTTGGAGAACTATACAGGCATTTTAAGAGCTAAATGCGAACATAAAGTTTCACTTTATGCAGATGATCTGCTGTTATACATCTCAAATCCTAGCATTTCTATTCCAAGCATAATGAGAAAACTAGAATTCTTTGGATCCGTATCTGGCTATAAGGTAAATATAAATAAAAGTATAATTTTTCCAATTAATGACACCCGTGTCAACATATCTGGACTTCCCCTCAAGATTTCATACCAATTTAAATACTTGGGAGTTACAGTTACATCATCGGTAAAAGAACTTTACAACCAAAATTTCGCCAAACTAGTTGAACAAACCACCATTGACCTTGAGAGATGGTCTTTTCTTCCACTCTCTCTAGCCGGCCGTGTGGGGGTGATTAAAATGACAGTGCTGCCCAAATTTTTGTTTTTGTTTCAATCTATTCCTCTCCACCTAAGCAAATCATTCTTCAAAAAATTAGACAAGATAATACTGGAATTCATTTGGAATAAGAAAGTAGCTAGGATTAGACGTGAGTTTCTACAAAGGCCAAAATCCTCAGGAGGGATGGGCTTACCAAATTTTCAGTTTTATTATTGGGCTTGTAACCTTAAAAATATTTCATTTTGGATCACGGAGAAATCTCCAAACTGGATGGAGATAGAACAGAACCATTGCACCCCTTCTTCCCCTAAGGCATTTGTTTTTGCAGACATAACTACAATATCACTAAAAAAACATTAAGGATTTGGTTGTATCCCACACAGTCAGAATATGGAAACAGATTGTGCATCATTTTGGCCTCCAGGCAAATCCATTGTCAGGCCCTATTGTTAAAAACCATTTGTTTTCTCTTTCAATGAAAAATGATAATTTCGCTGACTGGTTTGATCGTGGACTACGTGTCTTCAAAGATCTCTATATTGATGGGTTGTTTCCATCATTTGAACTGTTAAAAGACAAATATAACTTGCCTAACACTCACTTTTTTAAATTTTTGCAAGTAAGAGACTTTGTTAGACATAACTCTCCAAATTACCCACAACTCCCAGAGGAATCTGTTACCGATTCATTATTTTTGAAAGACCCTGCGACTAGAGGTGGAATCTCACATTTGTACAACAAACTGAGCCACCTCAATGGCCATAGCACTCTGCAGCACTTGAGGGAGGCCTGGCAAGAAGAGCTTGGAATAAATATTTCAGAAGAGCAATGGGATCTAGCTTTAGGCTCCATACACACAACCTCAATCTGTGCCAGGCACGGCTTAATTCAGTTTAAGATTATACACAGGCTCCACTGGACCAGGCTCAGGCTGAGTAAGATATTCCCTGACGTTGACCCTCTGTGTATACGCTGTGGACAGGCTCCAGCATCTTTGTCACACATGTTTTGGGGTTGCTCTAGGCTGTCAAACTTTTGGTCTGATATTTCTCTGACACTGTCAAAAATTTTAAACCAGACAGTCAAGTTGGACCCCCTCATCGGTATTCTGGGAATCACTGACCCCCAAACTTTTAAAAAGAAATCGGAGCGTAGGTTAATTAAGTTCACATGCCTAGTTGCACGCCGAATAATACTTTTAAATTGGAAGCAAATACAGCCTCCCACACACATCCAGTGGATTAGAGACATTTTATGTTTTCTAAATTTAGAAAAAATTAGGTACACCCTGCAAGGACGGGAAGACCAATTTTTCAATGTTTGGTCCACCTTTATTAAGGAATTTGTAAAAAACGGTTAAATTTGTTTTATTTTATTTATTTTTTTATTTTATTTTATTTTATTTTATTTTTTTTCTATTATTATTTCCACAAACTGTTCTTGTAAGCTGTTGGTGTTGTTCATTTGTAAAATATGTTAAAAACTCAATAAAGAGAAATTATAAAAAAATAAAAAAATAAAAATATATAGCACCTGAAACCACCCTCACTAAATCTTTTAAGTGTCTTAAAAAATGTATATAGACACTGAGGCTTTTTTTATTCTTGAAGATCACAGAGAGAGTTATTTGGTTGTTGTGTATTTCTTTCAATAAAGGGAATATTATTTATTTCCTGACCTTTTTCCTGTGAAGATCTCAAAAAGGGTTATTCATATTTGGTTGTGTGGCTTCCTGGAAAACCAGACACTATACACCATACTCCCTGGACGAGTACCCCCCCACACACACACACACATACATACATACAAATTTGACAATATCCTTTTGTGATCCTGATCTTCATTTGGCCATTTTACACAAAAATGCGAAATAAACATTTTCTGAACACACTAAAGCTAAACTTTTAAACCCTTCAAAAGTAACTTTTTAAACATAAATATGAATTCAAACAGACAGGAATATTAATCCAGAGTAAATTAAGTTAAACTTTAAATAAGGTATAATATTTTGCTCTCCACAAAAATAGCACGCGATGATCCAGGTGTTGTGTAATCAAGGCTGGTGGTTGGAAACAAAACAACAACAATCTGCGCCACTATTATTTATCACAGAGTTTGGAACGGCCTGATACCCAGGAATTGGCAGCTGCATGCGCTCCTGTTTCTGAGAAGAAAAAGGAGAGGGGTGGAGGGTGCAGGCAGGGAGGTGAGCACAGAGCACAACACCTTCAGGGGGGTATTTCAGGAAGCATGTTTAAACTAGCCTGACTTTAAGCCTGAACTCTGGCTGAAATCCGCCTGAACTTGCTTACTCGGGGTATGTTGGTTCCAAAAGACCGGATATGAGTTGGCGTAATTACCAATGAGTTATACCACTAGAGGATACATCACGTGGTTCCTCATGGGAGGAGAGCACCGCCATCTTGGTGAGGTCAAGTTACTGCTGCAGTGAATGCATGTGAACACATTTTTTGCATAATGCCAGTTCATTGTGCGGGTTTCAACTGCCAAAATCAGAAAAATAAGTCCATGAAGGAGGAAGGTATATCATTTCACAGGTAAGTATTTATTTTTTTTTTCTTTTAAGGCTGCAGGGGCTTCATTAATAGAACATATGTTGACATGCATGATGCTGCAGGGCTATTATCAACATGCTGCATGATGTACATTTATTTTGCTGTCAATATAAATGTACATTTTATTTTGCTAAACCTGTATACAGCATACTAGGCTATTTATACAAATTTATACATTTCTGACTCAGTGACTGAGTCAGGTTTCCAATGGACTCAGACTTCAAGAAAAAGTGGATCTTGGCTATCAAAAGAGTTAACCCAGATGAATCACTGTGGTACCAACTAGTAATACAGTCTGGCTGTTCAAAACATTTGTGGAAACAGATTTTGATAAGAGGCCAGGGTAAATCTATTGTTCACTTTTGGACTTCTTTTGATTATTATTATTAGTATTATTATTATTATTATTGTTAATAATATAATTATTATTTATTGACTTATTATTTATTTATTATTTATTGTTTGTATAGACTTACTATTGATTTATTATTATTATTATTATTATTATTATTATTGACGTATTGTTGTTTTTTTTAATAATTTAAATTGCATGTCAAAGAGGTCTAAAACTTCTAAATGTTTAGAAATTAATTTTAAAAATTCTTTCTAATAATTTTTTTATTTGTAAGAAGTCCTGCAACAATGCATTTTCATTCAAGTTTGAGCTTTTAAGGCTGACTCTTTCTCTTCTTTAACAACAACAAATGATGTATATATACATACATTATATACATAAAATATAATATATGTATATATATATGTATAAATATATTTAAATCTAAAAATACATACAGGTTATAACAGCTACTTAGACACCACTAAAATCAATGGAAATCAATGACATGTGGGCGTCGTCGACCTCACCAAGATGGCGTCGCGCTCTGCCACCGTCGGCCAGGCTTCTAAAGCGGGCGTGTCTCCCAATGAGTTCTATCACTAGAGGAGACACGCCCGCTTTAGAAGCCTGGCCGACGGTGGCGGAGCGCGACGCCATCTTGGTGAGGTCGAGGACGCATGAGTTGCCGTGAGCATGAGTTGCCATGGCAACTTGACCTACTCTGAAACATACCTCCATTTCTGGAACCGAAAGCTGAGGTCATCAACTTCCTTAGCCTCAAACTTACCGTGAGAGCTAGCATAACCTGCTTTCTGGAATACCCCCCTGATAACTGAGCTCATGCTAATAATGTCATTATTTATTAACTATTGTAGACATTTTTATTGTGTGTCTTTATTTTCCATGTAAATGTATTTTTTACGTCTCTGTCGTTTAGTTGATGTTAGTAACCTATTTGACATAAAGACAGCAGGTAATGCAGACAGTAAAACAGCTGCACTTTATGAGATCATAAATAAACAATAGATCATTTGTTTATGAATGGATTGAGGTTTTTGGGTGGATTTTTACTGTTAGTATTGCACAAAATTAAGAAAATGCCAAATATTTTGGAGTAATTCCAGTGAGTTATATGATTTAGTTTTTAATGCTTTATAAGACCTAAAAATGATATTCACAATAACAGCTTTTTTTTTTAAATCAACTCCTCTGATACGTTTCACAAAGACACACACAGAACGTCACACACACAGGACTGAACTTATTGCTAAAAATTATGCCAGGACTCCAGCTCTAAAAAAACTGACAAAAGAGCAAAGAAAACGGAATGATTTGATTTGTTATTTCTTTGTATTAATATTTCCAGGCTTTGTTTGTTTTGTTCTGCAGCATGTTCATATTTGTATAATTTTGACAGAATAAATGTTTATGGAGAGCAAAATATTATACATTATAAAAGGTTTAATTTGATTTATTCTGGATTAATATTCCTGTTTTTATTCATATTTGTGTTCAAAAAGTTAAGCTTTAAAGGTTTCAAAGTTATAAAAGTTTAGCATCCGTGTGTTCAATAGATGTTTACTCTGTTTGCCCCGCAGTCTAAAGGGTGTTTTGGATCTAAGCCCCCTGTGCGACTGAGTTTGACCCACCTGTAAAACGAGTTTATAAAATTCATCGATTTTTTTGTGTATAAAATGGCCAAATAAAAATAGGGAACACAAAAGGATGTTGTCAAATTGTGTGTGTGCAGGGGAAAGGGGGGGGGGGTACTCGCCCGGGGAGTAAGTTCGCGTAGAACCGCCACTGGGCCCCTCATGAAAAAAAAAACTTATGTCGGCCTCACAAGAAAAAGTTTGGATTCCCCGGTATCGGCCCTCCCTTCCTGTAGGTGGCGATGGTGTCAAGCAAAAAGAGACCCAAAATCCGGAAAAGAAGAAGAAGAAGAAGAAGAAGAAGAAGAAACGTCACATGACAAGGTGCTGCTGAGGCTTAAGCTAACGTGATGGCAGCGTTCTTACAGTGGCGGAAATTTGTGTTCTTTGATAAGGAAGCTGTGACAGATCCCCTTGACAATGGCAAAAAGTTTGTTCTTCCTAAAGGGATATCAGCAAGTGACTCCGGCCGCGGTCTTCTCGTTCTGGGAGATATCCTTTTGACTGCGCTAACAGACTTCTTACTTACTTCCGCTGACAGAAAACCATCCAACCAAACCAGCCCTGTCTTCATACGGAGGACATGGACACGCTGTCCGTGTGTGTGATTTCATTGATAGATATTATTGCGCTTAACCGTGAATCACATATGGAAGGCAGAATCTGGCTGGTGACCCGATCACTGCAGCTGACGTCTTTTCAGGCCTACAAGCTGCGCGTGACGCACCTGTTCCAGCTGAAGCAGCACAGCATCCTGGTGTCGGTGGGTTTGGACGAGCATGGAATAAACCCACTCGTAAGGATGACCTACGTCTACTGTTTTATTAAATTATTGTATCTATTTGAAACCCAACACTGCTCAACAATACACGGGAGTCTCTGTTGTCGAGACCCTTCATATGCAGTAAAACTGGGTAAACATATTTGAAAGTTTCAAATTTTGTCTTTTATTCTTAAGAGCTTAAATTGCTTTATTTACTTAACATTAGGAAAAAACGGCAAATGTCCCTAAACCAGTTTTACATGTGTCTGTCTGTCCTAAAAGGTAAAAAGGTGTAAGCTTTGCGAGGTTCCTTGTCTGGGATGTCCGGTATGAGACTGGCTTCAGTGACATCTGTTCTCCCTCCTAGGTTAAGGTCTGGAACCTGGACAAGAGAGACGGTGGAAATCCGCTCTGCACCAGGATTTTTCCTGCAAATCTCAGCACCAAACCAACAGAAGTGTCTTGTCTCAGTATACATGAAAACCTTAACTTCATGGCTATTGGTAAGGCGTTAATAAATAAGCATCTTTTCCCTCCTTAAATCCAGGAACCGTATATTTAACATAGTACAAAAAATAGGAACCACACAGAGAAGTGAATGTATTTAATCAGCTCAAAAAGAACAAACTTTTTTGAATTGATTAATTACATAGACTGATATATTTAATTAGTGTCTTTTAACCTAACTTTATTATATATATATATTCCTGTTTTTGATTAGCCAACAAGCTAATCGGACCCAGACAGTTGCAAGAGGTGAGATTTAGAAACCAGACTAAAGAGAATGCATAAAAGCAGAGGGTCATTTCAGGACCACGCTAAACTTTCACAAACAAATCTGAAGAGTTTGCGATCAAATTTGTGTTAAAATAATGGCGGGCATTGTCATTATTGAGCGTGGTCACGACCTCAGTTGTGAAAAGACGATAAAAAACAAATTTAAGTGGCCTTGACTGGAAGAAAAATATTTTTAAGGTAGTGTAGGTCCAATACATTTAGTGTAAAATAATATCAAACCAAATTTTGAAATAATTTCAGTTTTCTTATTTTGAATACATTTCTCAAACTCAAACTTTATTTATTTATATAGCGCCTTTCATTTCAGTTAAAAACACAAAGCCCTCAACATAAAAGCAGATAAAACAGTCATAAAAAATGAAAGTTGTTAAAAACGGAAAACAAAGGACAATCACACAAAGAAGGGACCCCTCCCACCCAGTTCCCCCAGTAGAACCCTGAGCAGAAACAAAGAACTGCAGCTTAAAGAAGGTCTGGCTCGGTTCTGCTGTGAGGAGACGATATCGGAGGGATCCATTCATTCCAAGGCCCAGCCGGACCACAGGGGTCATTACCACAGTGCCAGCCCAACACAGGGCAGCCCAGGGCCCCATCCATGGCTATTAGACCACAGAGTGGGACCCCAGTCCGCCCAATGAGAACGGGCACCACAGCAACAGCACCCCCTACAGGTTAAGCTGGTGGTGCCCAAGAACAATGGATCCCCAAGAGGAGACACTGGAGTAAAAAACATCAGAATAAAAATTATAATAAAATAACAACAATAAAAATAGAAAAAGATAAATAATAAAATAAGATATAAAACAATGTTAGTAATTAAAAAATAAAATACGTCAGTGATTAAAACGTATCATTGGTAAAATAACAATAAAAAGAATTGCATATTAGAAACAGAGATAATAATAGTCCTTACAAATAAATAAATACGTAAATAAATACATTAATTAATCAATAGATGAATAATAAAAGACATAAGGAATGATTAAAGTTATGTAAAAGCCAGATTATAAAGGTGGGTCTTGAGCCTCTTCTTAAAAACCTCTACAGTCTCTACAGACCCTGAGGTTCTCCGGCAAACTGTTCCACAGATGAGGACCGTAATGGTGGAACGAGGCCTCACTGTGTGTTTTGGTCCTCACCTTAGGAACAACTAAGAGGCCAGTGCCAGAGGACCTCAGGGTCCGCGAGGGTTTGTATTTTAAAATAATATTTAAATAAGAAGGCCCAAGACCATAAAAACATTTATAAACCATTAATAGAAATTATAAAATCAATCCTGAAACGCACAGGGAGCCACTGCAAAAATTTTAAAACCAGTGTCATTTAGAGCAGTGGTCCCCAACCTTTTTGTCACCGTGGACCGGTACAACGCAAGGCACGTTTACCGCGGACCGGGGGGGGGGTTGAGGTGCAACGCAAGACAGATTTAACGTGGACCGGGGATGGTATTTTCTCTTTAGTAATGATAATAACAATAATGATTATAATTTTCCCCTTGTCAAAGCAACTTTCTAAAGAAGTTTGTTTTTTGCTCATTTTGGTTGTTTGGGTTTAATTTTAGTGGGGTTTATCACCTGATGTTTGGTGTCGCGACTTTGACGTGTGTTAAGTGTGACAGATGTAACAAAGTGAATCCGGTCACTTTTCAAAATAAAACGTTTTTGTCGAAAAAAAAACCAATAAAATGGAAATTATTTTTTCTTTCTGTGCGTCCCGGTGCAAAAATTTCCCGCGGCCTGGAACCGCTCCACGGCCCGGTGCCAAGTGTCCCGCGGCCCGGTGGTTGGGGACCACTGATTTAGAGCTGTGACGGTGTTGGATTTTTGATCACCGCGGTGATGAACCACCAGGGGGCGCGGTGTTGCGGTTAACCGCAGCCCCCCCCCCCCCCCCCCCCCCCCCAAACAAAAAAAACACAAAATCCCCCGGCGGCTGCATCAGAAATAAATACAATTACAACGTAGTATTCTTTATTAACAAATAACAGTAACAACTAACTACTATCTAACTAATGAACTAACTATGTAGGTGTTGTAGAATGACTGTGTGTGAGCGCTGCGTGGTGTGTAGAACTAGGAGGAGGAGCACACACGTGTGTTGGGGGTGGGTGTTGATCCTTCTGCAGCGGACAGCTCTCTAGCTGCATGCGAGGCAACATGTAGTGATTGTCATCGCACTTTAAAAGCGCACGTTCATGTTTGGTGTTACAGAGTGACTGAGAACAGTAATAACCCCCCCCCCCCAACACAAAATCCTCCGGCGGGCGGAAACCTCTGTTGTAGAATGAGTGTGTGCGCTTCTGAAAGCGCGCTCCTGTGTGTGTAAGGGAGCCGCGTGCAGCGCTAAAGGAGACAGCGAGAGCGCGCGAGACAGTGACAGGCGCCGTGGGAGAAAAGGAGAGAAGAGTCTGATAGAAAGAAGGAAAGTCTGAACACAGGACTAGCAGAAAAAGTAAATTATTAGCAAATATGAATGTGTTTAATGTGTTTATTATAGTTCCAATCACGGAACATATGCTGAACTAAAAAAAAAAAACAACGAAAAAAAAAGTGCGGTGATGCGGTGATGACCTCATCACCGCGGTGATGACCTCATCACCGCGGTGATGCGGTTATCGTCACAGCCCTAGTGTCATGTGTCTCTATCTAAATTATTTGTATTTCCTAATGACCATGATTTAGTTCAGTATTATTGACATTAATTACAAGTATTTGGTGGTTTGGACCCAGTTTCCCTTAAAAAAGAATGTTTGCAATGTTTAATTTAGTTTGTATGTTTGTTTTGATATTTCCCAGATTACTTAGTATTGGTGTTAAAGAATTGATGTATTATGTTATAGAACGATAGTTTAAAGCAGATCCCATATTTTGATGTAATTATAGTTTGAGAAAACAGTGCAAGTGGATGTTTTCCATCTGTCATTTCTAAAGCAGAAATAATGTACAAATAACGGAGGTACATTCATAGAATATACTGGTGTTCTTTTTGCCATTGGGGCTTTGATGTTACTATATTTTAGCAATTGGATGTTTTGCAGCTTTTAGGAAAAGCTTAGATTGTAGGATTGTCTTACTTTTAGCAATTATCCAAATTCTTTTTTAGCACCAGCAAGTCCTTAATGTAGAGTCAAACTAGGGGTTTGGATGACAAATCATGATGCTCCAATTATTCTTAGTTTCTTGATTAAGAAGTGAATAACTGCTGCCAGAATGTACCAGAATGCCATGGATTTTTCCAAAATGTCTGGCCCGCCATATCGCTCAAAGAAAAGTTCAGGGATTTTTTCCATGCCTGACTTTCATCACTGGAATAAAGGGTTGACTGTTTTTCTGACGGAGGAGCGCTTGTTGTCTGACTTGATTACAAGTACCATCAGTGTAGGTGGGGAGTTGCTGCTGGTGGCCCCGCTCGCAGAGCCGTCCAAGCAGGTCATTGTTTCGGTTGTTCCTCCGTTCATCCCCAATGAAGTTCTGGAGAAGGAGCTGCAGCGCTACGGGAAGTTGGCCAGCGGTTTCCCAACTGTAGCATGTGATTTCCTTCTGTAGACTGGTGTTCATGGTTCTGAGCTCTTCTGCTCAGACTCTTGACATGTCCTTCCGGGTAAAGCGTGGGGACGGACATTACTTGGTCTACGCACAGGGAGTCTGAAGTGTTTTGAGTGCGGAGAAGCTGGGCATAATCGCGCCACCTGCCCGGACAGGGCAGCTGATGGGAAACCTAAGGAGGCCCCCCCTGGTGCTCGGGTGGAGCGGGGTCTTCCAGAGTCAGATGTAGATCCTGGTGAAGGCTGCAGCTCTGGAGCTGCTCAATGCAACAATGGAGAAGTTCTGGTTTGAGACAGTACTGTTGCTTCTGCCTCAGCGCTTCAGGAGTCCACCGGTGGTGTGACTGTTACTTTGGAGACTGGTGGCAGTGCTTCTAACCACTCTAGTGGTGACAAAGGGGCAGCAGGGGTGACTGAGGAAGAGGGTGAGTGCGCAGATGGACAGTCGACCATTTCTGATGTGATTCCTCCTTCTGTCACTGCAGACATGGAGCTGGACTCTGACTGTGTCTCTCTGGCAGAATCCCAGGTATCCAGTGATAGCATTATTCCCTTGTGGAAATTCATCATTTGCCTGATGATTCTTTCTGTAGACCGGTTTTATTTCTGGACTTTGAAAAGTTTGTTCTGACGTCAGTAACTCTACAGAAATTGGTTGATCTTGATAAACTTGATGAGCATAAACAGTTT
This sequence comes from Oryzias curvinotus, assembly GCA_023969325.1. NCBI lineage: Eukaryota > Metazoa > Chordata > Actinopteri > Beloniformes > Adrianichthyidae > Oryzias > Oryzias curvinotus. The sequence goes on along the minus strand of CM043719.1, from coordinate 30,307,682 downwards.
AGGTTAATAAAAGCGTGTGATTGCCATTTGTAAACAGTTAAAGACTCCAAAAGCTAAAAGTTCCATAAGGTAGAAAATAAAGAAATAAATTGAAACATTGACGTAGTTAAGACTGGGTGTGTGTAGATGATCTCTTTACTGTTGTTTCCTTCACTTTTCCTCCTTCCTTATCTCTCTATGCTTGAAGTTAGGGTGGCCTCTTTAAATAGTAATGGTGGGAAACGGAAAAGAGGGACATTATTCAAGACATTTTTGAAGATAAAGCTTTGGATGTTTTATTTTTACTGGAAACTCATAGTGATGTGACCACCGTGGCAGAATGGGCTCTGTGGTGGAGGGGTCAGTCTTCTTTTTCACATTCTGCCGTCTTCTCTGCAGGGTGGCGGTTCTTTTTTTTTGCCTAGGCTGACTTTTCATTTCTCATCTGTTAGGTGTTGGCAGGTTTTCAGCTGTGAGGATTTTTTATGCACCTGCGTGTGCAAAGAATTCCCTTTTTCCCTCGCTCTAGGTCATTTCTTTTTTATAATTTGTGATCCAGGGGAAGTTATAGTGATGGGCGGTGACTGGAACTGCACGTTGCATTTTACTTCGATAGAATCAGCGCAGTACCTCCTTTCCAGTCTTTTTAATTTTTATCCGTAATTGTCTCTGACTCTTCTTTGGTTGATGTTTGCTTCATAATCCCCAAACCAGACAGCACCATGTGGCATGGATATTGATGCCAAGAGGACAAGGATTCCTGAACTACTCCCCAAATGGGGAACTTTGAGATGCTTGTGAAAAAGTCTTTGTACTTTGTCAGTGGCACAGTTTCTGAGCTTGCGCTCCCTGATGGACATCGGTGTCATGGTGGGCTGAATTTCTTTGCTCTGGGTCTTCCCCAGGGGCTGTTTGAGCTCCCTGTACAAAGCTCCTGTTGTGAAACCTCCAGTGGAGGGTTGTGCATGGGATTGTAGCCACTAATAGATGTCTGGTGCACCTTAATCCTGGCACGGGGATGGGTTTTGTTTTGATGCTGAAACTGTAGAACATCTTTCTCTGCACTGTGACGTCTTTTCCCCCTTCTTCATTTCACTGTTTCAGGGGCTGGGGGAACTTTTTTTTTTCACTTGTTTTATTTATGGTCCAAAATAGTTGGTCAAAAAAAAAAAAAAAAGAGTACACGTTTTACTGAACCTTTTTTCGGGGGAGGCAGAGTTGGCGGTGTGGATGAAGAGGAAAAGTATGAGGAGTTGGGTTCGAAGATGTTCTTCTTCTTTTTGGTGGAAAGGTTGAGAGTGAAGTTTAGTTTTTCTGAGCTCATTCAGTTCATATTTTTAATGATGTACAAAATGTGTAATGTTCTGTCAGCAGAGACACTTTAGTGCTGAATTTTTAAAACTGTTTCCTTGACTTGTTCTAGTTGGGATGTGAATGTTTGCTTTGTGTTATCGTGTTTCATCCTGGATGATGGCTCCAACTCAGTGCTGTTATGACCCTGCTACTGAACTTTTACTTTCGCAGGTTGAGTTGCAAACAGCCCATGTGTCCATATTGCTTCATCGTCTTGTTAAAAGTTAAAGTCCCATTAGCTGTCACGCACTTAGGTGTGTGAAATTTGGGCTCCCCATTTGACCCCTCCCCTGGAGGAGCGGTGAGCTGCACGCTGGGGAACCATTTGGTGGTTTAAACCCCAAATCCAACCCCTACTTGGTGAGTGTTCAACAGGGAGGCATTGGATCCCATTTTTAGAGTCTTCAAGGATGGACGTGTGCGTTCAGAGATGCTCTTCTGCAGACCTCTGTTCTCACCAGTGGTTCTTTGAGTTCTTGTTGTCTTTCTATCAGCTGGAACCAGTCTGGCCAGTCTCCTCTGACCTCTGGCATCAACAAGGCATTTCTGCCCACAGATCTGCTGCTCACTGGATAGTTTCTCTTTTTTGGACCATTCTCTGTGAACCCTAGGGATAGTTGTAGATCAGCAGTTTCTGAAATGGGCAGACCAGCCCGTCTGGCACCAACAACCATCCCCTATTCAAAGTCACTTCAATCACCTTTCTTCTTTATTCTGATGCTCAGTTTGAACTAGGGATGTATCATCAAGAGTCTGGCGATATAATACATATTCCTATACGCGTCCCACGATAATGAAACACTTTTTTTTTCTATTAAAGTATGACTTAGAAAAAACTTTACCTAAATATTAATACACCTTTCGTTGTAATAAAATGGTAACATTCATTCTCTTTAACAAACACAATTTTAAGCACTGCAACTGTATTTCATATACAATTTGCTTTTACCCAAGCAAATTTATAGTGCTTTTATTTTGGTAACTTAAAATATTTGTTCTTAAAAGGAACAGTCAACATTGTCTGATTTTCAAAGTAAAATATTTTTCAGTATAAGAAAAAAAAATAGAATAAAGGTGCTTACTGTGCACCGCTGCATTCGCTCTTATCCGAGCTGCTACAAAGCACCACAATCATGATACATGATACTGGCAGAAACGTGGCACAGAGTTTCTTGCTGCTTCAGAGTTTCGAGCTTCGAACAGTTTTGAGCTGTTTCAAGCTGGTTCTCACTAAGATCTTGTAGTTATAATAAAGTTGCCAGTAAGTGTATATTTAAGTAGTGGTTAACTGCATATTTCTCATTTGAAATTCATAACCAGTCTTGTGTTTTGTTTTTAAGGGTTTACAGATGGCAGCGTTGTTTTGACCAAAGGTGACATCACAAGAGATCGACACAGTAAGACTGTGACTCTACATGAGGGAAGTAGTCCAGTCACTGGCCTTGCCTTTCGTCAAGTGAAATCTACCCATTTATTTGTTGCTACTCTGGAGAAAGTCTATGTGAGTCAAGTTACCCCTAAAAAAGTACTCTGGAGTTATCTAAACTTTATTTTAAAAACAGAAACTTACCTAAAATTGACTACACAGTGGTCCAGTTGTTTGAAATACTTTTTTTCTATTCTTTTCTTTATCCAACCTAGTGCTTCACCCTGTCCATGAAGGAGTATCCGAAAGTAGAGCTGGATTCTCATGGCTGTGCGCTGCGATGCTCATCTTTGGCAGATCCATCTCAGGATTCCCAGTTTATTGTAGCTGGTGATGAATGCATTTATTTATATCAGCCAGATGGAAGAGGACCTTGCTTTGCTTTTGATGGGCAGAAGCTTTTGGCTCACTGGCATCGCGGATATTTGTTCTTAGTCATCAAAGATGTGAAGTCCCCCAACAAGTAAGAAATAACTGTACTAGTTCAGTCTTGTTTTTCTAATGACTATGCCTATTTCAACAAAACGACTTTTAATCCTTACTTTTATAATTTGAACTCTATATCACAAATGGCTAATTAAATTTTTGGAATCACTGACCAAGTTTCCCAGTAGATAAAGTGATCTACTGGCCAAACATCAATTGATGAGGTACTGCAAAACATTTAACAAATTATTTCCATATTTTACAAAGAAAACCCTTAGCCGTTTTGTATTTTCCTGAAAATACACTGCTCAAAAAAGAAAAAGAACACCATAAAAGCACAGGCTGAACAAATGAAGGATTCTTTTTTGAATCTTTATTTTTTTACATAGTTGCCTGAGCTGACAACATAACCACACAAAAAATATTAATGGAAATTAAATGTGGAATCATACTTATAATCAAAGTGGAAAACCACTACTGGCTAATCCAACTTTAATGTAATGTCTATGAAATAAGTCAAACTGAGGCTCAGTAGTGGGTGTGGCCTTCGCGTGCCCGTATGACTTCCCTGCAACCCCTGGGTATACATCTGATGAGGCGGCAGATGGTCTCATGGGAGCTCTCCTCCCACACCTAGGCCAAGATGCCCAGGTGTCCCAGATGTGTGCAATTGGTTTTTGTTCTGGGGAAAGGGCGGGCCGGTCCATGGCATCATTCCCTTGGTCTAGCACAGGGGTCATGACCCTGTGCCACTCAAAGAGCAGTTTGGATCAGTTTCCTACAGAAAGTAAAGCACAGGGAGCTGCAACAGTAGGGGTGTTAGAAAAATCGTTTTGCAGACATATCGCAGTAGTTCATTTGATCTTTATATTGATTCAAAATACAGTCAGGATATTTATTTGTTGTAATTATTTTAATTATTTATTAGCGTTATGTTTCCTTTCATCTTTTGTCCATTTTTCACAACCTTGAATAGACTTTTCTGTCGGTTAAACACCCACAGTTAAGATGAGTGAGATGATGGAAACACATTCACTCTGGTCGGCATTCACAGCTGCAGAAACGCCCCTTCCGCGTGCTCACGCTGCTCTTTCTCCTGGCCGCTCGCACTACCCGACAGTGTTAAAGGCACCACGACAATCTTAGAATTTGGTAGATATTTTACAAAACCACAGAGAGCCGCAGCACAAGGATGAAAGAGCCGCAGCCGGCCCCGGAGCTGCAGGTTGCCGACCCCTGGTCTAGCAGAAACTACTGACTCACTCCAGCCACATGAGGTCTAGCACTGTCTTGCCTTAGGGGGAATCCAGGGCCAATCGCACCAGTGAGTGGTCCCGCAAAGGGTCTGGCAATCTCATCTCGGTACCTAATGGCAGTCAGGCTACCTCCTGTGAGCACATGGAGAGCTGAAGCAGAACCTGAAGCAGAACCTTCTCCACGGCGTCCCCAGTCACGTGTTCATTGTGAACCTGCTTTCATTTGTGAAGACCACAAGGGTGCCATTGGGGAATTGACTAATCTTTGTGTTCTCTACCAAACAGCAAACATCTTGCACAATGTTGAGCTGTAACGACAACTAACACCTGTGGATGTCGGGACCTCATACACCCTGATGAAGTCTGTTTCTGTTTGAGCAGACACAAGCACATTTGTGGTCTTCTGGAGGTCATTTCTCAGGGCTGTGGCAGTGCCACCTCCTTGCACAAAGGAGGAGGTAGAGGTCCTGATGCAGGGTTGTTGACCAGGTCTTCCTTGAAAAAGAGATGCAGTCTCAATGGAACTTCCTGGTAAAATAAAATGTTGCGTCCTACAGCCTCTTTCTCATCTCCAAGTGTACTGGCCTGTCTTCTGGTTGCGCCGCCATGCTCTGGACACTAGACTGACTGGTGCAGCGAACCTTCTTGCCACATCAGCTCACATTGATGTGCCGTCCTGGCTGACTTGTACTATCTGGGCCACTTGTGTGGGTTGTAGATGCCATCTCACTGGAGGGGCAGCACTGTTGGCGTTCAAAAGTCACCAAAACATCAGCCAGAAAACATAAAGGGCCGGAGAATTTGTCTGTGGTCACCATTGCAGAACCACTCCTTTATTGGAGGTATTTTGCTGATCGCCTATTATTTCCACCTGTTGTCTAGTCTGTTTACACAAAAACATGTGAAATTGATTGTAAAATGGTAAATGGCGAATACTTATATACCTTCTTACGAAGGCCCAAAGCGCTTTACAGTCACAGTCCCATTCACCCATGCACACACACATTCACACACTGGCGGCGGCGGCTCCGCTGCCGAACACTGGCGCCAACCTCCCACCAGAGGCAAGGTGGGGTTCAGTGTCTTGCCCAAGGACACTTCGACACATGGGCGGGAATCGAACCTGCAATCTTACGATCACGAGTCGAACGCCCTACCGCTGCATCACGGCCGCCCCATTGTCAGTGCTGCAGTTTAATTGGAGACTTTGATTACACCAAAGATGGAGTACATTGTGTTCTAAGGTGTTCCCTTTTTTTGTAGCAGTGTATGTTAAATGCAAACACAGAGGAAGTCACAACATAAGCTAATTAAAACATCAGATAAACACAACTTTATCCTTTTTTTTTCTTTCAGAAGACATCTTATCTAAGTAACTCTTTTACTGATTACCAATCAAAGTCTTTGCTCTTTCCTTGTGTCATTATATATACAATCAATTAACTTTTAATTATTGATTACATATGCAGTCTAGGGGTGTCACGATTTCGACTTTAAATTGAAATCGATCGAAATTAAGTCACAGTCTCGAACTTCGAATTATAAATAGAATCGTTGATGCTGCCATGCCCCCATGTTGCGTCTGGTTATTTGCCAAGCGGAAAAAAACATCTGTTGAAGTGCTGCGAGTCAAACAGCCGCTCTAAAGATAGCATGGCAGCTGCAGATGCAGGAGACCCATCGACAGAACTCCAATCCCCTCCTCTTTCACTGAAGTCGCTGGTGTGGAAGTATTTTGGATTTCCAATGAGCTATGTTGACAACGTTCGCGTTGTCGACAAAAAAAACAACAGTTTGCAAGTTTGTGCTATGTGCGCGTACCATATTCTCTCACGGGCAGCACGACTAACATTGCAGGGCATCTCCGCAGGCACCACAAAAACACAGATTTAAACCACTGTTAAACCAACAACTAGACAAACCACTCTTCCATCTTCATTTGGAATTAAACTTCCAAGCAACTCAACTCGTGCAAATGCAATGACGCGTGTGGTAGGAGTATTCATAGCGACCTTTTTCTGTGGTGGAAAACTCTGGTTTTAGGCATTTAATTAGCGTTCTAGAGCCACGCTACGAAATCCCAAGTAGAATGCATCTCACAGCTAAGGTGATTCCCTCCATGTACAATAATAAATAATAAAAGAGAAAGTTATTGAAGTTCTCTTTCCATATTCCTCTTTAAGAAGAACTTAAAACTGCAAAATTGTTACAGTTGTCTTGTGTTGTTCTATAATAAAAAATGTTAATGTTTTTGACAACTAAAAGAGCAGCTCTAAACAACATATCCATCTTTAGGAAGAACATAAAATAATAAAAAAATACAGTCATCACTCTCAGGGGATAAAAAGTAGTTATAAGTGTGGTATATGTTCATCTGTTCAGAAATAGTTTAAGACACTTAATTGTTCAGAGACTATGAACGTGTCTGTTTTATTGTTTTTGTTTTGTTGTGAACTTGAATGTCATCTTTTGTGAAGAAGACTGCACTTATAAAAGAGAAACTGGATGGCAGTTTTAAGTTTTCAATTGACTAAAGATATAAGTTATTGTTGCATTATGTTATTAATAAAAGTTTTACATTTGACAATGTAGTGTCGTACATTGCAAACAAAGGTCATATATTATAATGCATAACAGTCTCGTTTGAAAAAAGACAATCTGTGCTTTAGAAAAGAATAAATGTAAAAATTGAATCGAACTGTGACCTTAGAATTGAATATGCAATCGAATCGAGGATTTGGAGAATCGTGACACCCCTAATACAGTCGGTGAAAAAAGTATTAGTCTGCCACCAGTTGTGCAAGTTCTCCCACTTAAAAAGATGAGAGATGACTGTAATTTTCATCATAGGTATCCACATTTATGAGACAAAATTAGAAAAAAAGTCCAGAAAATCATTGTCTGATTTGTAAAGAATGTATTTTTAAGTATGGAACTTTAGTTTGTTTGATCTTCCATCCTGGAGGATCAAACAAACATGAGCTGCCAAAACACCTCAATTGCAAATGTATTGATAATTTAAAAAACAAAATCTTACCAAAGTATTGATGGCAAATGGCAATTTTGCACCAAACAGTTAAATAAATTTCTGTGAGATTATAATCATAGAGCACCCTTATGATATTTCATTCAGTAATTCATTCCACTTCTGTTGGGCCTTGAGCATTTTGAAGAAGGTATTGAAAGACCTTGGACTGTGTGAGACCACAGCTTTGCTCAAGGACTTTCTGCTTATAGATAGTGGGCAACTTCTCCAAGAACTTTGCAGAGATGGTTTCATCAAACAATGTAAAGTCTTGCTCAATCTGCCAAATAAATGTAGATAAACACTTATCTACTCTGGCCACTCCTGTGGCCGTGAGCCACAAGTTGGGACTCCCAACCTTCTGACGCGATCAGACCTTTGCATTGTCATTTTAAGAATGCACAAAGGAAAGACAGGTTGAAGCTTCACAAAACAGGTCCTGGTCCTCTTGTGCTGGACACTTTCAATCAAAAACCTCTGTATGTGGCAGAGACCTTTGGACAGGAGTGGGACAGTGGCGCTCTGCAGCTGAAACAGATGAAAACTGGCTACAACAATGAAAAAAAAACAGAAAAAAATGTTTTTCTCATGGTTGTGCAGGAGAGACTTGAGGAAGGACAGTTTTTATTCAGTAAAAGCGGAACCATTGAGACATTTATTTATTCAGAGTTATGGCAGAACACATCAAACTTTCTGTCTTGTTTATCATTTTAATAGAGAAGATGATTGAGGCATATGCCTGCAAATGAACAATGCTGAAACAAAGTAAAAGTGTAATAGCATTTCAGTGGAAACAGGAAAAACAGCACAATTCGCCCCATTATAAAACCCGGCAATTAGACCTTTGGATGTTTCAGCAACTAAAGCCTAAATAACATCCACGACAAAAAAAAGTTACTGCATGAGAAATGGAAGACTGGACCTCTGGATCAGAAACGATCTAAACTTTGAACTGTTTCTTCAAACTCCAACCTGTTTTTTGATTATGGGTCTAAATGAAATGTTATGACTCTGACTTTAAACTTCCCGGGCTTGCCTTGCTTATGGATTCCGCTCCAGGAAGGAACAACCGCAGAGCTCCCATCCAAAGTCCGTGAATCATGGCTCATAGCAGAAATCAGCACTCAGAGCCACTCCTGCCACATATCTGCTCATTTTGTCAACAAAGCTCACGCTGAGAGCTACGTGATGATATTATGGGACAAAAAAATCCACCATGTCAAATTGCTCACCTTTAACATAATCCTACAATTGCATTGAAGCTTTGGGGAGCCGGCTCGCAGCTGTGAGTCGCAACTTGTGATATATCAATGAATGAGTTACTTAACAAAAGTTTTTTCAGGAAAAAAAAGCAAAAACAATGTTATGTCTTTCTGTCTGTGGTACCAGACCAGCCCGTCTGGTACCAACAACCATGCCATGTTCAAAGCCACTTCAGTCACCGTTCTTCCCTGTTCTAAAGCTCGGTTTAACTGCAGCACATCGTCTGGACATGTCTACATGCCTAAATGAGTTGCTGCTAAATCAATTGGCTATATCGAATTTGCGTTAAGGAGGTATTGGGAGGTGTGCCTAATGAAGTTGCCAGTGACTGTATAGAATCCTCATCTTATTAAATGAGATGCATAAAAATGTACAAAGCAAAATGAAAAAGTACTTCATTAATTCATTATAAGTTTAAAACGAAGCCATAGTTTTTCAACAGATTTTTTTATCATTCTGTAATGACTGACACTAATTCCTGCATTTTATGCTCAAAGTTTGGTATGGTCTTTTGAGAAAAGTAGTTTTTTGATGTATCTGTTATGCCCCTTTCTTGGAATTATTAATTGGCTAAATACTGATGCTGAAACGATTACTACAAGAATTGACATTGTTTACTTTAATTCCAGAACAGGGTTTGGCGGAGGGGAGATCTCACCATCAGAGAAACAGCTTTTAACCGTCTATGACCTGGACAACAAATTCATTGCCTATAGTTTCTGTTTTGATGACGTCATTGATGTGGTGGCAGAATGGGGCTCCTTTTACATTTTAACTAGAAGTGGAACAATGTTTCTTCTACAAGAGAAGGACACACAAACCAAACTGGAGGTGAGTACTTATTAAACTACTCTGTAAATAATCAATTTCCAGTTTGACTACGGGCTGACATCGGGTTTGACTTCTCTCTTTTTTATTTTATTATTTTTTTATTCCAGTGGGAAAAAAATGATGCTAAAAGATTTGTAATTCTAAGAGTTTCCTTAGAAAACTGTAGCATTTACAGACAGAATTGCAAGGATGATGACATTTTTTGGCCATGACTGTATGTGTGTGTTTGTATGTATTTTAACTAGTGCAGTCATGTAATAATCCTTTGTGTGATGAATTAATCGGGACCTGTAGTTAATTAACTTAATCTATTTTTAATCGCAAATATTTTTAACCCAATAATTGCTGTAAAAAGTCTCATTTTGAGATATTTTCTATTAAAATTCATGAAATTGTGGCAGAGTAAAAGAATCGGTAACACTTTATATTAAGATTCCTTAACAAGTTTTGTTAACGCTTTAACAAGCATTATAATAGAATTTTTAGGGTGTTCGTGAGACATTTATTAGTACAATAAGTCTACTAAAGTGAATTAAATTACTTAGTTAACACATTTACAAGCATTATTATTAGGATGTTTTTAAGATGCTAATGATACATTTATTGGCATTATAGATGTCTAACAAATGTTTCAGTGTTAATAAGCTTAATAAGATTTATTAACATTCTTTGTTAACAAATGAAGAAGTATTATTATTGTTTGGAGTTCTAGTAAGACATTTATTAGCATTATAGATGCCTTGCAAATACCTGAAAGTGTTAATATGATTTATTAACATCTAAAGTCAGACTATTGTCTTCAAAGTCCATATTAGCATAAAGCTTGTAAAAAGAACATCTTTGATTCTGTACAGGTCTGTCGTTAGCGTGTTAGCTTCAGCATGGCTCCTGTAGGTTTAATGCCTTCAGTCTTACAAAATTATTGGTTTGTGCAACTTTCCAGTGGACTTGGAAGCAAGGCAACAGTGGTTGAATGCAGTTGGGATTGTTTGTCAGAGTTAAATTATTATATTTAACAGAAAGATTTTTGTATGTTTAGTCTGTTTTAATGTTATAAAGTTTTTCTTACAGCTTTGTGGTTGTTTGTGGTAAAAGCATTCCTCACTTTAGATGAGGTGCTGCAAAACAATTAATAAACTGTTAACAAAGTCAATTAATACATTTGTTAAGCTTATAAGCAGTTTAGTAATGTGGACTTTGAAGACAACAGTCTGACTTCAGATAATACTAATCCCTTTTATTTAAAGCCTTTCAAAAAACCCAAGGACACTTTATAAAACAAAGGTTAAAAATAGACATTAAAAGCGCAATAAAAATAATAAATAAAATAAAAAGTGAATCAGGATGGGAAGGCAGAAATAAACAGATGGGTTTTGAGTTTAGATCTGAAAGTAGGAAGAGAGTCTATGTTACGGAGGTCAGGAGGGAGGGAATTCCAGAGTTTGGGAGCCGAGCAGCTGAAGGCTCTGCTTCCCATGGTGACGAGTCGGGCTGGAGGGACAGAGAGCTGAACAGAGGAGGAGGACCGAAGAGAACGAAAGGAGGTTTTGATACGGATGAGGTGGGAGAGATAAGGAGGAGCCAGGTTATGGAGGGCCTTAAAGGTAAACAGGAGGAGTTTGAATTGGATCCTGGAGGCTCTGGGAAGCCAGTACAGCTGGTGGAGAACCGGGGTGATGTGACTGAAAGAGGGGGTTCTGGAGATGATGCGGGCAGCTGAGTTCTGGACCAGTTGGAGCTTATTGAGGGTTTTTTGAGGGAGACCAAAGAGGAGAGAATTACAGTAATCTAAACGGGAAGTGACCAGAGTGTGAACCAGGATAGAAGCAGAGGGGACAGTGAGGGAGGGGCGTAGACAATTAATGTTACGTAGATGGAAATGGGCTGACCGAGTAATGTTATTGATGTGGGACTGAAAAGATAGTGAGCTATCTAGGATGACACCCAGACTCTTCACCTGAGGGGGAGACAAAAGATGAATCAATGGAAAGAGTGAGACTTGTGGATTTGGAACCTACTAGAAGTAGCTCGGTTTTATCACTATTGAGTTTGAGAAGGTTTAAGGTGAACCAGTTTTGGATTTCAGATAGACAGGAGTGGAGAGAGGGGGGTGGAAGAGAGGAGTCAGGTTTGCTTAATACATAGAGCTGCGTGTCATCTGCAAAACAGTGAAAATTAACATTAAATTTACTGAAGATATTGCCATGGGGAAGAAGATAAGTAATGAAAAGAAGAGGACCAAGGACAGAACCTTGGGGGACACCAGAAAAGACAGAGGAGAGCTGAGATTTAAATGATTTAAGATGAATGAATTGGGTCTGAGAGGTAGGATTCAAACCAACAGAGGGGGTGGAGGTGATACCAAGGGAGCAGAGCCTTTGGAGGAGGATGGAGTGAGAAATGGTATCAAAGGCTGCAGTCAGGTCAAGGAGGATGAGGATGGTGAGGAGGCCAGAATCAGCTGCAATGAGAAGATCATTGGTGATCTTGAGCAGAACAGTCTCAGTGCTGTGGGGGGGTGGAAACCGGACTGAAAACGTTCCAGAAGATTATTGTGTTTCAGATGATCATAAAGTTGGGTTGCGACTATTTTCTCTAGAATTTTGGAAATGAAGGGAAGGTTAGAAATTGGATGGAGATTATTGAAAAAGTTGGGATCTAACCAGGTTTTTTCAGGATGGGTTTAACAGCTGCCATTTTAAAAAGTGATGGGACAGTACCAGATGATAGTGAGGAATGAATAATGGCAGCAATGAGTGGAAGGAGAGAGGGGAGGCAGGCTATAACTACGGATGTTGGGAGGGGATCGAGAGAGCAGGTGTTGGGTGGGATGTTAATAAATCTGATTAACACTTTCAGGTATTTGCAAGACATCTATAATGCTAATAAATATCTTACTAGCATCTTACACATGAATAAAGCCTATTAAATTGTTAAGTTAGTTAATAAATCTCATTAAACTTATTAACACTGATACATTTATTGGCATCTATAATGCCAATAAATGTAACATTAGCATCTTAAAAACATGAGGTCTAATTATTAATTTCCATTGTATTCATTTCCATTACAAGCTGCATTCTTGAGTGATCTTAAGTATTAGCATCAGTGTTCTTAAGTGCGCGACACCGCCGCCCGCCCGCCGGAGTATTTTTTTTTTGGGGGGGGGGGGGGGTATTACTGTTCTCCTTCACTCTGTAACACCAAACATGAACGCGCACTGTTAGATTTCCATGAATATCACTACATGTTTTGTTTGGGAACTATTTTGTGCAGCGCAACGTTACGTGTCTGTATAAACACAGGGTGAGCCTCCTGCTCCGTGTTCTTTATGGGTGTCAGACTCACGGCTTCCAGAAAGGTGACAAAGTGTCTGCAGTCTGTTTATTACTGGATTATAGATAATATTCTGAGAAGATGTCTGTACCAGAGAGCACAGGTGAAGGCTCACATGCAGCACTCTTGTGTGCGCTCCTTCCTTCTACACACGCAGCGCGCTGACACACACACACGCACATTGTCATTCTACAACACCTATATAGTTAGTTCATTAGTTAGATAGTAAGTTGTTACTGTTATTTGTTAATAAAGAATTTATTTCCGGCGCGGTCGCTGAGGGATTTAGTGTTTTGTTTTTTGGGGGGGGACTGCGGTTAACCGCGCCCCCTGCTGGTTCATCACCGCGGTGATCAAAAATCCCACACCGTCACAGCTCTATGTCTGTGTAATCAAACATTCCAAATAGGAAGCGATTCTGACTGACAGTCAAATTCAAATATGTTTTGTGCAAAAAGACTAGACAACAGGTGGAAATAATAGGTGATCAGCAAAATACCTCCAATAAAGGAGTGGTTCTGCAATGGTGACCACAGATAAATTCTCCAGCCCTTTAAGAAGACAGGCCAGTACACTTGGAGATGAGAAAGAGGCCGTAGGACACAACAACCCTGCATCAGGACCTCTACCTCCTCCTTTGTGCAAGGAGGTGGCACTGCCACAGCCCTGAGAAATGACCTCCAGAAGACCACAAATGCGCTTGTGTCTGCTCAAATAGAAACAGACTTCATCAGGGTGTATGAGGTCCCGACATCCACAGGTGTTAGTTGTCGTTACAGCTCAACATTGTGCAAGATGTTTGCTGTTTGGTAGAGAACACAAAGATTAGTAAATTCCCCAATGGCACCCTGTGCTCCTCACATCAAACATTGATTTGATTTGATTTTGATTCTATTTCTTTTGTTTACTCTGTAACATTTGTAAACAGCCATCATAAATGCCTTGAACTTTTGCACAGTGCTGCACATTTTAGTGTTTAAACCATTTTGGATGTTTTTCTTTTTACAATGACTCAGCATGTTTTGTTTTTTTTCAAATCAGCTTTTTCAGGGGTTTTTTTATGTTTACATTCTTTTGTTTACTCATTGGTATAGAATTGTATTTTATGAAAGTGTTTATGAACTTTAACACTTGAAATCAGTATAAATAGAATAATGCAGTAGTTGTCACATTTTTGTCTTTTAAGATGCTCTTCAAGAAGAACCTGTTTGTGATGGCTATAAACCTGGCTAAGAGCCAGCATCTGGACAGTGATGGACTGTCAGAGATTTTTCGACAGTATGGTGATCACCTGTACTTGAAGGGAGACCATGATGGCGCCATCCAGCAGTACATTCGGTAAACTGCATTAGCACATAGAATAAATATTTTCCTTTCAGATTCGAAATATGGGATTTGATTGACTTTTTTTTTTTTTTAACTCAGATTGTAGTAGTAGGTTTAGGGTCTGTCATCTGGACTTAGTTTTCAAGTTAGAAGACGTTTCACCTCTTATCCAGGAGGCTTTGTCAATTCTTGACTATTGGAAAAGAGGTGAAACGTCTTCTAACAAAGATGACAGCCCCTAAACCTACTACTATGATGGAACCAACCTGGATGAATGAGAGTCTTCATAGACATAACTCAAATTGGTTTTCTGAACAATTCCAACATAACAGAAGTTACATGTTAAACATGTGTTTTTCTGTAGCACGATTGGCAAGTTGGAGCCTTCCTATGTTATTAGAAAATTCCTGGATGCACAGCGGATCCATAACTTAACAGCTTACTTACAAGCCCTTCACAGGAAGTCACTGGCCAATGCAGATCACACCACATTGCTACTGAACTGTTACACCAAGCTAAAGGACAGCTCCAAGCTGGAAGAATTCATTAAGGTAAGTGGGGAACATGAATACAGATCAGGTAATTGTGTATTGGAAAAAAATAGAACTATCTATGAAGATGTGCTTTTAAAACATTTGTATTATATTTTTGACCTCAGTAAAACCTTGGGTCATTGGTAAGTACTGACAATAATATTGTAGAATGTTTTGTTTTTCCAACAGAGCAGTGAAACTGAAGTGTGCTTTGATGTTGAGATTGCCATCAAGGTTCTTCGCCAGGCTGGCTACCATCGCCCTGCTGTGTACTTGGCTGAAAAGCACAAACATCACGAATGGTACATGAAAATCCAGTTGGAAGACCTCAAGGTAAAATATGTAGGCAGATGTGCAGATCTTAGTAATGAGGTGGGCCATCATGACTACCTTTTTATGATTTTTAATTTCTGCATTTGATTTTATTTGATTGAAAGATTTTTATGACTAAATTTGTACAGAAAACAGTTAATAGTTAATAGAGCACATGTTCCAAACAAATGTTCTACCAAAGAAGGGATGTACCCAAGGAAGTTACATACAGCTTGTTTACACCAGTCTCCTTTTCATCTTATTTTGTGTTATAAAATATGGTTTAAAAAAAAAAAAAAAGAAGGTTGAATTTTTTCTAAATTTCTGATTCAATTGGGCATTGGCTCTCAGGCACTCACAAGTTGCGCGTTTGTGTGTGTGCGTGCTGTAGTTCCGGCCCAGCCTCAGCTAGACCCTGCCTTTAGTGGCCCCAAGGTAAATTGAGTTTGAGACCCCTGCACTTGAACAAATGACTCATAAGCAAAGTCACACCACAGCTAATCACAGT
This sequence comes from Oryzias curvinotus, assembly GCA_023969325.1. Taxonomy (NCBI): domain Eukaryota; kingdom Metazoa; phylum Chordata; class Actinopteri; order Beloniformes; family Adrianichthyidae; genus Oryzias; species Oryzias curvinotus. The sequence continues at coordinate 30,292,108 of CM043719.1, read as the reverse complement.
TCAATAGTACTGACCGAACACATGCAAATATATCCAGCTAAGAAAAACTTGTATCAAAATTATGAATTGAACTGTTGACTTCTATAAATATCCTATTGTGTTTATAATAATTTTTGTTTATAAGGAAATTTAAAATGAAATTTAAATGCAATCACATGTATTTAGGCACTCAATAGTGGTATGTCGATGTATGGAATAACTGTTAAAACTCAAACAAATCCATTGACTCTACTAGAGGAGGAAATGGGAGCCAGAGCTGGTCGAATTTGCTACTTGATAAAATACTGATAACAGAAATAATTATACATTAAATTAAAAGTGCCTTTTAAGTGTCTCAAGGACAATATGCCGGTAAAACAAGAGTAAACAATAAAAGCAGCAATACAAAGTATTACATGTAGTAAAATGACAAAGTCGTTGCAACAAAGAAAACCTGGTACATTGTTAAGTATGCCAGTTTAAACAAATGTGTTTTTATTTGAGATTTAAAGATCATTTTCCCTCTAAGACTTTAAAGCCGCAGCTCATCACACGTCTCACAGTTAGTGCTAAAACTGAGCAGCTGTGTCCTGCACGTCTGTTTCTCATCCAGAGGTAATGAAAAAAGCAAATTTCTATTTCTTCTGCTGCAGCTACGCATATATCTGCGTTACCTTTTCACCAGTACAGAGTTTATTGCAGGAGTTACGTTCTAAAAATAACCATGATAGTGAAATCCACGGAGAATGATTACAGACGTTTATGGCAGTAAAACTCCTCACTGCCCACTTTCTACACTTTTCTCAGACAGACATGAACATTTTCACCCTTTTCTCTTGTTAATTTCTCAAACCGTCATAGAAATTAGGTCCAGGATCTTAGATGGAAATCAAAGATCTGATCGATCACAGATTTCTGTAGATCTGAAGAGCTCCATGTTTCTGTACAGGAGACGCGGCACGGAGGAGATTGATTGACAGGGTCTCCAACCAATCAGGACACAGAACAGGGAGCGCTGTTTAAAAAAAGCAGCATAATTGCTCTAAAAGAATGAGCTAAAAGATGAAAGATGAACTGTGACGTAGAAAGGGAAGACTGTCTTCTGTTCTGTTTGACAGAGATTTTAGAGGGTTTCAGGTCGGAGCACAGACTGCAGAACGGTGGGAAAAAATGTCACGTTCTATGTAGGTCTCGATCGTGTGGGAAGATAAAAATAAACAAGCATGGGTCTCTGATATTATTCAGTGGGCCGGACCAAACATGAAGGCGGGCTGAATGCGGCCTACGGCCATAGTTTACCCACCCCTGATCTGTGGTCAACAGTTCAGAGTAAGAGAGAGTGTAGAAAAGAAGTGAAAAAAACTACTGCAGGCAGGTTGGAATGGGTGGAGAAAAGTGTCCGGTGTGATAGAAGAGTTTCATCTCAAATAAGATGTAGAAAACTGTGGTGAGAGCAGCTATGCTGTTCAGTGTAGAGACAGAGGCACTGAGGAAGAGACAGGAAGCAGAGCTGAAGGTAGTAGAGATGCAGATGCTGAGGTTCTCTTTGGGAGGGACCAGAATTGATGGGATCAGGAATGAGGACATCAGAGTCCATGTTAGAGGCTCTGGAGTTAAGTCAGGGAGGCCCGACTGAGATGGTTCAGGCATGTCAGAGGAGAGACAGTGAATCTATTGGTAGAATGATGCTGAGTCTACAGTCCCTGACAAAAGTCTTGTCGCTTATCCATTTTGTAGAAACAAAAGCGTATAACCTCACTTAATGAATTCATTGATTTTAGAAATGTCTCATATGAAAGCTAAAACCCTCCCAAAATATGTTCAATATAATAAAATAAAATTGCTTCACTGAAGAAAGATTGATCATTTAATGAACACAGAAAGGTCACATTTTGGCAAGACAAAAGTTTTGTCGCCTTGTCATATGATGCACCCAATCCTAGATTACAGTCTCACCTGTGATCAATTACTGATCAATCAATTAGTGGGTGTGTATAAAAAGAACCCCAGCACACCAGGCCATCACATCAACTGCAACTTGACCTCTGACAACATGCCTGAGATTCACCCGGAGACCAAAGTGTTGATTATCAAGAGGCTGAAGACCAGATCCACTGCTGAGGTGGCTGACACCTTCAATGTGTCTCAGCGTCAAGTACAAAGAATAAGAAAAAGATTTGAAGAGACTGGAGATGTTTTTGACAAGCCCAGATCCGGCAGACCTTGCAAGACAACTGCTCGGGAGGACCGTTTGTTGGTTGGAAAATCAGCCCCTTTTCCACTGCAGCAGAGCTCCACCAGGCCTGGTCACCTCAAGTCCCTGTGTCAACCAGAACAGTTTGTAGAATTCTGTCTCAAAATGGCCTCCATGGTCCAATCAGTGCCCAGAAACCAGCACTAAACAAAAGGCAATTGAACAAACATGTGGCATTTGCCAAGGCCCACAACCTGCTAAAAGGATGGACACTGGAAAAGTGGCAGAAGGTGGATTTCTCAGATGAGTCTTCAGTTGAATTACATCACAGCCGCCGCAAATATTGCAGGAGACCAACTTGAGCCTGCATGGACCCAAGATTCACCCAGAAAACAGTTAAGTTTGGTGGCGGAAAAATCATGGTCTGGGGTTACATCCAGTATGGGGGTATGCCAAACATTTGCAGGGTGGAAGACAATATCAATAGCCTAAAATATCTAGAAGTATTAGCTACCTCTTACATTCCCAACCATAAAAGGGGTCAAATTCTGCAGCAGGATGGTGCTCTATCACATACTTCCATCTCTACATCAAAGTTCCTCAAGGCAAGGCGAAGAAGATCAAGGTGCTCCAGGACTGGCCAGCCCAGTCACCAGACCTGAACATCATTGAGCATGTCTGGGGTAAAATGAAAGAGGAAGCATGGAAGACCAAACCAAAGAATCTGGATGAACTCTGGGAGGCATGGAAGACTGCTTTCTTTGCTATTCCTGATTACTTCATCCATAAGTTGTATGAATCATTGTCAAATGGAATCGTGTTGGGGTCGTGTTGGAATCGTGTTGGAATCATGTTGTGGTCGTGTTGGAATCATGTTGGGGTCGTGTTGGAATCGTGTTGGAATCATGTTGGGGTCGTGTTGGAATCGTGTTGGAATCATGTTGGGGTTGTGTTGGAATCGTGTTGGGGTCGTGTTGGAATCATGTTGGGGTCGTGTTGGAATCGTGTTGGGGTCGTGTTGGAATCGTGTTGGGGTCGTGTTGGAATCGTGTTGGAATCATGTTGTGGTCGTGTTGGAATCGTGTTGTGGTCATGTTGGAACCATGTTGGGGTCGTGTTGGAATCGTGTCGGAATCGTGTTGGGGTTGTATTGGAATCATGTTGGGGTCGTGTTGGAATCGTGTTGGGGTCGTGTTGGAATCGTGCTGGGGTCGTGTTGGAATCGTGTTGGAATCGTGTTGGAATCGTGTTGGGGTCGTGTTGGAATCATGTTGGGGTCGTGTTGGAATCGTGTTGGGGTCGTGTTGGAATCGTGTTGGGGTCGTGTTGGAATCGTGTTGGAATCATGTTGTGGTCGTGTTGGAATCGTGTTGTGGTCATGTTGGAACCATGTTGGGGTCGTGTTGGAATCGTGTCGGAATCGTGTTAGAATCATGTTGGGGTTGTATTGGAATCGTGTTGGGGTTGTGTTGGAATCGTGTTGGGGTTGTATTGGAATCATGTTGGGGTCGTGTTGGAATCGTGTTGGGGTCGTGTTGGAATCGTGCTGGGGTCGTGTTGGAATCGTGTTGGAATCGTGTTGGAATCGTGTTGGAATTGTGTTGGAATCGTGTTGGGGTCGTGTTGGAATCGTGTTGGGGTTGTATTGGAATCGTGTTGGGGTCGTGTTGGAATCATGTTGGGGTCGTTTTGGAATCGTGTTGGGGTTGTATTGGAATCGTGTTGGGGTCGTGTTGGAATCGTGTTGGAATCATGTTGGGGTCGTGTTGGAATCGTGTTGGGGTCGTGTTGGAATCGTGTTGGAATCATGTTGTGGTCGTGTTGGAATTGTGTTGTGGTCGTGTTGGAATAATGTTGGGGTCGTGTTGGAATCGTGTCGAAATCGTGTTGGGGTCGTGTTGGAATCGTGTTGGAATCATGTTGGGGTCGTGTTGGAATCGTGTTGGAATCATGTTGGGGTCGTGTTGGAATCGTGTTGGAATCATGTTGGGGCCGTGTTGGAATCGTGTTGTGGTCGTGTTGGAATCATGTTGGGGTCGTGTTGGAATCGTGTCGGAATCGTGTTGGAATCATGTTGGGGTTGTATTGGAATCGTGTTGGGGTCGTGTTGGAATCATGTTGTGGTCGTGTTGGAATCGTGTTGTGATCGTGTTGGAATCATATTGGGGTCGTGTTGGAATCGTGTCGGAATCGTGTTGGAATCATGTTGGGGTTGTATTGGAATCGTGTTGGGGTCGTGTTGGAATCGTGTTGGGGTCGTGTTGGAATCGTGTTGGGGTCGTGTTGGAATCGTGTCGGAATCGTGTTGGAATCATGTTGGGGTTGTATTGGAATCGTGTTGGGGTCGTGTTGGAATCGTGTTGGGGTCGTGTTGGAATCATGTTGTGGTCATGTTGGAATCGTGTTGTGGTCGTGTTGGAATCATGTTGGGGTCGTGTTGGAATCGTGTTGGAATAATGTTGGGGTCGTGTTGTAATCGTGTTGGGGTCGTGTTGGAATAGTGTTGGGGTCATGTTTGAATCGTGTTGGGGTCGTGTTGGAATCGTGTTGGGGTTGTGTTGGAATCGTGTTGGGGTCGTGTTGGAATCGTGTTGGGGTCGTGTTGGAATCGTGTTGGAATCGTGTTGTAGTCGTGTTGGGGTCGTGTTGGAATCGTGTCGGAATCGTGTTGGAATCATGTTGGGGTTGTATTAGAATCGTGTTGGGGTCGTGTTGGAATAATGTTGGGGTCGTGTTGTAATCGTGTTGGGGTCGTGTTGGAATAGTGTTGGAGTCATGTTTGAATCGTGTTGGGGTCATGTTTGAATCGTGTTGGGATTGTGTTGGAATCGTGTTGGGGTCGTGTTGGAATCGTGTTGGGGTCGTGTTGGAATCGTTTCGGAATCGTGTTGGAATCATGTTGGGGTTGTATTAGAATTGTGTTGGGGTCGTGTTGGAATAATGTTGGGGTCGTGTTGTAATCGTGTTGGGGTCGTGTTGGAATAGTGTTGGGGTCATGTTTGAATCGTGTTGGGGTCATGTTTGAATCGTGTTGGGATTGTGTTGGAATCGTGTTGGGGTCGTGTTGGAATCGTGTTGGGGTTGTATTGGAATCGTGTTGGGGTCGTGATGGAATCGTGTTGGGGTCGTGTTGGAATCGTGCTGGGGTCGTGTTGGAATCGTGTTGGAATCGTGTTGGGGTCGTGTTGGAATCATGTTGGGGTCGTGTTGGAATCGTGTTGGGGTCGTGTTGGAATCGGGTTGGGGTCGTGTTGGAATCGTGTTGGAATCATGTTGTGGTCGTGTTGGAATCGTGTTGTGGTCATGTTGGAACCATGTTGGGGTCGTGTTGGAATCGTGTCGGAATCGTGTTAGAATCATGTTGGGGTTGTATTGGAATCGTGTTGGGGTTGTGTTGGAATCGTGTTGGAATCGTGTTGGGGTTGTATTGGAATCATGTTGGGGTCGTGTTGGAATTGTGTTGGGGTCGTGTTGGAATCGTGCTGGGGTCGTGTTGGAATCGTGTTGGAATCGTGTTGGAATTGTGTTGAAATCGTGTTGGGGTCGTGTTGGAATCGTGTTGGGGTCGTATTGGAATCGTGTTGGGGTCGTGTTGGAATCATGTTGGGGTCGTTTTGGAATCGTGTTGGGGTTGTATTGGAATCGTGTTGGGGTCGTGTTGGAATCGTGTTGGAATCATGTTGGGGTCGTGTTGGAATCATGTTGGGGTCGTGTTGGAATCGTGTTGGGGTCGTGTTGGAATCATGTTGGAATCATGTTGTGGTCGTGTTGGAATTGTGTTGTGGTCGTGTTGGAATAATGTTGGGGTCGTGTTGGAATCGTGTCGGAATCGTGTTGGGGTCGTGTTGGAATCGTGTTGGAATCATGTTGGGGTCGTGTTGGAATCGTGTTGGGGTCGTGTTGGAATCATGTTGGGGTCGTGTTGGAATCGTGTTGGAATCATGTTGGGGCCGTGTTGGAATCGTGTTGTGGTCGTGTTGGAATCGTGTCGGAATCGTGTTGGAATCATGTTGGGGTTGTATTGGAATCGTGTTGGGGTCGTGTTGGAATCATGTTGTGGTCGTGTTGGAATCGTGTTGTGATCGTGTTGGAATCATGTTGGGGTCGTGTTGGAATCGTGTCGGAATCGTGTTGGAATCATGTTGGGGTTGTATTGGAATCGTGTTGGGGTCGTGTTGGAATCGTGTTGGGGTCGTGTTGGAATCGTGTTGGGGTCGTGTTGGAATCATGTTGTGGTCATGTTGGAATCGTGTTGTGGTCGTGTTGGAATCATGTTGGGGTCGTGTTTGAATCGTGTTGGAATCATGTTGGGGTTGTATTGGAATCGTGTTGGGGTCGTGTTGGAATCATGTTGGGGTTGTGTTGGAATCGTGTTGGGGTCGTGTTGGAATCGTGTTGGAATCATGTTGGGGTTGTGTTGGAATCGTGTTGGGGTCGTGTTGGAATCATGTTGGGGTCGTGTTGGAATCGTGTTGGGGTCGTGTTGGAATCATGTTGGGGTCTTGTTGGAATCGTTTAAGGGTCGTGTTGGAATCGTGTTGGGGTCGTGTTGGAATCGTTTCGGAATCGTGTTGGAATCATGTTGGGGTTGTATTAGAATTGTGTTGGGGTCGTGTTGGAATAATGTTGGGGTCGTGTTGTAATCGTGTTGGGGTCGTGTTGGAATAGTGTTGGGGTCATGTTTGAATCGTGTTGGGGTCATGTTTGAATCGTGTTGGGATTGTGTTGGAATCGTGTTGGGGTCGTGTTGGAATCGTGTTGGGGTTGTATTGGAATCATGTTGGGGTCGTGATGGAATCGTGTTGGGGTCGTGTTGGAATCGTGCTGGGGTCGTGTTGGAATCGTGTTGGAATCGTGTTGGAATCGTGTTGGGGTCGTGTTGGAATCATGTTGGGGTCGTGTTGGAATCGTGTTGGGGTCGTGTTGGAATCGTGTTGGGGTCGTGTTGGAATCGTGTTGGAATCATGTTGTGGTCGTGTTGGAATCGTGTTGTGGTCATGTTGGAACCATGTTGGGGTCGTGTTGGAATCGTGTCGGAATCATGTTAGAATCATGTTGGGGTTGTATTGGAATCGTGTTGGGGTTGTGTTGGAATCGTGTTGGGGTTGTATTGGAATCATGTTGGGGTCGTGTTGGAATTGTGTTGGGGTCGTGTTGGAATCGTGCTGGGGTCGTGTTGGAATCGTGTTGGAATCGTGTTGGAATTGTGTTGGAATCGTGTTGGGGTCGTGTTGGAATCGTGTTGGGGTTGTATTGGAATCGTGTTGGGGTCGTGTTGGAATCATGTTGGGGTCGTTTTGGAATCGTGTTGGGGTTGTATTGGAATCATGTTGGGGTCGTGTTGGAATCGTGTTGGAATCATGTTGGGGTCGTGTTGGAATCATGTTGGGGTCGTGTTGGAATCGTGTTGGGGTCGTGTTGGAATCGTGTTGGAATCATGTTGTGGTCGTGTTGGAATTGTGTTGTGGTCGTGTTGGAATCATGTTGGGGTCGTGTTGGAATCGTGTCGGAATCGTGTTGGGGTCGTGTTGGAATCGTGTTGGAATCATGTTGGGGTCGTGTTGGAATCTTGTTGGGGTCGTGTTGGAATCATGTTGGGGTCGTGTTGGAATCGTGTTGGAATCATGTTGGGGCCGTGTTGGAATCGTGTTGTGGTCGTGTTGGAATCGTGTCGGAATCGTGTTGGAATCATGTTGGGGTTGTATTGGAATCGTGTTGGGGTCGTGTTGGAATCATGTTGTGGTCGTGTTGGAATCGTGTTGTGATCCTGTTGGAATCATGTTGGGGTCGTGTTGGAATCGTGTCGGAATCGTGTTGGAATCATGTTGGGGTTGTATTGGAATCGTGTTGGGGTCGTGTTGGAATCGTGTTGGGGTCGTGTTGGAATCGTGTTGGGGTCGTGTTGGAATCGTGTCGGAATCGTGTTGGAATCATGTTGGGGTTGTATTGGAATCGTGTTGGGGTCGTGTTGGAATCGTGTTGGGGTCGTGTTGGAATCATGTTGTGGTCATGTTGGAATCGTGTTGTGGTCGTGTTGGAATCATGTTGGGGTCGTGTTTGAATCGTGTTGGAATCATGTTGGGGTTGTATTGGAATCGTGTTGGGGTCGTGTTGGAATCATGTTGGGGTTGTGTTGGAATCGTGTTGGGGTCGTGTTGGAATCGTGTTGGAATCATGTTGGGGTCGTATTGGAATCGTGTTAGGGTCGTGTTGGAATCGTGTTGGAGTCGTGTTGGAATCGTGTTGGGGTCGTGTTGGAATCATGTTGTGGTCGTGTTGGAATAATGTTGGGGTCGTGTTGTATTCGTGTTGGGGTCGTGTTGTATTCGTGTTGGGGTCGTGTTGGAATAGTGTTGGGGTCATGTTTGAATCGTGTTGGGGTCGTGTTGGAATCGTGTTGGGGTCGTGTTGGAATGGTGTTGGGGTCGTGTTGGAATCGTGTTGGGGTCGTGTTGGAATCGTGTTGGAATCGTGTTGTAGTCGTGTTGGGGTCGTGTTGGAATCGTGTCGGAATCGTGTTGGAATCATGTTGGGGTTGTATTAGAATCGTGTTGGGGTCGTGTTGGAATAGTGTTGGAGTCATGTTTGAATCGTGTTGGGGTCATGTTTGAATCGTGTTGGGATTGTGTTGGAATCGTGTTGGGGTCGTGTTGGAATCGTGTTGGAGTCGTGTTGGAATCGTGTTGGGGTCGTGTTGGAATCATGTTGGGGTCGTGTTGGAATCGTTTAAGGGTCGTGTTGGAATCGTGTTGGGGTCGTGTTGGAATCATGTTGTGGTCGTGTTGGAATAATGTTGGGGTCGTGTTGTAATCGTGTTGGGGTCGTGTTGGAATAGTGTTGGGGTCATGTTTGAATCGTGTTGGGGTCGTGTTGGAATCGTGTTGGGGTCGTGTTGGAATCGTGTTGGGGTCGTGTTGGAATCGTGTTGGGGTCGTGTTGGAATCGTGTTGGAATCGTGTTGTAGTCGTGTTGGGGTCGTGTTGTAATCGTGTTGGGGTCGTGTTGGAATAGTGTTGGAGTCATGTTTGAATCGTGTTGGGGTCATGTTTGAATCGTGTTGGGATTGTGTTGGAATCGTGTTGGGGTCGTGTTGGAATCGTGTTGGGGTCGTGTTGGAATCGTGTCGGAATCGTGTTGGAATCATGTTGGGGTTGTATTAGAATTGTGTTGGGGTCGTGTTGGAATAATGTTGGGGTCATGTTTGAATCGTGTTGGGGTCATGTTTGAATCGTGTTGGGATTGTGTTGGGGTCGTGTTGGAATCGTGTTGGGGTCGTGTTGGAATCGTGTTGGAATTGTGTTGTAGTCTTGTTGGAACCAGGCTTCCACAGCGTGCGTTGAAAAGTGACAATGCACACTTCGAAGGCCATTAACCCTTCGAAGGCCATTAACCCTTCGAAGGCCATTAACCTTTACTTCTATGCTTTTTGTTTACTTTGTTTTGTGTTTGTTTTTCTTTTAAAATCCAGAACTATCAGGAAGGTCTACATTACATTGGATGTCTGCCTTTTGAACAAGCTGAAAGCAACATGAAGCGATATGGAAAAACACTGATGCATCATGTACCTGAAGGTACTACATTGCTCCTTAAAAATATATGTACCAACTACTATCCTAATGGAAAGGCTGTCAGCGTGGACCATTGTCAAGTTAACAAGGTCTGTTACCAGTTTTATTCCTATAAAGGCGTGCACCTTATTTAGAAGTATCCTCATTTGTTAATTCTTCATTTTTTTTGTGCTTGTTTTAAGGCAAATTCTGAGGAATTTATTCCCATTTTTGCAAATAATCCCAGAGAGTTGAAAGCGTTCCTGGAGCATATGATTAAGGTGGACCCCTGTTCTCCCCAAGGTGTGTATGACACACTGCTGGAACTTCGGCTGCAGGACTGGGCACATGAACAAGATCTTGAGGTTGGTATGCGAAGTATTATGTTGGAAAACAACCATATAAGCACTTTCATATAGACATTATTATTAAAGTGTGGATGCCATGCTTTGAACAACTTTGTCAAATAAAAAAGCCGTTTAAACGCTGATTCTATTGATACCAATAGTTAGCGTAGAAAAAAATCCGAAGCATATGAATAATAGACATCGTTCGAAGGAATCAGAGATTTGAATTTGCCGCTAAGAGCGCAGGCTGGAAGTGAACTCGATATGACCTGTGACGTCACGAAAGGCATTGACTTTCGTAGTTCCGCTTCGGACAGCATGTAAACAAAACAGGTAGTCTTTGTTTCTCTCGTGTTTAAATCTGTTAATCATCAACATGCCAAGTCGTTGTGTGGCAGCTGGATGTAGCAATACATCTAGTGAAAGTGGATCTGTGTAGAAATTCCCAAAACAAGAAACGCTGCTGAAACAATGGACAAAACAAGTTCAGCGAATTGGGTGCCAACTAGAGGTAAGATCTTAAGCCCGAGCCCGAGTCCGAGCCCGACCGGACCCGTATTTCGGGTCCGGTCGGGCTCTAAATGACAGTCATTACGTTCGGGTCGGTTCGGGCCGGGCTTCTCTCTCGCTGACTTTTTTAATAAATATATTGTAATGTCTGTAAAGAAGCTCCTTAGGCGGCGGTTGTCAAACAGCTCTTTATTAATCCTGGATGTCAGAACGGTTACCGCACGAACCGAAAGGCACAGCCAGCTTCTTCTTACTCAGAGGGAGAACGTTCCCTTAGCGCACACACCCACACACACACAGGTAGACCCCGCATCCGCCCACCAGTCACCAGCCCACCGTTGATTGACATACACTGTGGTCCAGCAACTGGCAGAAAAGGGGGGGCGCCGGCCACCCGCAGCTCTGCGCATGTGTCGTGAATGTAATCTTCCCCCGCAAGCCCGCATCTATTTTGTTTAGGGATCCCTGATATGGAGCAGCAGGAAGTCAAGGATAAACTTCAGACAGGGGAGCTGAAAAAGGCAAACGCGCACCGCCGCGGCTGCAGTATTTCCCACGTAATGAAGCGAGTGCGCATCAAGATCTCTCTGTCAGTCTCTCTGTCTGGCCTCTTATTCTGTGTTCCAGCGTTATTTCGTTGATCAAATGCATTTGTCATGTAGGGAGGAACCTATGCGCAGCGCTTCCAGCGGAACTCTATGCCACAACAGCAGTTTATACGCGCGCGGCTGCAGCGACCACTCTCTGTTTGAAGGAAAATAACTTTTATCATCATAAAAATATATAGATTATTTTACCTTTAAGAAATCTGGCGGGTTTTTTTCTGTCAAAAATCCTATGGGTTAAATTGAAATTTCGGGTTTTCTTCAGGCTCGGTCCTGCAAATCAAGTTAATTGGTCGGGTTCGGTCCGAGTTCGGCTTTAATGCCCGCGGGCCTGTGTCGGGTCGGGCCGGATTTTTTAGGCCCGATCTTACCTCTAGTGCCAACTGCTTCGTCAACTTTATGCAGCGAATATTTTGAGGCAGACTGTTTTGAAGAAACACCACAGCTCATGAAAGATATGGGAATGCATGTCAGATATAAAAAAGTATTGAAACCGAACGCAATCCCCACCATTTTCAAGAGATCGCTAGACCTACTACTTTCTGCTATATCCTCCTCACTTTCGCAAAAGGGTTCGAATCGATACGGTTGCAAAAGTGACTCATCATCATGATAATCTCCGCAACTTTCCTCTTCATCTTTCTGTTCAGCTAGCCATGTTGTCTGCCTTTCGTTACGTCACAAACAGGGCGGCGCGAATTCGGCGGAATGCGTGAAGCCGGCGGCTGTCCTCGTTGTTTATATCGCGTTTTTTGCTATTTATTCTTTTTCGAAAAATATTAAAAACAATCGCAACATGAAATAGAGACTATTTACTATATTTTGGCTTATTAAAATAGGCCATGTCACCCACACTTTAAGCCTAATCCTCAACCAAAACCAGAAGATTACATGCTGATCTAAGAACATTCCAGATTAATCACTGCTGCAAAATGTGTTCTTAAAACAACATCCTTTAACACAATGTAGATTACTTTTTCAGTTTTAGAACAAAGATAGGGAAAATCTTTCACTTGTTTATAGCTTGTTTAGACTTTCAGAATGCATTATGTTTTACCTATTATTATACATAACTTTAAGGCAAAGTCCTTATTCATTTGTTTGTGTTTGACAGAAGAAGAAAATTCTTCAGGGGGAAGCTGTGTCCCTCCTGAAGAGTGACAGCACTGTATTTGACAAGGCTCTGGTTCTTTGTCAAATGCACAACTTTAAAGAAGGCATCCTCTACCTTTACGAGAAAGGCAAACTGTAAGTTGTGACAAATAAATTCAGAAAATGCATAAAAGTAATTTTCATTGCCCGGTTTCTTAATTATGGCCCGCATCGGCTGCAAAGACCACATTGTTTTCACTGTGGAAGACATTTCTGCATCTTTGACCGGAAAGTTGACCCATGCTCAAAAACGCAACAAAATTTGCTGACACCTGATACCCAGCGAAAATTAATTTTGGGCATAGTGAACACCCCACCAGCACCCCCAACAATGACATCATAGCAGGCAAAATGGTTAAAAACACGAATGGGCCAAAAATCGCTTATGGAGCCAAAAAAAAAAAGAAATTTCAAAATCTACTTATGAAACCAAAACATGTAGGAAAGAATTTCAAACAAATTTAGAACGGAGGAGGTCCAAGCCACGGTCTTATAGTGCCAGTCCCAGGCCCCAATAAATAACACGTTTCGGGGATATCCAAAGAAATGTTTGAAATGCTTGACCGCCATTTTTTGCAAAATGTGAGATTTAAAGATTTTCACCTTTTTCCACAATATGAGAAAAGAAAACCTTTGTTTGAGTGAACTTCAAGAAATTTCACAAACATGTTGCCAGCTGGAGTCTACAATCCCCCCTGGAGTTAAGTCGACCTTTGACCTCAAGAAGATGCCACCATCCTGAAAACAAAAACACCTTTAGTACCAGCTGCAAATTAACTGTATTCAGACTAGACACATCTGGTCCACTTAAAGTGAACCAGAGTTCGTTTCCCCCGTTAATAGGGAACAAATTCTCAGTCCGATTGTACCCAAGCGGACCCTGGTCCGGGGCCACTGTAGCCAGTGGTCATGTGATGTAAATAAAGTAGGAATGAAAGACCCAATGATTCGCAGACAAATTGGATGAATGCCGGCTCGTTAAAATAACTTTTAATGTCATACGCATAGCTTGTCACAATGTTTTCCCTTCAATCTATATGTCATATACACTTATCAGTGGACCTTCTTAGATCTCTTCTTGCCAGTAACTGCACTGCACTGTTTCTGTAACCATCTTAGTTTTAAAGGCCAGGGTTGTTAGCCCTGTGCCAAACCCCCAACCTGGAGGGCCAGTGGACTGCTCTTAGTCTGGTCTCTACCCTTCAATCTGTCTGGCATGGGAGACCCTACCAATTCAATTCAATTCTATTCTATTCTATTTTATTTGTATAGCCCAAAATCACAACAACAGTCCTATCGATGGGCTTTGTATCGGTATTTCAAAAAGTGAAACATGAAATCAGAAGGATCATGAATACAAAGAGTCAATAGGAAAATACTAAAATGAACTAACAAACTGACTAAGCTATACTGGCATCCCTGCCCTTAGACCCCCCTTCACGGTAAGGAAAAACTCCTAAAAAAAAAGGAATCTGGAAAAAACGAATAAAGCTCAGGGGTGTCCACATGAAGGAGGGATCCTCCCCCAGGACGGACAGGTGATTTACCAAAACTCATTTCCCTCTCCCCAGGAGGGGAGAGGGAAAGAAGGACAATACATGAATCACTGCACCAAACAGAGGCATGGAGAACTAAATGATGATCAAAAGTAGAGAAGAGAGGAAGGGTAGAAATAGATGAGAAAAGAGGACAGAACCCCGGAGCACCATAGTTACCCCAGCTTCAACTTCTAGCAGCCTAAAAACAAATAGTTATTGTTATTCATTTTAATTTAAACAATTAACATTAAGTTAAATAATCTCTGAATACTAACTAGTCTGACAATAATCCTGTCCACAGAGGAATGTTTTCAGTCTAACTTTGAATGTAGAAACTGAGTCGGCCTCTCTTCCATGAGCTGGGAGTTTATTCCAGAAAACAGGGGCTTGGTGGCTAAACGCTCTACCTCCAACTGTACTTTGACTAATTCTAGGAATCACAAGCAGTCCTGCATTTAGTGAGTGAAGTGTTCTGATTGGATGGTAAGGGACTATGAGGTCCTTAATGTAGGACGGGGCCATTCCATGTAAGGCCTTATAGGTTAACAGGAGGATCTTGAACTTGATTCTAGAATCAACTGGGATCCAGTGAAGTGAAACTAACACAGGAGTGATGTGATCTCTTCTGCTAGTTCCTGCTAACAATCTAGCTGCTGCGTTCTGAACAAGCTGGAGACTTCTTCAGGAACTCTTAGGACACGCTGCTAACAAGGAGTTACAGTAATCCAGTCTAGACGGAACAAACGCATGGATGAGTTTTTCAGCATCACTCTTAGAGAGTAGATTTCTGATCTTAGCAATATTCCGTAGGTGAAAAAAGGCAGTTCTACACGCCTGAGATACGTGAGCCTTAAATGATAAATCCTGGTCAAATAAAACCCCAAGGTTTCTAACTGGGCATGTACTCAGGAGTGAAGACAACACAATTATAAAGTCAGCACTACATTGGACACCAGATGGAAAAATAAAAAGAGGACGGCCGAAGATCACCTGGTGGCGAACAGTAGAAGCCAAGCTGAAAGAATTTGGACACACCTGGGGAACCATCTACACCCTGGCCCGTGACCGTCAGAATTGGAAAGATTTCATTGCTGCCCTAAGCGTCTCAAGGCGTAAAAGGCACCCAAGAGGGTGCGATGTTACCCGAACAACAAACCCTGGGTTACTTTTGAGCTGAAGGCACTTCTAAATAAGAAGAAGAGGGCCTTCATGGCTGGGGACCGCCTGGAGCTCATTAGAGTTGAGAAGGAGCTGAAACGCAGCCTGAAAGAGTGCAAAGACGCCTACGGGAGGAAGCTGGAGGAGAGACTACAGAGAAACCAGACCAGGGATGTGTGGAGTGGGATGAGAGCGATCACTGGCCTGCAGAGGAAGGGAAAACCTGCAGCCGAAGGAAATGTGGATCGAGCCAACGAGCTGAACAAATTATTTAACAGGTTTGATTCCAGCTCCCCCTCCCCCAGCTGTCCCCCTACTCCTCTTCTGAGTGATCAACGGTCTTCCGCCCACCTTCTAGAGCCATTAACACCTCAGCTTCCCCCACCTCCCTCCCCCAGCTGCCCTGCATGGCATCCAAACCAGTTTTTAAACAGGTCTGACACCAGCTCCCCCTTCCCTTATCAGTCCACCCATTTTTCCTCTGAACGACCACTGGACTCCTTCCACTCACTTTCCAGGGCCAACATCAGCACCTCTGAAATTCCCACCCCCCTCCCCACAGCTGACATCTTTCACAGACCCAAAAACAGGCTCCACCACCCCCACCTCCCAAAATGGACTGCTCATCAAATCCACTCAGGTGAGGAGAGAGCTGGAGAGGCTCAACCAGCGAAAGGCTGCTGGACCTGATGGCATCAGTCCCCGGGTACTCAAAAACTGTTCCAGCCAGCTATGTGGTGTACTTCAGCACCTGCACAACCTGAGCCTTAACCTTCAGAGGATCCCAGTGCTGTGGAAGACTTCCTGCCTCGTCCCGGTGCCAAAGAAAAACCATCCTGAGGCCCCCAGTGACTACAGGCCTATAGCGCTGACCTCCCATGTTATGAAGGTCATGGAGCGGCTGGTGCTGTCACATCTCAGACCCCTGGTGAGCCCCTTCCAAGACCCTTTGCTGTTTGCATACCAACCCAAGGCTGGAGTGGAGGATGCACTGATGTACCTGCTGCAGGGAGCATACTCCTCCCTGGAAAAGCCAAACACCACAGTGAGGATCATGTTCTTTGACTTCTCTTCAGCCTTCAACACCATCCAGCCGAGACTGATGAGGGAGAAGTTATGGAAGATGCAGGTGGCTGCCCCCCTGGTCTCATGGATTGAGGACTACCTGACAGGTCGACCACAGTTTGTGAGACTGCAGAGCTGTGTGTCTGACACCCTGATAAGCAACACAGGAGCCCCTCAGGGAACCGTGCTCTCCCCCTTCCTATTCACCACCTACAAAGCTGACACCACTCCAGTACCACTCTGAGGTCTGTCACCTCCAGAAGTACTCTGATGACACAGCTGTAGTCGGGTGTGTGAAAGATGGACGGGACGAGGAGTACAGGAGCCTCGTGGAGCGCTTCGCAAGGTGGTCTGGGAAAAATTACCTGCAGCTAAACGTGGCCAAGACTAAAGAGATGGTGATTGACTTTAGCAGGAGAAAGTCTCCGCCCTCCCCAGTCTGTATCGGTGGGACGGATGTGGAAATTGTCTCGTCCTACAAGTTCCTGGGAGTACATCTAGATGATAAACTGGACTGGACAAGAAGGGCACGAGGAGACTTTACTTCCTGAGGAGACTCAGGTCCTTCAATGTTTGCAGTAGGATGCTCCACATGTTCTACCAGTCTGTCATGGCGAGCAGCATCTTCTTTGCTGCAGTGTGCTGGGGTGCTGGCATCAAAGCAAAGGACGCCAACAGACTGATCAAACTCATTAGAAAAGCAGGGTCTGTTATTGGCTTCAAGCCTGCCAAGCTGGAAGAGGTGGTGGGGGACAGACTACTGGCTAAACTGGGGACCATCATGGACAATCCCTCCCATCCTCTCTTCAGGGAGGTGGACAACCTGAGAAGCAGTTTCAGCAGTAGATTCATACACCCTCGCTGTGCCAGAGAACGATACAGGAAGTCATTCCTGCCATCAACCATTAGACTCCACAATTCATCTGGCTGACTTGGATGTACATGAGAATTCTAGAGTCTTAGACTTTGTGTCTGTGTTTGTCTTTATCCCCCCTATTTCCGTAGTGCTGCTACTGCAACTAAGTTTCCCTTCGGGGATTAATAAAGTTGTTCTTGAATCTTGAAGAAGAAGCCTGCCTCAGCTAGACCAAAACAGCAGTAAAAGGTGTACCTGACATTTCTACAGACATTCAGAATTGGTCAGCAAAAAATAAAGTTTGAATGAACTAAAAGCGCAGGACTTCCATAACTTCTGCCTCTAGTTGCTTTGCTCCGCCCTCATAATTCCTAACCAATGAGGGAAGAGATGTGGTTTACAAGCTTTGGTTCGAAGCAGGAAAGTCTGCTTGATGGCAGTCTGAATGTAGATCAAGCACAAGGTTCAGGACTCGATCCGGAACAAATTAAGTGGACTGGGCCCGGGCCAAACAGTTTATCTAGTCTGAATACAGCCTTAAACTTGACCTAGGGATTTTCAGCTATTGTCTAACTTCCCAATGCACATTAGGAGAAAATGTTGCAATTACAAGTTGTGGATTTTGAATGGCGTGTGTGTGGCAAGCTCCCAAAACTGGGGTTGTCATGTTTTTCACTCATTTTTTAACAGAAAATTGTGAAAATGTCATGCATGGATTCCTGTCTAGCGCTGAATGAACTGATATAACACAGGATTTGAACATATTAGTAATGTGGGGGTGATTAGCAAATCTTCTCCATTGCTAAGGAAATCCAAATTGTTACTTTCGAGATTCCTCCAAAACTCACATAGATCTGTTCGGTATCCCTAGGCGCCAACACATAAAATGGTTGCTATGGAGATCAAACCAAAAGAAAAGCCTTTTTTCTTTCTATTTTCTTAACCCTTGTGCTATCCTAGGCACTTTACCGTTGGGAGTTGGGTCATCTAGATTCACTAGACAGAGCTCTGAACTTTTTTTTTTCAATTTTTTGTGATCTTCACTGGTTCATTGGATTACATGAAAATTTTCCACCTTTATCCACCTTTGTCATGGTAGGGAGAACACGTCAAAGTAAGGGTGGGGTCATCCAAGAGAGCACAAGGGTTAAAGATCAACTTTATTCATTCATTCATCTTCTAATCCGTTTGTTCCCTTTCGGGGTCACGGGGCTGCTGGAGCCTATCCCAGCCACTTACGGGCGAAAGCAGGGGACACCCTGGACAGGTTGCGAAACTTTATTCAACCGTTAAAAATTCCCAAATTCCACCTGCATCTCTGTATATAGTATTATTTTTTCAAAGTTTTTTTTTTTGTGAATACCTCAGCCCCCTCAGCAAATAATTTACATTTTTAAATTATAACAACAATCTTTGGTTAAATCATCTCATGAACACAAGTTTACTGTAATCACAAGAAAAAAATACATTTGTTCCAAAAAGCCATTTTTAAAAAGTGTTTTTGTTTTTTTAACATGAATTTGCTACATTCAGCTGAAGGCTTATAGAGGCATAAGGGGGGCAGGGGGGAATCAGGGAGATTTCTATGTTTGTTTAGTGGGTGCTTAGCAAATTAGGTCAGGTCAGTGATTGGCAGTGGGTAGGGGCTGCGGGGGCCAAACAATGCTGCTCACAGCTTTAAGTCATTTAAGGAGCTGGTCGGTCTTCAAGTTTTGTTGTATTTCATAACTGTTGGAAGTAATTGACATTTATTTCCAGGTATCAACAAATCATGCACTATCACATGCAGAATGAGGAGTATGGCAAAGTGGTAGAAGTTTGCAAGCATTATGGAGACCAGGAAGGTTGCCTTTGGGAGCAGGCGCTGGGATACTTTGCCAAGAAGGAGGAGGACTGCAAGACTTTCATCAGTGAAGTCTTACACCACATTGATCAAAAAAACTTGATGCCTCCATTACTTGGTGAGCTAGTTTTTGTTTTAATTCTTACCAGATAAAAAGGAATTCTGAGCCTTTGAGCAAAAATTGCACCCCCACCACACTTGCATACACCTTGTACCCAGTGAAAATGAATTTTGGGCATAGAGAGCAAACCCATACCCCCCCTCAAAAAAGCAATGGCATTATGGCTGAGGAATGGAGGGAAAAAATGAACCGCTTGTGTGTGAATCGCTTATGGAGCCGGGGGGGGGAATCTACCAACAAAGCCAAAACACACACGTGGGGGGTATCCAAAAGAAATGTGGATATTATGCGATGGTCATAGCACCTATGGCTTAACGGCCATTTTGTGGCAAAATCTGAGAATTGGCGATTTTCACATTTTCCCACAAAATGGGATAGGGAACCTTTTACTTGAACGGTCGTCATGACATTCCACTCAGGGGCTGCCAGCTGGAGCCTACAAGCACCTCTGGAGTTTTGACGACCTTTGACCTCGCGAAGAGGCCGCCAACTTGAATTGGGAAAAAAACCTCTTTAGTTCCAGCTAAAAATTAGAACTTGTCATAGGAATTTTCATCCATCTCTTTGATCTTCTCAAGCATCATGGGAAAGCAATTGAGGAAAAATGTTGGCATCAGAACTTGTAGATTTGGAATGGAATTGCGTGTGATAAGCTTTCAACTGTTGCATTCACAGCTTTCTACATTTCAGCAAAGTTCCACACATGGTTCTCTGGCTCAACCTATAGCACATAACATACTATTTGACTATTGGTGATACTAAATGCGATGCTGTCATTCTTTGCTTTAAAAACTTTTTTTTTTTGCTGTAAAAAACAAAACTTGATGCCTCTGCTTTTCAAAAATGTTGAAAGCAAAACAAAGTTTTTGAAAACAAATATTGATCATTTTTTATTTGCTACTTAGAAAGTTTTGTTTGCAATGTTGTGGCATATATATCACTTCATAACCTTTCATTCAAATATTTCTGAAGTATCCTTAAACTTTGGTGAAGAACAACAATAAAACACACCAAAACTGCTTTTGGTCTAATTTAGTTAGTGAACGTGTATTTATTAATGTGTTAAGAGGCACTGCACGCTTATGTTGCACACCTGTATATTTTAAATGGTGTTAGTCATTATTGTGTTTGCGTGCAAGAGAGAAGCTGTGTGTCTATTAAGAGCACCCTGCAAGTACAGAGCAAGCTGATTTTATTTCATTCCGTCTGTTGTAGATTCTCATGCATCTAGATTGATTCATTATAGTAGTCGGTAAAAGCAGTGAGTGGACTTGGTTGATTTTTATTATAAAACAAACGTGCTTCTTCTCCAAAAGGGTTTTGAAATTTCCAACTTGGTGGTGTTATTTTACATTTTGAGAAATATTGCAGTGTAGTTTGTGGTTCTGTGCCCACGCTTTGGCCACACTAAGATGTTCTTGATCCGGATAGCACTGTAAAATTATTGAATCAGCTTGATTCACAAGTAAATCTTGTTAGGTATTAACAAAAACGTTTTTCATAATTAGTCACTAATATTGAACAATGTTGCAGCTTTGGTTGATAACTTTTTGGTTAGAATTGATCATTTTAACTGATTCACTTTGCTTCTAACATTTTTGCCTCCTCAGTTGTGCAGACACTGGCACACAACTCTACAGCCACTCTCTCAGTTATCAAGGAATACCTCATCAATAAGCTGAAGAGAGAGAGCCAGCAAATAGAGGCAGATGATAAAAAGATTTCCCAGTATCGTGAGGAAACGTCTGTCCTCCGTTCTGAGATAAAGGAGCTCAAAACAAGGTCAGTCATGTGTGAAAGTTAGGAGAAAGAACACACACAAGCCTGCAAAGATGCTGTAGTGAACTCAGAAAAGCTAAGCACTAAAATGTGCTGTGCTATCATTCCAATCCAGACAAGGTCATAGAAACATGACAGCTTGATTATTTGTTAAGGATCTAAATTCACCACATCACCCCGCTGCCTTTAGCTAAAGACAATATTCAACCAAAGCACATGAAAGCAGCTTTCTCTGTAAATACTTGAGTGTTAAAAATGATCTGGAGGAATCGGTTTTAGGAAGTCTTTTTTTAAACTCAATAAGGACTCTGTCTGTCTCATCACTACAACAGGACATACTACATAACACTGTCTATACAGTGGACAAAAAGGTTTTTGTAGGTAGCCACCAACTGTGCAGATGAGAGAGGCCTGTGATTTTCCTCATAGGTATACCTTAACTATGTGACAAAATGAGAAGAAAAAAAGATCAAGATGCTGATGGAAGGAGGTTTTCACTCCAAATCTGACCATACATGGCCCCATTCATTCTTTCCTCTACACGGATCAGTGGTCCTGGTCCCTTTGCCTAAAAACATCCCAAAGCATAATGCTTCCACCCCCGTGCTTTACAGTAGGTCTGGTGTTCTTTGGATGCAGCTCAGCATTCTTTCTCCTCCAAACATGATGAGTAGAATTCTTACCAAAAAGTTCTATTTTGGTTTCATTTGACCATAGGACATTCTTCCAATAGATAATAATAATAATACATTTTATTTAGAATGCGCTTTACATTTTAGATAAAATCTCAAAGCGCTACAATGGAGGCAGAAATAAAAATGGTTTACAATAAGAACAAAGTAAGGCAAAAATAGAAACAACAATGAAAGTACTAAAAAGCATTATTAAAAAGGAAAGTTTTTAAGTCTTTTTCAAATGTGTCAAGGCTTTGTGGGGCTCTGAGGGATTGTGGAATGTTGTTCCAGAGTGGAGGGGCAGCAGCCTGAAAGGCTCTGTCTCCCATAGTGGTTAGCCTGGTCCTTGGCTGATGAAGGCAGTGTGTGAAGTTGGAACAGAGGAGTTGTGAAGTGGCTAACCCTAACCCTAACCAGTTTTGGATGTGCTGGAGCTTTTCCAGGCTCCTGCCAGGAATCCCAACAAGGAGAGCATTGCAATAATCTAGTCTGGAGGAGATAAAAGCATGGATTCGTTTTTCTGCATCAGACTGAGTGAGTGAGGGGCGGAGCTTTGCAATGTTTTTTAGATGGAAAAAAGAGACTTTGGAGAGGTGACGTATATGATGATCAAATGTTAGAGTAGAATCGATTTTGACACCAAGATTTATCACAGTTGAAGAAAGCGGAATGTTGTGACCAGAGACCAGAATTCTTTTGGTGGAGGATGTTTTGATCTGGTGAGGGGTACCGATTAATATGGCTTCAGTCTTGTTGCTGTTGAATTGGAGAGAGTTTTCAGCCATTCATGCTTCTATCTCCTCGAGACATGCCTGGAGGGCAGAAGAAGTTAGGGTGGGAGTGGAATTCATTTTAACATATAATTGTGTGTCGTCGGCGTAACAGTGGAATGAAATGTTGTGTTTATGAATGATTTGTCCAAGTGGAGATATGTAGATGGTAAAGAGTGAAGGTCCAAGAACAGAGCCTTGAGGAACTCCGCAGGTGACTGTGTGTGTGTGTGATTTAGCAGTCCCTAGAGCCACATATTCTGTCCTGTTTGTGAGATATGATTTAAACCAGTTGAGTATGTTCCCAGAGAGTCGAACAGTAGTATGAAGACGGTTAAGGAGAATGCCGTGATCCACGGTGTCAAATGCAGCTGATAGGTCAAGAAGGAAGAGTACGGATGGGGAGCCCTGGTCCGCAGCCATGAGTAGGTCATTCATGACTCGGCCCAGGGCTGTCTCTGTACTGTGAGCTGGCCGGAAACCAGACTGAAATTTTTCATATAAGCTGTGCGTTGAGAGATGATGGTGGAGCTGAGCAGCGACAAATGCTCTCTAGCAAACTTTAGACGGGCCTGCACATGTACTGGCTTTAGCAGGGGGACATGTCTGACCCTGCAGGGTTTGAGTCCCTGGTGGCGTAGTGTGTTACTGATGGTAGCCTTTGATACTTTGGTCCCAGCTCTCTGCAGGTCATTCACTACGTCCCCCCTGTGGTTCTAGAGGCTCACCGTTCTTGTGATCATTCTGACCCCACGGGGTGAGATCTTGGGGGGAGCCCCAGATGGGAGGGGGGATCATCAGTGGTCTTCCATTTCCTAATAATTGCTCCCACAGTTGATTTCTTCACACCAAGCTGCTTACCTGTTGCAGATTCAGTTTTCCCAGCCTGGTGCAGGCCATCAACTTGGTTTCTGGTGTCCTTAGACAGCTCTTTGGTCTTGGTCATAGTGAAGTTTGGAGTGTGACTGCTTGAGGTTGTGGACAGGTGTCTTTAATATAGATAACCAGTTCAAACAGGAGCCATTAATACAGGTAACCAGTGGAGGACAGAGGATCCTTTACAGAAGAAGTTACAGGTCTGTGTGAGCCAGAAATCTTGCTAGTTTGTAGATACCAAATACTTATTTTTACCATAATTTACTAATAAATTCTTTAAAAATCAGACGATGTGATTTTCTGGATTTTTTTCTCATTTTGTCTCATAGATGAGGTAAACCTGTGATGGAAATTACAGGCCTCTCTTATCTTTTTAAAAATGAAATTGCACAATTGGTGGCCGACTAAGCACTTTTTTGCCCCACTACCCAGTAAAACACTGGCAGGTATTGATTAAGACATCTGCTGCACTTAAAAAAAGTAAAGCACCTTTTTCACAGCAAAATTTTGATTAGGTTGGTGGTCATGTTATGTTACTTCATTGCCAAAAATGTGTTGTAAAATTGTTCCCAGTGGTCATTTGATTATGATTATACAGTTTTAGGCTGTCTCAGTCTGACGCTGAAGGAGCTGCACCGTGAGGACACAGACTCATACTTGGGGTGGGCGTTGTTCTCCATCATGGATGATAGCTTAGCTACCATCCTCCTCTCTCCCACCTCCTGCATTGAGTCCAAAGGCAGCCCCAGAACGGAGCTGGCCTTCTTTACCATCTTCTCCAGCAGCTTCCTGTCTGCTGCTGAGATGCCGCTCCACCAGCAGACCGCTCCATAAAAGATGGCTGATGCCACCAGAGTCATAAAACGTCTTTAGGAGTGATCCCTGCACCCCAAAAGACCTCAGTCTCCTCAGCAGATAAAGTGCATAAACTACTAAACTTTATGAAATTTGTCTAAATGTTTCCACAGTGCAAAGATATTCCAGAAGACCAAGTGCAACATGTGCAACAGCCCTTTGGAGCTTCCATCTGTTCATTTCCTGTGCAGTCACTCTTTTCACCAGCATTGCTTTGAGAGCTATGCAGAGAGTGAGGCAGAATGTCCAACCTGCACTCCAGAGAACCGAAAAGTCATGGACATGTTGCGTTCTCAGGACCAGAAGCGTGACCTTCACGACCACTTCAACCGACAGGTAAAGCCTAAATAATTGAGCCAGCCTATCATTGTTAGCTCTGTCTCTGTTCATATAGAAAACAAGACGGCTACAGCAAACGAGGAGCCTCTACTCTCACGGCTGTTGTCTAAGATCCACACACTTGCTTTTAAATCCAACTTCTCATCTGTGCGCCTGGCATGTACCACTACACTGGCTGTCTTATGAGCACCCCCCCTTTCTGTGTTATACATAATGGTACGAGTCTTGGCCTAATGGGGCATCCAAAAAAAGTCTTGCTGTTTTCAGTGTCAACAGGAATGGGCTTTTTCCATTGGTCCAAAGCATTGACTCTTAGAGCTGGCTTATTCACCAACATTACTTTGCCACAATATTCAGAGGCAGTGAATAAAACAATTTTACTATAAATTTCAAGATTCATCTGAAATTTTACGATTGTGGTAAAATAATTATCAACGTTAACAATAATTAATGCCATTTACTTAGCAATGCATTAACATGCCCGGCCCTAATCTACAGGATAAGATGAGGCTTTATTGATCCCAGTGGGGTTGTATTTATCCCAAACCATTTTAGTACCACTTTGGTTGTCTTATTGCATACAATGAGACAACAAAATGTCTGTTCAGAAAAAATAAAAAAAACAGTCTTTAATCAGATTTTTTTCAATATTTATAAGGAAGCCCAGTTGTCTAGTGTATAATCTTTAAGCTTCAAGATGTTGTTTTCTTTGATCACATAACTGATCTGTAAACTAATTTGTATTTTTTTTGTTTTTTTTTTAATTTTAGTTACGCATCTCTAATGACGGTTTCTCAGTCGTGGCAGACTACTTTGGTCGAGGAGTGTTTAACAAGCTGACTCTGGTCACTGACCCCCCTGGTAGCAAGACTGTTGGAAGTCTAGAAGTGGACCTGCAGAGAGATCTTCTCATCCATACCAAGAAAAATAATTAGAAATCTATTCTTTTATTCTATTCTATTGTTCATGTCAGAGCCTGACGTTTTCCTGTCTTATTCAGGAAGTGTCTAATGTATTTTACCTCAAAGATGCCATTTAACATCATGTCAAATACTGAAGCTTCTTTTGATGCTTTTGGTTGACATTTTTGCTCAGCTGTGTTGAACTTGATAGTGTTGATTACTGGACATCATGGCGGTTGTGTGTTTTAAAACTCCACTAAATCATAGTAAAACAAAAAAAACAGCTAACAGCCATGCTTATTTGTTGGTTTTCTGTAAATGGGGATTATAAAAGAAAAAAAATGTAACGTCTGCCATCATAAATGAAGAATTATAACGTTGTATCATTCCGTGTAAAATAAAAAATGAAGAGTTGGCATTGCTATATTGGTTCTTCACTGCCTGAACTCTCTTTTAAACCCCTATGATTCATCATCTTTGACTCCTTTTTCTTCACTCTAAGATTTTCTAGATATTTTATTGATAAAGTGCTGCCAGGCTTTTACCTTTATCCTGCATCTCCAATTCAGCCATTTTATCTGCATCCTCTTCTGTTTTAGACCATTTTGAGCCTGTGACTCTCAGAAATTTCTGAAATAGTTCAGCACCTTACTGTCCATGGGGACAGTATTCCTCCCAGGTTGCTGAAGGAAGTTTTTAGTGCTATTGGTCCCTGGGTAGTGAATTTTATTAACATTTCTCTTTTAGGTTGTGTTCCAGGTGCTTTAAGACATGCTGTGGTCAACCATTTCTTAAAAAGAGCAGCTTGGACCCTTCTGTTTTGTCTGATCTGTTTGATCACCAGCGGGAGCAGTCTCCAGAGTTTCAACTGCACTTCATCTTCCAGCAACCCCAGCTTGTAGTTTCTGAGTGCACACCTGACTCTCATTTGCCAAATCAACCACACCATACTTAAGCTCTGCACTGAGTCGAGCTCAGTGCTAAGTGGGGATGGGAATAGAAGCCCCATGAAGCTCTCACGGGGTTCATGTAATTGTGCCGGAAAAATGAACCACCCATTCAGGGCTTTGAAACCACGCAGATCAGCAGCATCTGGTGGCGGACTGGAATTATATCGACATATGTTTCAGCTAAGCTCCTTGTAACACGTCAATGTGGAAATGATGACAACACGTAAAACAAAACAATGTTGTAAATGATTAAAAAAGAACAACATAAAACAACACAACATGTGACGTTTTCTGTGATAAGTGCTTGACACAGCAAAATACACATCACATGAAGAAAATAAATGCAAAGCAAAAAAAAATAATTGTGAACTGCTGACCTCGAACCCAGAAGCTCTGGATACAAACTCCATTCCACTGTTCCGCTGAGCTATTTGTACTGATGCAACATTGGCTTGCCAATATGGATTCATTGAAGTATTTTATTTATATACAACATTCATAGTGTATTGTTTTATTAGGAGAAATCGAGTCGAAACGATCCTTAGCCACAGTACGTTTTTTCTAGGAGTCATGGTAAAGTGCAATGAACTGACGCTGATTCTGATACAGGGAAACAAAGAACTGGTCGGGACGTTCACGTTACTGCTACAGTCAAAGTCCGGCGATATAAAGCGATATATATATGCTGATGGCCACGATGGGTTAAATAAAGAATCATTCAGCGAGAAAGTTCACCTCTTTCCATTTGTTTTTGTCCAGATGATGAAGCTAAAGGTTGTTTTTAAGAAGCCAGCGCAATGATACATTTCAGCTATGTGACCAGAACTTCTATTTTTGGCGTGTGGTTCTCACTAGGGATGGGTATCGTTAAGGTTTAAACGGTACTTTTTGAGGATGAAAATTAAATAAATATATAAATAACAAATTAAGAAGATAAAGTGTTTTATTTCCTCATTATACAACATTGTTTTTTTAACAAAATGTTTTACTATATACATTTTTCCAACTTGAAAAGTAAAATACATGAAAAAAGAAATTATTTAAAGCAAAATAAACAGCAATAATTTGACATATTGCTGTCATGATGCATATATAAAACAAATTATATAAACTTTTCACTCTAGAATAAAATACGGTTCACAGGGCAACATGGTGGAGTATGCAGGTATGCAGAAAGCCACACGTTCCTCTTTTTTTGTTTTTGTTTTAAAGTTCTGCATATGGTGCGTCACTTGAACTATACGGTGGCCGACAGGGCTCACACTACATGCAAAAGAAAAAATGCAACGCAACACCTTTGCTTTTCTTTGTCTCTCTCTTCATGCAGGCAAGGATGATGTCTGTTGCACATGTCACTGTGCTCCTATTACTGCAGCCTTTTGAATGATGACCACATTGTAGACGACCAAAGCATAATCTCTCAGACTGAACATATTTGATTCTATCCTTGAGGTTTTTCTCCATGAAGTTTCGACATTTATGTTAAGTGTGTCCAGTCCTTTTGTAGCCCCCGGTCTATCAGTGGATTTCGTGTTCAGTGATTTAACTTTTTAATCACTAAAAAGTTTAATTTTAGCTTCTCTTGTTACAAACTTAACAAACTCACTGAATGATGGAAACCAATTACCGATGATTTGATTTGAAATGGTTTATTTCAAGCAATCAAATAAGAATAATACACAAAAACAATATAATCATCAGTTGTACATTCATACAGTAAGTAGTCAAACTTAGGATAATTAGACATATTAATAAATATTGCTTGAAAGGGAGTGGAAGGAAGCGAACGTATATAATCCCACCCCTGTTCTACCGTAACCATTTTATTACATGATTTATCAATATATGGTTCCTAGGAAGCACATGACAAAGATGAATGACTTAAATTATTTTGTAAAAAAGAACTTTTAGAAATCAACATGGCAATGAAGTATCCAAAATATATGCAGATTATGTTACTTATAAAAGTCATTGATATGATTAAAAAATAATACTATATCAATAAAATAGAGATAACAATGTTTCAGGAATTTTCATAGCAAAATTTGGTAAAGTATCAAAAGTTAAATATATGTGCAAAATTATGCTACATTAGGAAAAATCATGAATCAATTTATCAATTTTTTGGAGCAAGTGAAGTAATATCAATAAAAGTAAATCAATTTAACCATTTTCAATAATTGTTTAATCATTTGTTTTATTATTTTTTGTATTTTTATTTATCTTTTTTTTTTCAAAGTCAAAGTCAAAGTCAGCTTTATTGTCAAATATGCTGCATCCGTAAGACATACAGCACAGATGAAATTGCTTTCCTCTCACCCCACAGTGCAAGCAGCATATAAAATAATAAATAAACGACTTAAAAATAGATAAAAAGACAGCAATAATAAGAAGAATTAAAGCCGCAAGCGGCGTTGTCATCGAAAGGAGCCAGTTGAGGTGGCTCGGGCATCTAGTCCGGATGCCTCCTGGACGCCTCCCTGGAGAGGTGTTCCGGGCATGTCCCACTGGGCGGAGGCCCCGGGGAAGACCCAGGACACGCTGGAGAGACTACGTCTCTCGGCTGGCCTGGGAACGTCTCGGGGTCCCCCCAGAGGAGCTGGAGGAAGTGGCTGGGGTGAGGGAAGTCTGGGCATCTCTGCTCAGTCTGCTGCCCCCGCGACCCGGTCCCGGATAAGCGGAGGAAGATGGATGGATGGAAGCGGCGTTGTATGGCGCAACCCGCCTTCCGCGCCCAACTCTACGCAGCACCGCTGCCCTCACCGCCCACCTTTGATGATAATCATGCTAACTATGCTAGCTATGCTAATAAGGCTAAAAGTGCTAGCATAGCGATCACCATCATCAACTCTGTCAGAAAAAAACATTACCTAAAATGCTAATTATGCTAAGTATGCTAGCTATGCTAATGTGGCTAAAAGTGCTAGCATAGCGATCAGCATTATTAACTGATTCAGAAAAACACATTAGCTAAAATGGTAATTATGCTAACTATGCTAGCTATGCTAATGTGGCTAAAAGTGCTAGCATAGCGATCACCATCATCAACTCTGTCAGAAAAAAACATTACCTAAAATGCTAATTATGCTAAGTATGCTAGCTATGCTAATGTGGCTAAAAGTGCTAGCATAGCGATCAGCATTATTAACTGATTCAGAAAAACACATTGCTAAAAATGATAATCATGCTAACTATGCTAGCTATGCTAATAAGGCTAAAAGTGCTAGCATAGCGATCACCATCATCAACTCTGTCAGAAAAAAACATTACCTAAAATGCTAATTATGCTAAGTATGCTAGCTATGCTAATGTGGCTAAAATTGCTAGCATAGAGATCAGCATCATCAACTGACTCAGAAAAACACATTGTTTAAGATGCTAATTATGCTAACTATGCTAGCTATGCTAACGTGGCTAAAAGTGCTAGCATAGCGATCAGCATCATTAACTTACTCAGAAAAACACATTGCTCCATTGGAGATAGCTATATGTCATAGGTTGATAAAAATAAACACTTTTTTTAAAAAATGGTGGCTTTTCTGTTGATTTTATCTACATAGCAACTGTTTTATGTTTTAGTCACCTCGGGATGACGAACAGATTGACGTCAGTTCAAGACAAATCGGATAAAGTAAACTTTTTGTTGTCCTTAGCAACAGTGGTTTTATGCTAACCACGCCCACATTCCTTATATGTCCTTGTCCAGTGTTTTTCAATGTATTCAGATCCAGGCATAAATGCATGCATTCAATTTTCAATGTATTGTATTGAAAGGCATGGGAGTTATAACAGTGCGCCACTTTCCTAGCTCGCCACGCGCACGCCGTTCAAAATCTACAACTTCTAATTCCAACATTTTGTCCAGAGTAGCTGGCCGT
Organism: Oryzias curvinotus; assembly: GCA_023969325.1. Taxonomy (NCBI): domain Eukaryota; kingdom Metazoa; phylum Chordata; class Actinopteri; order Beloniformes; family Adrianichthyidae; genus Oryzias; species Oryzias curvinotus. Next base: position 30,262,170 of record CM043719.1, on the reverse strand, counting down.
TGATGCCCGAAAAGTTACGAGACGATTGATGAAAATTCCAATGATGAGTTTTCGTTTGTATCTGGTGCTAAAGGTGCTTTTTTGAGAAAATTCCAGATGGCGGCCTTTTCCCAAGGTCAAAGGTCAACAACACTTCTGTGGTGTTTGTAGACTGGAGCTGGCAGCAAGTGTGTGCAATTGCGTGAAAATCGCTCAAACAAAAGTGTCATTTCCCCATATCGTGGGAAAACACAAAAATCGCCAAATTTCAGAGTTCGCCACAAAATGGCCGCCAAGCCGTAGGTCGTGTGGCCGTCCCATAATGATTTCAAAACTTCTTTGGGATATCCCCGACACGTGTGTTTTGGTTTCCCGACTGTATTTTGAAGTACATTAATGTTGGGCCCCATCCGCGATTTTCGGCCCATTCATTTTTTTGACGGGATCGCTGGTTGTGATGTCATCGTCTTCGGGGGGGTGACGTTGACTTTGTGGAAAATTCATTTGCAATTTATCCCAGGTGTGTGCACATTTTGGTGACTTTTCGAGCATGCGGCGGGGGTCACATTCTCGCTGAAAGGCGGCGAAGTCGTCGTTCCAACTGCGAAAACAATATGGTCCTTGCAGTCAGTGACTGCTGCTGCGGGCCATAATAAGGTATGAGGAATAGCAGTGCGCGACTTTGTGAGCTCGCCAAGCGGACGCCGTGCAAAATCTACAACTTCTGATTGCAACATTTCTTCCAGAGTAGCTTGCCGTTGATGCCGGAAAAAGTTTCGAGACGATCGCTGAAAATTCCAACGACAAGTTTACGATTGAATCCGGGGGTAAAGGTGTTTTTTATAGAAAATTCAAGATGGCAGCCTTTTCCCGAGGTCAAAGGTCGACGAAACTCCAGAGGTAGTTGTGGACTTGCTCTAGCAACATGTGAGTGAAATTTCTTCAAAATCCCTGGAAAAAAAGTTCATTTTTCCATATTGTGTAAAAACGCGAAAATGGCGAAATTGCAGATTTTGGCACAAAATGGCCGCCAAACCGTGGGTCGTGTCACCATCCCGTAATGATTTCAAAACTTCCTTTGGATATCGCGAACAAGGGTAGATTGGTTTCGTTTGGCGATTCTGAACAAAAAGTTCCGAATTTTTTCGTTTTCGCCGAGTCGGCACATTTTTTTGCGAGGGTTTTTTGCTGACCACGCCCACATTCCTTTATCGATCTTGTCGTGCGTGACATCATTTTGTTCAGCGCGGGCCAGGGAATCGCATATTTCCTCTTCACGACATTCCGATGAAAAATGTGCGAGCTAGCTGAGATGGCAACGGTTGCGAGCTCGCCACGCGCACGCCGTTCAAAATCTACAACTTCTAATTCCAACATTTTGTCCAGAGTAGCTGGCCGTTGATGCCCGAAAAGTTACGAGACGATTGATGAAAATTCCAATGATGAGTTTTCGTTTGTATCTGGTGCTAAAGGTGCTTTTTTGAGAAAATTCCAGATGGCTGCCTTTTCCCAAGGTCAAAGGTCAACGACACTTCTGTGGTGTTTGTAGACTGGAGCTCGCAGCAAGTGTGTGCAATTGCGTGAAAATCGCTCAAACAAAAGTGTCATTTCCCCATATCGTGGGAAAACACAAAAATCGCCAAATTTCAGAGTTCGCCACAAAATGGCCGCCAAGCCGTAGGTCGTGTGGCCGTCCCATAATGATTTCAAAACTTCTTTGGGATATCCCCGACACGTGTGTTTTGGTTTCCCGACTGTATTTTGAAGTACATTAATGTTGGGCCCCATATGCGATTTTCGGCCCATTCATTTTTTTGACGGGATCGCTGGCCATGATGTCATCGTCTTCGGGGGGGTGATGTTGACTTTGTGGAAAATTCATTTGCAATTTATCCCAGGTGTGTGCACGTTTTGGTGACTTTTCCAGCATGCGGCGGGGGTCACATTCTCGCTGAAAGGCGGCGAAGTCGTCGTTCCAACTGCGAAAACAATATCGTCAGCCTAATAGCATTTCTGTCTAACTCATTTTTTTTGCCAAAGTGAGATATTGGCCTAACTTGACTGTGAGTGTTGAAAAAAAGGTGTTTTTTCTTCTTTTAAAAAAACCTGAAAAAAATGAGTTAGGCAGATGTGCTATTAGGCTGACGATATGGTCCTTGCAGTCAGTGACTGCTGCTGCAGGCCATAATAACAGCAATCTAAACAGAGCAAAAGAGCAATGAGATGGTTAAAGTGGCAGTTTAAAGTGACAACAGTGCTGAGAACAGTAAGTGGATGAGTCAGTGGTGGCAGTCTTTGGTGAAGATGGTGATCTGAACTGTTGTGAACGTTTTCAGTGTGTGCTTGTAGGACGGAGAGGAGGGGCCAGAGGGGGGAAGGCAGGGAGGGAGTTGAGTGTCCTTATTGCCTGATGGAGGAAACTGTCTTTGAGTCTGCTGGTTCTGGCCTGCAGACTTTGCAGTCTCCTCCCTGATGGCAGCAGGTTGAAGTGTCTCTGGGATGGGTGGGAGGGGTTCCCGGGTGGGAGGGGTCCCCTGCAATCCTGATGGCTTTGCATGTGAGGCAGGGGTGATAAATGTCCGAGAGGCCAGTAAGAGGGACACCAACGATCTTCTCAGCTGTTCTCACAATGTGCTGCAGAGTCTTCCGGCAGGACACGGTGCAGGCTCCGTACCACACGGGGATGCAGCTGGTCAGGATGCGTTCAATGACGCCCCTGTAGAAGGTCTGCATGATGGGGGGAGGAGCTCTGGCCCTCTTCAGTTTGCGGAGGAAGTACAGGCGTTGTTGGGATTTCTTGGCCAGTGATGCAGTGTTGTGGTTCCAAGACAGGTCGTCGGAGATGTGCCCCCCCAGGAACTTGGTGCAGCACATCCTTTCCACAACAGCACCATTGACGATCAGTGGAGCGTGCTGGGTGGGGGTTCTCCTGAAGTCCACAACCATCTCCTTTGTATTCTCCGCATTCAGGTGGAGATTGTTGTCTTTGCACCACAGAGCAGCCTGCTCCCCTCACTCCTGTAGGTGGTCTCATCGTTGTTGTTGATGAGACCCACCACTGTTGTGTCATCCACAAACTTGATGAAGAGGTTGGATCTCGATGTTGGGGTGCAGTCGTGGGTCAGCAGAGTGAAGAGAAGGGGGCTCAGCACACATCCCTGGAGGACCCCTGTGTTAATTGTGATGGTGCTGGAGGTGTTGTTGCCGACACGAACTGCCTGTGGTCTCCCTGTCAGAAAGTCCAACAGCCAGTTACACAGGGAGGTGTTGAGTCCTAGCTGGTCTAGCTTGTGGATGAGCTGATGGGGGGGAAGGGGGGGGGGGGGTGACGGTATTGAAGACGGAGCTGAAGTCAATGAACAGCATTCTGACATGAGAGTCTTTTGTTTCCAGGTGAGTGAGGGCTGAGTGGAGGGCTGTTGAGATGGCATCATCGGTCGATCGGTTGGACCGAAATGCAAACTGGTAGGGGTCCAGAGTGGGGGGGGGGGGGGGGTAGACTTGATGTGCTGCATGACTAGCCGCTCAAAGCACTTCATGAGAATGGGGTGAGTGCGATCGGGCGGTAGTCATTGTAGCAGGAGGGAGAAGACTTCTTTTGGACCAGGATGATGGTGGTGGCTTTGAAGCATGAGGGGACAACAGCCTTGCTCATTGAGAGGTCGAAGATGTCTGTGATGACATCTGTGAGCTCATCAGCACAGTTCCTCAGGACACAGCCAGGAATGTTGTCAGGTCCTGGGGCTCTCTGTGGCTTTATTTTTTCTTTTTATCTTTTTTTTATGATAAAGTAATGCTATGTGTCCTGTTGTTGCTTTATCAAGAAGGCTCCAGGACGGGACGTGCTGTAGACTGCTTTTATTCAACAACCGGAAGACAATCATAAAGTGCTGCTCTCTCGCTACTGCGCCACCTAGTGGGCCCGCCTCCCATGACGTCTCCTTAACTAGGGTTGAACCCCCAACATGTATAATACCACATCTTCCTTTCTTAAAAGAAAATAAAAAAGGGTATTTATACATCTTTAATGATATAACAAAATCAATTACATTTATTTTTTTTCAAACCATCCCATTCTAATAAACTCAAACATCCTTATTTACTCTTTGTTTTTGTTTTTTCATTTACAAGTTAAGTCTATCCGGTTTTCTGACCACTCTTCCCGACCTTGTACGGACAGTCTCTGTAATATTTTCTCCACTGTGTGGTGTCTGGTGTGTTGGAGCTGGAGTAGGTGCATCTTCTCCCACAGGTTCATCAACAGGTTCGACTCTCTCACCGTCGGTCTGCATTGACACCAGGTGGCATCGGTTTCTTCTCAGTGTGCCCTGAGGCACTTTGATGTGATATGAGCGAGGAGCCTTGTGTGCAGAAATCACTGTTCCTTGAGCTCTTGCATCTGTGATCCAGACCTCCTGCCCAGGAACCAGTGGTTCAAGGTTTCTCGCTCTGTGTCGCTTGTCAAAGGTTCTTGCATCTCTCCACCTCTTCTCCCTTTCTTTGCCTCCCAACGTGTGGTAGTCAGGCAGAGCTGGATCCAACAGGGATGGAAGGGCAGGAACAGTAGTGTGAAGTCAACGCCCCATTAACAGCTCCGCTGGACTGTAGCCGTTTTGTAGAGGTGACACTCTATATCTAAGCAAAGCACGGTACGGTTTAGATGACTTTTTCAGCAGTCTCTTAACAGTTTGTACAGCGCATTCAGCCTTTCCATTATTTTGTGGAAACCTGGGGCTGCTTGTCACATGCTCAAAGCCGGAACATGCTGCAAAAGCCTGAAAATGGCTACCTGAGAACTGCAGCCCGTTATCTGTCACAAGAACCTGAGGAATGCCATGACGTGCAAAAATCGACTTCAGGTGCACCACTACATCCATGGACCGTGTATATGAGAGCTGTGCAATTTCCACAAAACGGGAAAAATAATCCACAACGAGCAGATATTCTTTGCTGTCCAGTGTGAACAGGTCAGCTCCGAGTCTTTGCCAAGGCCTGTCCGGCATCTGACTTGGCATCAGTGGCTCTTTAACATTGGTTCTCTCTTGGATGCACGTTCTGCATCTTAACACCATGTCACTTAACTGGTTACTGAGTCCCGGCAAATAATACTGCTTGTTTGGCCCTTTCCCTGCACTTTGTCACACCCATGTGTCCTCCATGCAATTTTTCTAACACATCATTTCGCGAGGCGGATGGGATGACCAGCCTTGTGCCCCGCAGCAGCAGTCCATCGTCCACTGTACCGTGCAAGTACCGCTCTTTCAGCCCAGTACTGTTTCAACACCCCCTGCAGGTTGTTTCTTTCCGGCCACCCATCTCTGCAGAACTCCATCAGTGCAGCACATGCACTGTCTGCTTTCAGATGATCACGAAGGTTGCTCAGATAGTCTCCACTGACAGGTAGGTTGCTGATGACAGAGTCCACATAGATGTTAGTGTCCTCTAGAAGGCTTGCCCCTGTGTGTGCTCCTGATGTTCTGAGGGGGCCGCGTGACAGGGTGTCTGCTGTCCATAAGTTTTTGCCAGCAACATGGGTGATTTTGTAGTTGTAGCGCATGAGCCTCATTCTAAATCTTTGGATCCTAGGTGGAAGGTTGTCTAACGCTTTGCCACCCAGCAGACTTACCAACGGCTTATGGTCAGTTTCCAACTCAAATGATCTGCCCAGAACAAAGCAGCTGAACCTTTCACAGGCCCATGTTGCAGCCAGCGCCTCTTTCTCCACCTGAGCATATCCCTGCTCAGTCGCCGTCATCGACCTGGATGCATAAGCCACAGGCGCCCACTCAGCATTGCTTTTCTGCAGCAGAACCGCTCCCAGTCCAAAAGAGGATGCATCAGCTGAGATTTTCAGCTCACTGTTTGGGTCATACAGTGTGAGCACTGGTGTTGACGAAAGTTCTTGTTTTAGTCTTTCAAAAGCTGTCTGCTGCTCTGCCCCCCAGTACCGCTGCATACTGCTTCCTTTCATCCGCCGTTAGCGTTAGCCCTCTCAGCACGTCTTCTGCTTCGTCCCCCATGCAGTAAACCAACGTGTTTACCTGGTTTTCTTCCGACGTCACGCTTAGGTTGCTTGCAAGCCGAAAGCGCTCAAAACGTCTTATCCATCGCTCCCATTCTTGTGGTTTTGTGAAGTCAAATGACTCAGGAGGTTGTATGGTAAACGTAGCACATGGGGTAGCTTGCGGCGCTGCCATTTCGTCCTCCGACATGCCTTGATGTTGCCGTGCTCCGCCGCTCTCTTTTTTTTTTCTCTCCCTTAACTTTTTTTTAATCAGTCCAACAGCATCCCACTTCTGTCACCATGTCGTGTTGTTGCTCTATCAAGAAGGCTCCAGGACGGGACGTGCTGTAGACTGCTTTTATTCAACAACCGGAAGACAATCATAAAGTGCTGCTCTCTCGCTACTGCGCCACCTAGTGGGCTGCCTCTCATGACGTCTCCTTAACTAGAGTTTAATCCCCAACATGTATAAAACCACACTATGAAGTAAAAATAAAAAGTAAAAAGGGTCCATATTTGTCGAAAGACCAAGGTTGGCATTTCTTCTTCTTCTGCTGATTAACAGCCGTTCTTCTCGGTTTAAACAGAGTTTCTAGTTCTCTTCCATGTTATGTCTGCAGACATGAGATTCAGGTACATATCTTTCTTCAGCTGATATCAGCGGCGCCTAAGAGTTGAGGTCAAGTTGTCTGCATGTCAGAGCTTTGTTGATAATCAGGTCACTTCAGACTTATGGAGAAAGTGAGGAGTCCAGGTGTCATATTTCTTGAAATTATATGACTCTTTGATTTACTCCATGTTGTTTCAGACGTCCGTGATCAAACACTTCTCAAAATCCTTCATGGTGTTCACAACCAGAACCTTGGACCGGTCCGGTGGGCCGAGTGGTTTGACGTAAATCCTGCAGCCTTTAACCCAAGTGTTCTCAATCTGCTCACGCTTCCTGAGAAGCCGTGCATGTTTGGAGATTTCAGCATTCCTTCTGGTCAGATGGTCGTTCAGATAAGCAGTAGATCCTTTCAGATTCTTCCTTTGGTTCATCAGAGCTAGCTTGTGTTTTTGATTCACAAACCTGATGTAGATCGCTGGTTTATCCGTCTCCTTTCTCCTGGGGAGCAGGTGGCAGGTCTCCATGGTGTTGAGATCCAGGGGAATTCCTTTAGACGTGAGAATTGATTCCACTTGGTGTTCCAGAGACTCTCCACCGCTCTCCGTTTGAGAGGGACTGCTAGCTCTATTAGCATTAGCAGTGCTAGCTCCAGCTGCATTTAGCTTTGCCCGAGGTTTGATCGGTAATCCAGTTAGAATGACATTATTCATCCTTACTTGTTGTTCCACATTGTCCAGTCTTTTTTCCAGAATGTCGACCCGGTTTTCTCGTTGCTCGTTTTGAGCTCGGAATCTTCGGAACTCTTCCATCAGCTCAAACAGTGGGGCTAGCTTAGCGGACACTTGTTTCATAAAGGGATACAACGTAGTTTTGATATCATCAAGAGTCTTTTTAAGGTCTTCGTAGTCCTGGTTTTTCTTAGGGGCCATGGTCACCTCTCTTTTTTGGAGAAAATCAACTTTTGAAGTCATTTGAAGATTGTATAGCCGCAGAGAGCCACGCACGCGTCCTGTGCTGTAACCCGGAACCGGAAGGATGATGGATCCAATTTTTGGTCATGCCTGCCGTTTGTCTCTGTATGCCTTTGAAATCACAAATGAATTTCCATATCTTTTTCTTCTAACATTTCCTATGCCGCAAAATAAGCAGATTCAGTTCCAAGAAGGAAATAACCATCTAGTGCTTCTCTGACTTGACTGTCAGCATATCGGCGAAGGTAGTAACGTTTTTCTTTGTCTTTAATGCTCTTTTGATCAATTATGGTTTGGAAGGAGAGTTTCCAATCATTGTACTTCAAGGGGTCGCCAGTGAACATGGTTGATTCAGGAACATGAAGCAGCACTTATCTGGGTGAAGCTTTAGGCCTGCTGCAGCAATTCTCTGCAGGACTTTTCTCAGTGATCCTAGAGCTGTTGCACTCATGTCCCCATGCACCAGAATGTCATCCACCTCCATCAGGTGCACAAACATGGCTGGAGTGTTGCTCAGGCACAAACTGAGAACACAGTCTGGCTTCAGGGCTTAGTGGCACCTGTCAGAATCCAATGAGCAGGCCCAGCGAGGTGAACCAAAACGACTCAGACACCAAATCCAGAGACTCATCTATGTGGGGCAGCGCGTACGAGTCCTTCTGGTCACACTATTCAGTAGCCTGTAGTCCACACAGAATCACATTTTCTGACTCTTTTTCTTCTTGACCATTGCAGCCCCTGAAGCCCAGGGGCGGTCGGAAGGCTCAATGATGCCGTCAGCATTTCCTCAACTGCATTGACAGCTGCCATCTGGTGATCTATGGGGTGTGAATTGATGGGACGTGGATCTCCAGTGTCAAACTCCTGCGCCTAAATGCCTAATATTATATACATCATATATGCCCAATATGCACTGATCCTGTACAGCTGCGACCCACTCCTTAAAATCGCAGCAAAAAGTAAAAAATAAAATAAAATATGTTGCTGCAAAGTGGCTGCACGGTGGTGCAGGGGTTAGCGCTCTTTCCTCACAGCAAGAAGGCCCCCGGTTCAAGTTCTGGCTGGGGGACATGAAAAACAGAACATCAATGGGGACCTTTCTATGTGGAGTTAGCATGTTCTCCCCGTGTATGCGTGGTTTTTCTCCGGGGTCCCGACTTCCTCCCACCGTCCAAAAACATGCTTCATAGGTTAATTGGTTAATCCAAATTGTCCATAGGTGTGAGTGTGAGTGTGAATGGATGTGTGATTGTGGACATTCTACCCTGCGACAGACTGGCGACCTGTCTAGGGCATCCCCTGCCTTTGCCCACAAGTGGCCAGGATAGGCTCCAACAGCCCGTGACCCCAAAAGGGAAAAACAGAATAGAAAATGAAAAAGGATGAACGAATGAATGTTGCTGCAAAGCCATGAAGTCACCCAGTTCTTCAGGACTAAGCAGCAACAGACACTCAGAGGCCTCATCCGTGAGGCCCAGAGCCAGCTGGAGGGCTTTAATGTCCTCTGACCAGCACCTGGCTTGAGCTAGCAGTTGGAATTGGGCATAGAAGGCTTCCAAGTTGGCCTTACTGGAGTATTTAGGTGTTTTCATTTGTAGCTGGTTGCACAGGGCGCCACCATCTTTGTTTACATCCTTATTCACAGCACTTCTGCCAGTTGTTTTCACGCCACTCCTCCATGGGCTGCACACGCACTGAGTCCAGCTTCTGAAGCCAGCCTCCTGGACGCTTCTTTTAGGCAAATTATGTGCTCATTCGCTTTGTAAAACAATAACATTGAACCTATGTGCAAAAAGAAAAACAAAGTTATGCTAACTGCTGAATGTGTCTGCTTTGTGCTACACATCTGTTCAAAACGAGGTTGCAGGTTTGTTACTGCAACTCTCAAGTCATGCTCAATATTGAGCATAGCTCTGTTCTTTGATTTCAAAGTGGCAAAAGCAGAAAATCTCACATCCACTCATGGGGCCTTCTGCTCCATGAGTGGATGCTCCCTCTCCACATCCAGCAGAATTCAGTGTCTGTGCTGTAAACCTCATCCTTAGGGTGGAGTCTGATGTGATTTCAATGAACTGATCCTCCTCAGCAAAGCTCAAATCAGCAGCTCCCGCTGCGTTAACCCTTGTGCTATCCTATGACCCCCCCTTCCATTGAGGTGTTCTCCTACCATGACAAAGGTGAATAAAGGTGGAAAGATTTCATGTAATCCACTGAACCAGTGAAGATCACAAATCATTGAAGAAAAAAGGTTCCGAGCACTGTCTAGTGGGTCTAGATGACCCCACTCCCAACGTTTAAGTGCCTAGGATAGAACAAGGGTTAAATGGATCTCTCAGCCAGCCGTAATGAGCTCTGTTGTCTGGGAAATATTTGAGAAAAAAATCCTCCCAGGGAAAACACGTACAAAGTGAATGATCTTTTATAAAAAATAAATAAATTTAACAACCGATCATTTACTTTGTATGTTCTCAAACTGTGGGACATGCCTCCCTGGGGGGGGATATGGTCTCTGACTGTGGTCAGAAGATGCAGGGGAGATCTTCTCCAGGGCCGAAGGCTGATCTTTCCTAACTCAACTAAGTGTAGTCGGTCTGCTCTGCTGCTGCTCTGTATGCTCACTTCCACTTTTATCCTGTAAACCAGGGGTCACCAACCTTTTTGAGACTGGGGGCTATTTCATGGGCACTAAGGGGTATGAAGGGCGCCACAGGACCTGTTTACTAAAAACCTCATACCCCCACCCCCAAACACACACACACACAAACACAATTTGAGGACGTCCTATTTCTATTTGGTCATTTTACACACAAACATCCATGAATTTTCTAGACTCGTATTACAGGGGGGTCAAACTCAGTTGCAGAGGGGGCCTAAATCCAAAACACACTTTAGGTAGTCACTTGTCAAAAGTTTGGCAGGTGACTCCGCCTCAGTCACAATCATCTGTTTTTAAAGACATCACACACCACCACCTGATGACGACCCTGACGAAGGCGGAAGGTATTCCACCAAAACATGTCGGTACGTTTTTATGCAAAACAAACCCAGTGTCTGATCAAAAATAATTTAAGTACGCACATAATCATTTATTGAACCCATAAAGCTAAACTTTGAAACCTTTAAAACCTTAAATTACCTTTACTTTTTAAACATAAATATAAATAAAAACAGACAGCAATATTATTCCAGTATAATAAATGTGTTCTTTCAAAATTATGCAAATATGAACAAACAAAGTCAGGAAATATTAATAATTAGAAATATTAAATCAAATTATTCCGTTTTCTTTGCTCTTTTGTCATTTTTTTTAGAACTGAACTCCTGACATTATTTTTGGCAATAAGTTCATTTCTGCTTGGTATGTGATGTTCTGTGTGTGTCTCTGGTCCTGTGTGTGTCTCTGGTCCTGTGTGTGTCTCTGGTCCTGTGTGTGATGTTCTGTGTGTGTCTTTGGTCCTGTGTGTGTCTCTGTGTAACGTATCAGAGGGATTTGATTATTTAAAAACCTGTCATTGTGAAAATCATGTCTAGGTCTCGTAAAACATTAAAAACTAAATCATAGAACTCATCAGTGGGATTATTTCAAAAATATTTGTCATTTTTCTAGTTTTGTGCAACACCAACAGTAAAAATCCTCCAAAATCCTCGATACTTTCATAAACAAATGATCGATTGTTTATTTATGGTCTGAAAAAGTGCAGCTGTTTTCCAGCCTGCATTACCTGCTGTCTTTATTTAGACGTTGCTATCAACAACTAAACAACCATAAAAATAAATGTAGGTGGAAAATACAGACAAGTATTAAAAATGTCCCCAATAGTAAGTGAAGAATATCATTATTAGAAAGAGCTGAGTCATTTAAGCCCCCCATGATCCAGGTGTTTCAATGGTCTCCGTGCACCGTTTTACCTAGCAACCTGCACCCACTCCCCCTCCCCTTTTCCTTTTCACACACACACACACACATGCGCCTCTTTCTCAAAGGCCGGAGCTCTGATTCTCAAGTTTCAGGTCGTTCCATCCTCTGCCATATATTTCATGATAGCAGAACTAAAGAGCATCAGTTACTAATAGCAAACACTGAATCTTCACCTCCCTCTACTATCCAGGCAAGAACCGTTTCACCCCAGTCTAAATTCTCTGTCCTCGTACTTAGTAGCGGCCCCACTGGACATGTCTGAATCTGCTCCCCATGCAAAGCACAACCACGGTCTGTCAAGAACGACACTCACATAAGTTAGCAGACAATCATATCTGTCCGTTTATTTTGAACTCACCCACCAGCAGCTAAACAGCATTAACCTCACTTATGGTGAGCCATTTAACACACCCACCCAGATTCCCCACTTCCCATGAATCTTAAAAGCTGAAGGCGGGGCTAACCCCCAGATCGCCACAAGAGCAGTGCTATTTTTGGAGCATTCCAGTTAAATGATATTTACCCTTCCAATCATTTTTTACATTCTGGCTTTAACTGGGACAGTGATCTTTGTGTCTTTAGTGGAAATGATGTAGAAACTGTGGAACATCTTTTCTTTGAATGTTTTCATGTAAAAGAGTTTTGGTCTTCTTTTCATAATTGGCTCAAATCCAAAAATATCATCATTAACCCTTTAAATTGGAATACAATTAAAATTCGATTACAATTAATTGACAAAAATCTGGACTTTCTGATTAATGTACTGATTGTAATTGTAAAGCATTTTATTCATACTTGTGAATTCTTAAAGGTGAAACCTCACAATAATGGATTACTCAACCGTCTCAACCTATTCTCTAAATCTTTACATTACATGAATCATACAAATGCACAGACATTGTGTAATTTATGTGATCTATTTAAACTTTTGTCATAGACCCTTATTTTTGTTGATTATTTTTTAAGTTAGTTTTGTTTTCATATTTGTTTTTTTTTTGTCTACCTTTATCTCAGAATTGATATTGTTGTCATTGACAGACATGCCGTGATTGTGTGAATATTTGCTTCAATTAAAAAAATAAAATAAAATAAAAATAAATAAAATTTGGGTGCAGTCTCTGCGGGCGCCACAAGGGGTGCTCACAGGCACAGGGTTGGTGACCCCTGCTGTAAACTAACACGTTTTTTTCTTGTAACTTTACCACTTTAAATCTCTTTAAATCTCTTGGCCACCCAATTTACCCCGCCTCGCAAAAACTAGCGCTGCTACCAGAGCTTCCCGCTGGGTCTGTCACTCAAATCACACAGCTCAACCGCATTGACTTGACATTGAAACTGGCCGCCTTCGCCGTGCGTATCACATTCAGTGTGAAGGCAGCTAAATGTCAAATCTGTTTGAGTATAAATTTGAGTTTTGTAAAATAATAATCCTCTTTTCGATCAAATGTTTTTACTTTTCATGAAAGGTCGAATAATATGTCCCTAAGTGTTTGTAATTTGAGGGGGGAAAACAAACATCCTCTTAAAAGGGTAAGCATTCAAACAAACGACCAGGGGGGTATTCCAGGAATTATGTAGGAAGCACTACCCTGACTTTAAGCCTGAACTCTGGCTGAAATCCACCTGAACTTGCTTACTCTGAGTATGTCGGTTCCAAAAGACCGGATATGAGTTGGCGTAATTACGCTCGACTTGGTAACCCTGGGTTAACGCACGTGCACGTCGTGTACATAAAGACATTCTCAATAGATCGCAGATTTCTGGAGTCACCATGGAAACGCGTGGAGAAAAAAAGAGACGCTACACTTCAGTGAGACGGAGTCTGAGATTTTAATGACGGTGTATGAAGATTACACGACCATCAAAAAAGTAACACGGCTGCATCATCAGCAAAAGAAAGAGTTTCTGCTTGGAGAAAAAGAACAGACAAAGTAAACACACGAGTTTCTGATCTTATTTGTATTTTCATTGTGACGCATATATATATAACTTATCCAACTTAAATGAATTACTTCTATTGGGAACAAGTAATTGAGTCACATTTATTCAACCTAATTTCTTACGTCTGTAAAACTTAATTAGCGTTTATACAACTGAAATTTACATATTTATCTAACTAAATATAATACTTCAATTAAATATTTTTCCATCTTAATTTATTATAATGCTTGAATTCTTCTATGTCTAAGTTAGAGGCTGCATATATACTGACTACATCAAGAGAAGATGCTTCAGCAAACGTGACAGCGCAATGCCCACCCCTCAACACTAGGGGGGAGTAGGCACCTCAACAATCGAGTGACGCTCCAAACCCAAATATAGCTGGCGGGTTACGAGCCGAGAGAAAAATGGCTGCTGGAGATAAGTCCGTTTCGGAGTTGCTAAGAGAGGTTGCTAATCGTTTAGACAGCAACACTGTGCAACCTGAAACAATATAACCTCAGCAGACAACGTTCGATCAAGACTCTGCCCAAAGTTCCCGTCACAACAGTCCAGCGGCAGCGTTACCAAACGCTAATGCTAGCGGCAACCACCATCGTCGTGCCCACACTAGTTTGAATCCAGAACAAGGTAAGCGCGTTTAAAATAACATGTTGGGGGGTATGTTTATCTTCTGAGCAGATGAAAGTGTTTAACAGCTCAGAGATTTAGGGTGAGGAACTATTTTTCTTGTTTACTTGTTTTAACCCTTGTGCCATGACCCCCCCCCCCCCCCCTTCCATTGAGGTGTTCTCCCTACCATGACAAAGGTGGATAAAGGTGGAAAGACTTTATATAATTCATGGACACCAGTGAAGATCACAAATCATTGAAGAAAAAAGGTTCAGAGCTCTGTCTAAGGGTCTAGATGACCCAACTCCCAATGATAAAGTGCATATAGCACAAGGGATAATGAAAACGTGTTAAGAGAAATTATGTTTGTGATTGATTATGAAAACTGGCCAATCATGGAAAAAAGAGGATGATTATAGTTCAACATAAACTCTAAGCTTAGTGAATTGATTTTCAAAGAGAATCTCTGCCACAGAGCAGAACAAATTCCTGACTGACTACATTATCAATGCATAATGTACAAATGAACAAAAACATATATAAAAACAATTTTGAAAAAAAGCCAAGATTGGAAAATTAAATTAAAATGTTTTTATAGGTTGTTCAGTTTTAAGTGTTCTTTCTTTATTTTAAAGCTGAGGTTGCAAGACTGTTCGCCCCTTACAGACCAAGATCTTCCTCAACATCACTGACCCCCCCATCTTCCAAGAAGAAACCCCACTGCTTCACATACACACACTCATTCTTCTGCTTGAGTGATCACATGTCAGACACAGTGCCATCCAAAACAGCCAAGTTTGAATTAACCGCAGCTGGACTTGGGGAGAGACGGATTTCTTTTCAAGGTATTTTGGTAGTTTAGCTGTTAAACTTAGGTTGGAAATTATCGACATAAATATATTTGACTTATAGCAACAAGGGCCACTCACAAAATGTCTGAGTTGTCACACAGACATTCCTTTAAATAAAAAGAAGACCCACATTGTCAACTGCAAAAGGTAGACACATTTTGTTTCAATTTTTTATTAAAGCGTTTGTAAAAAATAAAATTTATTATATATATTGTATGTATATCTGAATGTTAAAACCATTGTTTATTCTCATCACAGTCCATTGAGTGAGACAGCACCTCAGTTGGAAACAGATGCCCAGGTTAGGCAGAATAATAATTCCATGATAGGGATAGAGGTGCCATCCTGTAGCTACAGCAATGCCCAGAATATTTGCAACGAAGCAGAACAATCAGATGTTACCATTTTGGATTCTGACATTGTGCCAGTTAGAGCAGTCTATTCTTCAGATGAAATGGTACTGCAGGAAGCAGCAACTCAACCAGAAGGAGAAAAGTCAAGTGCAGGGGAAGCAGCAGGTAGCTGAAACACAAAATGTAGCTAGGGACATATTCTGTAAACTACTTGGCCCAGTATACACAACTAGTGATGAAATAATCGTGCTTATTAATTTTAGTTATCTACACAAATGACTGTCTTTCAGAGTGGAAATGTGAACCAGAGGGAACCAAAGCTGCCAGTCTCTACAAGTCCAACCTACTGTCACAGCATGAAACCAGGAAGGCAGTTGTCCTGCAAATGGATTTGAGGGAAAGTACTGAGGATCAAGAGAGATCCCTTCTCTCCTTTTATAAAGTCCCAAAGGTAGAGTGGGCAACCCCTGTCTGCTGCAAACGGCAAGGTAATGTCACACAAATGAAAAATAATAAGTAGATGGAGATATGTTTAATTTTTTGTTGATTTAATCTTTATTTCTCCAGGGGATGCTGCTGTTGGGGAAGGGGTGAAGAGATTCTTCTTCTCAAAAATAATGTCCCTTATTCAGTTTGGCTTTCATTTGAACTTTGGTATGTATTTTACTGTCACATCAAAATCTAAATGTATGCATTACACAAAAATAGTGTAGTCTAAAATATGAATACTTCATTTTGGGGTTTCGTTGCACCATAAATAGTTAAGAGAGTAAATCATAGTTTAAGATTTTATTTACATGATTATTCACCTTTACTTTGGGCAGGGAACACAGATGTTTCAAGACTGTTTGATGGTGAACCAGATCATCTGACTCCATCCACCTCCCAAACCTTGTTGGAGAGTGACATGTTCTTGGTGGCAGGTCAGAAATTGTTTTTATTTTAATGAAATGCCATAAGTAGTTAGAAAAACCCCAATAAAAAGCTGTGATTTTGGTATTAAGCATACCTATCCAACTGCTAGTAAACACAAATCTCAGCTAATCACATGGCAACAATTCAATACATTTAGGAATGTAGAAATGGTAAAGACAATCTGTTGCGGTTCAAACCGATCGTCAGAATGGAGAAGAAAGGTGATTGAAGTGACTTTGAACGTGACTAGATTGTTGGTGCCAGATGGGCTGGTCCGAGTGTTTCAGAAACTGTAGATAAACTGGGATTTTCAACCACTATCAGGATTAAACTAACAGGAGACAATAGTATTCCACAATTCATTTCTCTGCAGGTAAACAAATTTAGTGTTGCTGTTTAGATTAATTTTTGATGAATTACAACACACTAGATTTACTGTACAAAATTATTAACAGCAGTTTTGAAGGTTTGCTTTTTTAACTTTGTATTAATGTACTAAATATGAACACTTGTATATACTGTTTGTTTGTGTGATTTTATTGTATTACGATGTTTTTTATTACTTTTCCCTTTTCCTTTCCTTGCTGTTCTTGCACTGATGGTGATGCTTAAATCTCATTGTACTATGCACAATGACAATAAAGCCATTCTATTCTATTCTAAATACAATTTGTTTTTGATTTTTTTTTTTTTTTTAAATACAGGAAGAATGATGGGCCATGCATTCCTTCATGGTGGACCATGTCTGTCAGGAATTAGTCCTGCTATCATCCATGTCCTTTTTGGTGGCTCACCCGAAACAGTGACAGTTCAAATTAAGGATTGTCCTGATATTGATATCAGTACCACCATTCAGCTGGTTTGTACTTTTCTACCTTTTGATCTTGAGAAATAAATGACTCTTTAAAATAATTTGTATGTAATTCTTCCACTTCACCGTTTACTACTGGTTTTTAGGTTTTTGTCTTTGTATTCCAGCTTGAATGTACTGCTGATTTGACAGAACAGGAAAAAGCAAGTGTTCTTGAGCTGGCCCTGTCCTGGGACCTTCCAGGTGTCTCACAAACCAATCGAAAGTGGCTGTGAACGTCTTTTATTCCATGCTGTAAGTTATCAGCTGTTATGACCTAAATGTGAAATTAACAAATATGTAAAACCAAAAAGGGGACTAATTATATTTAATTTTCGAAATATGTACAGTCAATCAAATCAATCAAATGCGTATAACACATTTCACACACCAAATAGCGTGACAGATAATGGTACTTTAACTTTAAATACATGTGCCCAACAACAAAATTTGACCTAGGGCCCAAATAAAAAAATACGTGAGCAATGCACATCTTGGCTGCATGTATTACATGTGACCAACATGAACTTCCATCAGTTTTTGTGCTAGTCGTATAGAAATGTGTGAATAACATTTGCCAAATAAAAAGTTCTTTTGGAACATGAAAAAAGCTCCTTCCTTAGAGTATCTAATCTGAACTACAAATTTCATGATTTTGGTTTCCTTCTCAACATTGCAGGTCAGAACACGAACAAGCCGTCAAGTCAAGCAGCTGAGGAAAGGACTAAAGGAGACCATGGTGTGGCCATTACTGACAGAAAGACCAGACATCATACCCTTGTTTTTACCAAGGGATTCAGAGACTGCTCCGTCCGGTGAGGTAAAGTGCTACCTCTTTTAGATCAGAATTTCGAAAATATCTGGTTTTAAGATTATTACTTTATCCCCACAGAAGCCAAACAACAAATCCAGCTGTCCTAATTGTCTCAAGTATTTAAGAAAAATGCGCAATTCAATTAATGGAAGAATTTTTCTCTCTCTTTAAAATCCAAACAAATTTTACAATGCTTAAGGCAAACATGTTTCAACACGATACTTTTGTTTGCAGTCCATCCTTGAAAGGATAGTTTGGCCTGGGAAGGAACTTGATGATGATGACGATGATGATGAATGCTCGGTTGAAGACCAGTGCAGAGTAGCAGGGTACCTGCCATCTTTTATTGAAAATGGTAAGTCTCTTAAAACAATCCATTAGTAATTAGGGTGGGGATGTTAAATGGGCATATTATTAT
The DNA here is from genome assembly GCA_023969325.1 of Oryzias curvinotus. Classification (NCBI taxonomy): domain Eukaryota; kingdom Metazoa; phylum Chordata; class Actinopteri; order Beloniformes; family Adrianichthyidae; genus Oryzias; species Oryzias curvinotus. Next base: position 30,243,933 of record CM043719.1, on the reverse strand, counting down.
CGTACATTTTTAAATTGGGGTTGGGTATCACCAATCATTTTCAGAATTAATTTTATTTGATGCCAAGGTTTTTTCAGTTGTTCAATCCACTCGATTCTTTTCAATTTTGAATTTACATGGTTTACAAATTTAGACATATTTGAATAGAAATACAGTCATAATTCATATGTTTTAAAGATATTCATATTAATTTGATACAGTTCACACTCTGTAAAATGAATTAGTGACATAATAAACCAATGAGATTGTTAAAATCATACAGTGTTTCTAAAATGGAGAAGCTCCTACAAAAATGTGCAAATCATTGACATTGTAAAATTTCTAAACTGGCTCATTATCTAAACTGTTTTGGGGGGCGTTTCAGTTTGGCCACTAGGTGAAGCTGGCGCTATAGCATTATACATTATTACATAAGATTGGGGAAAAAAAACTTGGGTATAGACCAGAAACGGTTTCTTAAAAATAGTTTGGAAAATCCATGCCTGTGAATCTTTAAAGCTGTTACCTTAGTCAGCAATGTTTAAGTCGACCAGGCATTAGCATTCGCCGTATTATGGCAAATTCCATTTTACGTTGGCATTAAGCTAATATTGTTCGAAACTGTCTGTGTTGCAGCATGGTGTGAACAACGAAAAGCCCTTCTCAAATTCTGGACTGGATGGGAAGTACTGCCCAGAGAAATAACTGTTGAAGTGGTGAACGACCAAACTTTACCAAAGTCCTCCACCTGTTTGGAGGTTCTACGTATTCCTGCACATTATCAAAACTATGAGTCATTTTTGGTGGACATGCAGGCATGTCTCACCTTCTCTGACACAGGTTTTGGTCTGGTTTAGGAGGACTACGACCTACAAGTTCTTCTGAAGTTACACTGCGTGTTGCCATATTCTTGTCTGATTTAAGTTCCAATGCAGTTTTGCTTGTTTGTTCTGATAGTCACATTAAGTTCCAGATAAATATTTAGATTTTATGTTTTAAAATAATACGACAAAATTTGAGTTTAGGTTTAAAAAAATCTGAAGGTCTTAAAATGACGACTTTCCCCATTTTCATTATTTATACACCATTTAGCCCAAGTCTACAAGACAAACTTAATTGTGATCAGCTGAGCCTATTGTGTGATTATGTGCATATTTTGTTATTACAGAACTATTGAAGGGGAAAAATGTTATGACATTTGAATTCGGTTTTTTTCCTAAGGCAGTAATTTTGGTCAATTCCAGAAAAAAATTGCAATAATCACTGTATGTTAGAAAAATTTATTAAAAAGAAGAATTTCTGGTCACACTCTGTTACTTTAAAACACATAAAATAACATTTACAACTAATCAAAGTTCAAGATAGAACTGAATTATATAAGACAACAGCGGTTCAACGTGTACTTGTGTCACAAATGAAGGGATTTTAAAACATCATTTTGAGTGCAAGAATAGTTTCCAAGTAAACTTGCAAAGACTGAGCTAGAGGAACATTGGTATTTGGCAGTGCTAAAAGTTCTTGTTCAGTCAATGTATGTGGAAGCTGGATCTCAGGAACAGTGACCTCAGTGGATGGACGGTGATTATATGGTCCTGTCCAGTCCACGCCATAGTCCTCATTCACCTGAAATGTGACACATGATAAAACCTAAGCGGAAGAACTGTATTTTTCTGTTTTGCAATCTGCTGCCTGTTTTTAAGGGTGTCCCAGTCAAATCGTGATCAGAAATGGGCCTGATCACATATTTGGAGAGTCGATCTAACTTTGATTTTGTACACCAATAGGGATCATTTAATTTATTTTTATGAATGCTTTATGTTTTATCTTTATTATTCCAGATAAATACTCTACTTGAAGTCTGCATATCATAAACAGATCACAATATTGTATTGCTGAAAAATACGGCGCAAAAAAAATTGAAAGTTAGCAATGTTCACAGATTCAGACTTTCGGGATCAAAAACTCCTTATAAATGCTTTAAACTGACAAAGTGTGCATTTGTTTGTCTTAATGGAAACAACGACCTACAAAGGCATTTCCATGGAAATATTTTTTTTCTCCCTTTTTAATGAAAAAAAAAACGGGAAAGTAGGAAGGGAAGGGAAAAGTTGATTTAACCCCTTAAGGCACTTTCTGTTGTTTGATATGCCTTTTTTATTTCTCTTTGACTGAGCTCCAGTTAAGCAGAATTAAATCATGTGGTACTAAAACCTAAAATGTGATGTCCATTTGAGTAAACGCCAGACCTTTAGAGGTCAAAAAAAGATTCCCATAATCTCAAAATAAAAAGAACCAAAACGAGTAATGTGAGCTACTTGTGAATACTCATTTATGTTACAACTTATTAAAAGAAAATCATTTAGTTGTAAGAATTTTTAATGGGGATATGAACCACATCTAATCAAAATGTTCAATCCTAACGTTAGTAACCAAACTTTCTCACATGACTAATTATCCCCTCATTTTATTAGTTAATTGGCTAGTTAATTTTTTTTTTTTTTTGACATTTGCACTATTCTTATTTCATGGTTAAAACTACTGGTACTTTAAAAAGGTTTAAGTGTAAAATGATAAAAGAATTATTTAAGAATACTAATTGAGGTTAATCTGCATCTACTTTTAGAATTACCTTCATTTATTTTTAAATTCTGTTACAAAAACATCAGATAAGAACTCAGAGTAAGCAGATACCCAATCACTGATCGGGGTAAAAAAAAACCTCATCAGGCCCCCCTTCGCATGTTGCTGCATCTTCTTGAGCAAATCAATTTTGTCAGAGGGACAAATTATCACTTGATGCTACAAAACAAGCTCCCACTTCCTGTTGATTTACATAGCAGTTCCAAACTAGAATTTATTTATGAACTATTCTTTGTAAAAAAAAAAAAAAAAAACTAAAGTATATAACATAAAATATGCTAATATGCTTTGCCACAAAAAAGCCAACATAAGCTAATTCATTTGCTGTCATAAGAAAAAGGTTTCATGAAAGTAAAAATTTGAATAAAACACAGTTGTACCTGTGAAAAGTCATGCCCCTCTCTTCTATGCTGTAGCCAGAGTTGCAGGGGTGAGCGGTTGTTTGCCGTTGTCAGTCCATGATGGTTCCAAGCTTGTGCAAATGCGTGAAGATGCTGTTGAATGTGAAGAAGAAAGCATCTGTGCAGTGCATAAAGGTCAAATTTCTTCACCAGGATTGAGCAGTCCCTGAATCTCCAGCTCAGTAAAGATTGTGTAGAAAAGGTCCAGGACATTTTCATACACATCCCTCCAAAGATGTTCAATTCTGTAAAGAAATGGAAGATCATTTTAAAAACATCCTTGTGTATCAATTATTGGGAAGGTCATAATGGGATGTCAATGAATTTAAGTTAGTAATCATTTTTAATTTTAAACAAGCCTATAAAATGACCAAAAATATCTGACTAGCATTACTTGTACTAATACAAGTTGGTTATTTCAACTGCCAATGGGGCTATGTTTTTACCAGGAATTGGCCATCTGTTAGCAACAAAACTCAAAGTTAAATTTCTTTTCATATGTAACCTGGCGAATTCAAGCCTGCACAGGACACAAAACTGTCTTTGGGTTCTTTATTAAAAAAAAAGAAAAACAAAAATGTAACTCAGGATTTCAGATTTAAAAAAAATGGTAATCAGGAAGATAAAAACAAAACAAACTGAATCTGTATTATACCATCTGGATTCTTCCTTTAGCCAGTCACTTTTCAATCTTCCAAAATCATGAAAGAAACTAGTTTAAACAAAACAAAAAGAGAGAAAAAGATCAAATTTAAGGAAAAGAGTACACAAAAATAACTACAGCAGGTGCTCTGTGGCCCGAGCTGTAACAGGAATGACGGCAAAGTTGATCACCAGCCACAACATTGGCTTCGTCAAGCACTGCTGTAAAACACACATAAAATGCAGCGACAGTTGTACAAATCAAATTACTAATTTCATCCAATATCTTAAAACTGAATTCTTTTACAACAATTACAGTCAACAAAACCTCTTTTTTTTACCTTTTTATGTTTGTTTACCCTCTTAACGACTCTTCACGTCAGGTTTCAACCGCCTTGAATCCGCAGATCAAAACAACCGTCAAACAACAGTCAAATAACGGTCCCCAGAGCTCACCACCTCTTCACTGAACTGGTCACCGAAAACCCAGGAAGCGCCCTCTGGTGGCACAACCCTGTACCTACACCTTGTCCACCTGGCTACACATAAAATCTTTAGAATGTGTGTGAAATGGGTCAAGGAAGAAATTAGAGATTAGATTTTTGGAGTGGTCCAGATCCAGGAATTTTTTGGAAGTATTCTGCAGTGCATGCAGAGGTTTGTGTTCCAAGAGTGCAGTTTTGCGTGGTTTCAGTTGCCCATACCGCTGATTGTGCACACTTCTGCCAGTAATATGAGAATTCCTGTTCTGCCCCATTGTCTGGACCATGAAATGAGCTACCTTCACATTTTCACCTCCTTTGTCTGACCTGAGGGAAGAGGTGGAGAACAGTACTGAAAAGTCCAAAGATTATGTTTTATAAGTGATTTTGTAACATTAACCTGACTCGTGATGGTACTCCATATTGGCTGACTGCTGCCAAAAACCCATTGAAAACAGTTGTGGCTTTGTTGTTTGTAGAAGCATTAAGGTAGACAACCAACCTTGAAAAACCATCGATTCCACCATGGACGACTACTCTCCATCTGGTTAAAGGAAAAGGGGAAACATTGTCATCTTACCATAGTTAAGAATATTTATTATTTATTTATTTTTTTCAGGTAATTTTCCAAATATGTATGGCTAGTGCTGAACTTTTTACTTTGCCACACTTATATTGAATAAGGTTGGGGTCAGGATGGCCCTAGACCCAGAGGAAGGGTTAGGGTCAGGATTTGGAAGACTAGGCTAAAGTATTTTAAACACCCCCCTTTTAGCTTTGAGACACACATGTGAAATAAGTGTGGGTAATATCTTAAACACCCACTCCAATGAAACTTGTGTTTTTAAAATGTTTTTCTCATGATGGCGGACGCATTTAAACACATTTGAGATTAAAATTGTGATTTAATAAAAAAAAAAAAAAAAGAAATTCAGATCTTGATTTAAAAAAAACAAATAGTTTAAAAAAGCTAGGGGCTGTGATGCAGAAACTGCGATGGGCGGGCCAAAGTCTCCCTGCTCCATTCGGATACATCCACTTGCAGAGAAATAGATAAGTCTTTGTTTTCCTCGTCGCAGAGAAACCTAACCCTGTACAGTTTACAGGACAAACTTAACTGTCATATCTGTCAGTCTTGTTAAAAAATGACATTCTGTCAACCAAGTCAAAACCGGATATGTGCTTAAAATTTGACATATTTACATAAAATTTAAATTAATTTTTAAGATGTAAGTCCTAAAACAAAATAATGACCGGATTAGCTTGTGATTTCCATCTATATGCCAGAGGTGATTTGGTGCTGGCACATTGTACTGACGGCGCCTTGCAATCTGAATGGACAGTCTTCTCATCATGACACCCTCTGGATTGACACGTCTGAGTGAATCTGCCAGTCGAGATCCTGGTGAGACAATTTAGGAAGTTATTACTACTGCCAAGATCAGAATTACACAACCCTGATCCTCAGGCCACACTTACCTGCATGTTCTGTGTAACTAACACACCTGATTTAGCTCATCATGCTCCTCAGAAACATGAAAATGACAGTTGCAAAATATTTTTCTCTGCTCTAACACAAATGATTTATTTCAGTGGGTGATTAACAGGCTTCTTTAGCACTTGAGAACATGCTGAAGAGATCATTCAAACATTGGAACACTTTGTTGGAGCAGGAAAGATATGAACATGCAAGATGGTGGTCCTTGAGGACCAGGATTATCCACCACTAAACTACTTTAACAGGGAAAGAGAAATACTTTTATAACTGGTACTGTTTGGATGTCCAACCTTACTTTGAATGTGTATGCCTCTGGATCGGAGATGTCCCATCATTATCCTGCAGCCAGCATTGGGGTAACAATGCTGAATCTCCAACACTATGGCATCCAATTCATCATCACCAACTGATGAATACCTGTCAGATTTCCTTCACATGACACCACTTTGTTACAGATTGCTAGAGAAATAAACATTCAAAAATATATTTCATCAAACACAAATATCAAGCAACATCCTACCCTGTACTGACAACATTTTTTTTTATATTGCTTCTTAAAGCATCTTCATGCAAACGATGCAACTAACAAAAAATCTGCCATGACTGAAAAAAGATAATGGAGAAATTTCAATAAAATATTCCTGTTGGGAAAAACAAGTAGTAAGCAAATTTTAATTTCTCAAAGATGTATAGTATGTCAGAGTGAGATGCTATACTACATGTGTAATGTTTACTAATTTTGGTAATTTAATTTGACCCTACATTAAATTCTTACTTGTTTGGAACTAGACACAGACCCTTCACCTGCTCTTGACCTTGTGGCCAAATTCAGTTAAATTCAATTTTATTTTTGTATAGCCCAAATTCACAACAACAGTCGTCTCGATGGGCTTCGTATCGGTAACTGAAAAAGTAAAATATAAAATCAAAAAGGATCATGAAAATATAGAATTCACTAGGAAATCAGAAGCACAGACTGCATGCACATTTGTTGTACATCATTTGATTTGGGCTATAAGAAAACTCAACACAGCTCAAAGGCAAATAACTAATCAGATTCAAGCTAATGTAAAACTATAAATGAAAGATGCATTTCCTGGACTAAAACTTTAAATGTTTCTTTAAAAAAAACCCCACTGTGCTTAAGTAGAAAACAATTAAATAATTGTGAACTCATCTTAAGGCTTCTTCCAGCATTCTCCTCCGAACAGTGCTTTCAGACACGGCTAACATGCTAGCAATAGCTTTAGTGGTCATTCCACAGAGAACGAGACTCCTGAGGGTTTCCACGGGAACTTCAAGACGTGGACGACCGGTGCTTAAAGAAGGCTCCTCTGTGGTGCGGTCCACGCAAACCCGGTGCTCAATTGCTCTTAAACTGGCAAAAACTTGTAGCGGACTGAGTTGGTCTGGGTAGATGTTGGTCATTCCAAAATCCCAAAGTTAATTGAACGCATCATGCAGAGGGGGGTTGGGTCTCTCTGGTTCATTCAGCGGTTGCGAGAGAGAGTTCTGGAGAGTTTTGAGAGTGGCTGCATGTTGTACAGCGTTGGTTACGGCCTACAGTAGCCAAAATAAAAATCACAAAAAGGATTTGGTCTCCGTGCCTCAGTGACTCGGGAAAAGAGGACCCTACATTTGGTGTCAGAAGTGACCGGACTTGTCACCTTGGAGACCGCAGCTTGCATTACCGTGGCGACCCTTTTCGACCGCAGCAACTCTGCACTGTTTTCCACGGACACGTTCTGCAAGACTGAGGAGGTGAGAGGAGCTCACGGAATGGAAGACAGCGACAAGGAAAAAGAACATAAAGAGCGGGTGAAGCGGATGGTTGGTAGCTTGGCTGCAGATGCTGGATTGGGTCGCTGTAAAGAGCCCGCGCTTCAAGATTCACGTCCGAAGGCGGGAACGGTAAGAGCTCCGCCTCCATTAGGGCTTCACGATTCTGTTCCTCCATCAATGAAGACGCCCAGATATGACGGCAAAGTGGATTGGGAAGCTTTTCAAGCACAGTTTGAACTGTTAGCTCGTGCTGCGTGCTGGTCAAATGAGGAGAAAGCCCTGCAGTTAGCGATGTGCCTCACTGGTGATGCCCTGTCCTGCTTACTGCTGCTGTCACCGGAGGACAGGTGTGACTATAATGCTTTGGTGGGCACATTGAAGAGGAGATTCGGCCAATGCTCCACAGCCAGCTTCCTTCGCTCAGAGTTGTGCAGCCGACACCGCCGCTCAGGGGAGCAGTTAAGAGATCTGGCTGTTGACATTGAGAGATTAGTCCACCAGATTTATGCTCACATGCCCCCAGCCATTCAGGGAGAGCTAGCCCGGGACCACTTCATGCAGGCACTAAGACCAGATGACCTTCGTGTTCAAACCCAACTAGCACACCCTAAATCACTGCAGGAGGCCCTGGAGCTGGCCACAGAGAGAGAGATGCTGTGGAGGCCCTCCTCCAGGGTGGAGCCTGAGGCCCCACCTAGGGTCAGAGCTGCAGGTTTGTCAGAGTCCGACACCAGGGGGCCTGCTTGGGCAGAGGAGCTGACCCAGTTAGTGAGAGCCGTGACACTGAGGAATGAACAGGCCTCCAAGGCCCGTCCGCAAAGAGACTGGAACCGACCCAGAGCATGCTGGGGTCGTGGGAAACCTGGCCACTTGATTCGTGACTGTCCTCACAACCAGGGATACGGGGACGGGACCGCATAAGCGGGACAATGCGGCACCCCAAAAAAATGTCCCGATTGGACCCACAGAAATGGACTGCTGACCAAGCGGGGGGCAAAGAAGACCAACCGGAGAGACTTGTGACCTTGGGTCGAACCTGGGTTGGTGACTGTTGGTTCACAACTATAAGTGTTGATGGAGCATCATGCTCAGCCCTAGTGGACACGGGCTCATCTGCAACATTGGTTACCCCTGCAGTAGTGAGGAATAATACAACCATCCTTCCTACCGCTGTCATGCTACAGACTGTTACGGGGGAACGGACTTCCATGCAGGGGGAGGCTGTAGTGACTCTGGAGGTGGGAAACCAGTGAGGGGATTGGCCTGTGTGGGTTGCTGACTTGGAAGAATGCATACTAGGCCTTGATTTTTTGCGGGCCCAGGGCTCTGTTATTGATACCAAGAGAGGAACCCTTACATTGTCTGATGGACATGTTACATGTTACATGTTAGATGACCCATATTCCCTCTAGATCGGGGTCCCATGTGGTTCACACTCTGTCCATGACTGACAAGACCCAGTCTGATTCAAATGAAAGAAAGAGCTCTGTCTCTAATGTTTATCCAGATGTGCCAACTGAACCATCTGTAAATAGCACACCTGCAGACACAGAAAAGATTGCGGCAGTGAGGGACGTATGGAAGAGGAACTGCGAGGGTCTGTCACCTGACGAGCAAGCGCTGCTGTGGAGTCTTCTGCTAGAGTTCAAAGACTGTTTTTCTGTGTCTGAAGATGATATGGGTCAGACTGACCTCATCAAGCATGACATTGACACAGCTGGCGCCCAGCCCATTAGAACCAGACCCCGAAGGCTTCCTTTGGCTAGACAGTCTGCGGCGGAAAAAGCCCTGCTGGAGATGCAACGGGCGGGGCTCATTGAGCCCTCCACAAGTCCATGGGCTTCAGCAGTCGTCATGGTGCCAAAGAAAAACAAAAATGAATGGCGTTTCTGTGTGGACTTTAGAGCTCTTAACAAGGTAACCAGGAAAGACCCCTATCCTCTCCCACGCATTGATGAGACTCTGGATGCAGTAGCAGCATCATCCTGGTTCTCCTCTCTGGATCTGCGCAGTGGGTACTGGCAGGTACCCCTGGCTCCTGAAGCAAAACCAAAAACTGCCTTTGTTATTGGTGGGGGCCTCTGGCAGTTCAAAGTTCTCCCTTTTGGCCTCTGTAACGCCCCCGCCACGTTTGAAAGACTGATGGACAGGGTTCTGATGAACATTCCTCGCTCAGAGTGTGTGGTGTACCTGGATGACATTCTGGTCCACGGCTCCTCATTTGCTTCAGCCCTGGAAGCGCTCAAGCGAGTGTTGGGCAGGGTGGAAGCTGCAGGCCTGAAACTACATCCCCAAAAGTGTTGCTTCATGCGGCAGGAGGTCACCTTTCTGGGACACAGACTCCAAGGGGGTGGGGTCACCACAATGCACGACAAGATTGAAGCAGTTCGGGACTGGCCTACACCCACATCTGCACACGACTTGAAGAGTTTTCTGGGTCTGGCCTCTTACTATAGGAAGTTTGTCAAGGGTTTTTCATGCATAGCTGCACCTTTGTTTTGTCTGTTACAGAAGGGGGCAATCTTTGTGTGGACTGATGAATGTCAGACAGCTTTTGTTCAGCTAAAGAAAGCCCTGACTGAAGCACCTATCCTGTTTCCACCTGACCCTACTCTGCCCTTTTTACTAGACACAGATGCCAGCAATGTGGGCTGTGGTGCAGTTCTGTCCCAGGTAACACCTGTGGGGGACAGAGTGGTTGCATACTACAGCCGGACATTTAACAAAGCTGAGCGACGCTACTGCACCACCCGAAGAGAACTCCTCGCGGTGGTCAGTGCCATTAGACACTTCAGATATTACCTGGGGGGTCTCCATTTCACTGTCAGAACTGATCATGCTGCCCTACAGTGGCTGATGTCTTTTAAGGAGCCGGAGGGCCAGCTGGCACGTTGGATTGAGGAGCTACAGGCCTTTGATTTTGAGGTTCTGCACAGGCCGGGAGCACGGCACCAGAACGCTGATGCACTATCACGGCGACCATGTGTGGCAGAGGACTGTCGCTATTGTGAGAAGAGAGATGGGCAAGACAGTAAGTGGCTGAAAGTGGATGTGCAATGCGCCTTGCTGTGCACTCAACCTTCAACAAGTGCTGGAACACTCAACACTGTTGATGCCACAGAATGGAGACATCAACAGCAGGAAGATGCTGATGTGAAGCATGTCCTCTCATGGGTGGAGGAGAAGCGAAGGCCATCCTGGGAGGAAATCTCCATGCTCTCTAGAACAACCAAAGGTCTGTGGTCTCTCTTTGAATCTTTACGTCTGTGTGATGGTGTGCTACAGAGAGGCTGGAAGGAGCCGGCCACAGGTGAGATACGTTGGCAGGTGGTGGTGCCAAAAAGCCTGCGCTGCACTGTCCTTCAAGCTATGCATGGGGCCCCCGGTTCTGGACACTTTGGAGTCTCCAAAACTCTCCGTAGGCTCAGACAAGGTTTCTACTGGGGCCAGAGCCGTCGAGATGTGGAAGAATTCTGCAAAAAGTGTGACCCCTGCACAGCACGCAAGGGCCCAGTGGGTCGGTCACATGCCCCCCTCCAGCAGTTTCCTGCAGGTTTTCCTATGGAGAGAGTGGGGATTGATGTTCTAGGTCCCTTTCCTCGGTCAGAAAAGGGTAACCGGTTCATTCTCACTGCAATGGATTACTTTACAAAGTGGCCTGAGGCCTACTGCCTGCCTGACCAGGAAGCAGAGACTGTGGTGGATGCACTGGTGGAGGGGATGTTTAGTAGGCTTGGGGTACCGGAGGCAATTCACACAGATCAGGGAAGGAACTTTGAGTCCAAAGTTTTTGCAGCCATGTGTGAAAAACTGGGCTCCCACAAAACCCGTACCACCCCCCTACATCCACAGAGTGATGGGCTCGTCGAGAGGTTTAACCGCACATTGGCTGAGCAGCTGGCCATCGTGGCAGATAAACATCAACGAGACTGGGATACCCATGTACCCCTGCTACTCATGGCCTACAGGTCGGCTGCCCAGGACTCAACTGCCTGTTCTCCTGCTTTACTGATGCTGGGCAGGGAGATACGTACACCGGCAGAGATGGCAATGGGAAAACCCCCAGAGGTGCCCAGGGACCCCCCAGGGTTGGACTATGCGAGGAAGTTGCAAGACCGGCTGAAGTCTGCTCACAACTTTGCAAGGAACAAGCTGCTGAGTGCGGGACAAAGACAAAAAAGGAATTATGATGTGCACACTAGGGGGCGTCACTTTCAGGTGGGAGAGTTGGTGTGGGTCTACAATCCTCAAAGGAAGAAAGGCAGGTGTCCAAAACTGGACAGTGACTGGGTGGGCCCTTGTGAGATGTTGGAGAGACTTGGTGAGGTGGTTTACAGAGTTCTCCTACCCCCTAGGGCAGGGGTCGGGAACCTTTTTGGCCGAAAGAGCCATAAACGCCACATATTTTTAAATGTAATTTCTAAAGAGCCATACAATAATGTAGCGTCCCTGTCCCACACTGAGGCACGGAGACTTAACCTCTTTTAAGGTTATTTATTCTAGTTACTGCAGACCGCAGCAAACGCCGTACAATTAATTCATCAACTCCTGAATATCTCCCGCTGAGACGAGAGCGCTTCTCCCAACTTTATATTCCATGCTCCCGCTCCAGTCCTCCCATTTCCCTTATTCGGCCCATAGTTGAACCCCATTGGTCCAAACTACCTAACAACAGGCTGAGCGACAGAACTAAGAGCCAATCAGATCTCTGCTTGATGCGTTTGCTGAACTCCAGAACTTTTAACGCGTCCCAACAGCGGACCCAACTCAGTCCACTACAATATGTTTAAAACTAAATATACAAGTGAATGTGAGCATTTGATGTAATTTCAACATTTTTAAAGTACAATAAGTCTGTGGATTCTTTTTAATAACATGGTTATGCTGTTGCTAATAAATGATGAGTATTTCTCGTGGTGGTTTTGCTGATGGTCTAGTCTGGTTGATACGTGGTGAGTTTCAGCTTCATGCAGGCGTTGAGACTTTAAACGTGATCGTAGGTCTGAATGTTCTGTAGATGTGACAAAGACTCACATGCAGACCTGGAGACAAACACACACTCACACAGTGAGTGACGGGCAGCGGGTTTCACGTTATTACAAAGCAGAAAGCAGAGGGTGGGGGGCACCCCCACCCTCTGCTTTCTTCCTCACATCCCGTCCCCGTATCTGCGCGCTCTTTCTTAGAGACGGGAGCGTGCAGGTTTAGGCACGGCAATTAATAGGTTTCCTGCTGGTATAAACTCTGTGAAATAATAGATAATAGTAAACTGAGTGCTGGCGCTGATTTTTCTCTCCAAGCACCGCTACTACTGCGCGCCCCTCTGGCATCGCATCGCGCACGAGAAGGACTGGTCTAATGAAAAAAAAATGGTATAAATAAAGATTTGTCTGCGAGCCATACGTGACCATCAAAAGAGCCATATGTGGCTCGCGAGCCATAGGTTCCCGACCCCTGCCCTAGGGGCAGGAAGGTGGCACTACATCGAGACAGGCTGGCTCCTTATAGAGGTGCTGCAAGGTTAGAAACCCCCACATGGGAGATGGAGAAGACTACAGCGAGTGTTCCTGTGTTGAGACCTTCAAACAGACCAGTTAAGCACTCGGTGGCTGGAAATCCCACCGCGGGAACTGCAAGCTCCATTCCTCCAGATGCCTGTGGGTCACCTGGGGTCACTTCGACTAGCCCCACAATGAGTGTGCGGCCGCAGAGAGCTCGACGACCGCCTGCTCATCAGAGAGACTTTGTTTCACCTCGAGGACGAGGTTTTTTTGGGGGGGGGGGATAGTGTAGCGGACTGAGTTGGTCTGGGTAGATGTTGGTCATTCCAAAATCCCAAAGTTACTTGAAGGCATCATGCAGAGGGGGGTTGGGTCTCTCTGGTTCATTCAGCGGTTGCGAGAGAGAGTTCTGGAGAGTTTTGAGAGTGGCTGCATGTTGTACGGCGTTGGTTACGGCCTACAGTAGCCAAAATAAAAATCACAAAAAGGATTTGGTCTCCGTGCCTCAGTGACTCGGGAAAAGAGGACGCTACAAACTGAATCGTCAATTTCTGCATCTTCTGCAGCAACTATTAAGCTGAGCATTTCAAATATGTTATCTAAACGACTCAAAATAGCGTCTGTTGAAAGATTGTTTCCCTCCATTTGATCGGCTAATGTCAACAAAGCCCTGCGGATGTCGCCAGAATATGCCATCTTTGTAACTGGGACACCGCAGCGCAGGTATCCAGGAATATGAGTCGATTTCCATGGATGAGCCAATGAGCGTTTAGATCCCGCCCACATTCACTGATTGACAGAAAGACCCATTCTGCTGAAAAAGCTCTTCATGAAATAAATACGCCATTCTGAAAAACAGCAACATGAAATAAAAACAAAGCTACTTTGAAAAATATTGATTTTGAAATTCGACTTCCTGAAAAAAAGCCATAGAGTTATAATATTCAACATGATTAAAATGAATAGTTGAAAATACTGTTTATAAAATAATGGACAGGTTTTTTTTAAAGAAAAATTTAATATATCGTCAGCCTAATAGCATATCTGCCTAACTCATTTTTTCAGGTTTTTTTTAAAAGAAGAAAAAACACCTTTTTTTCAACACTCACAGTCAAGTTAGGCCAGGGGTCGGGAACCTATGGCTCGCGAGCCACATATGGCTCTTTTGATGGTCACGTATGGCTCGCAGACAAATCTTTATTTATACCATTTTTTTTTTCATTAGACCAGTCCTTCTCGTGCGCGATGCGATGCCAGAGGGGCGCGCAGTAGTAGCGGTGCTTGGAGAGAAAAATCTGTGCCAGCACTCAGTTTACTATTATCTATTATTTCACAGAGTTTATTCCAGCAGGAAACCTATTAATTGCCGTGCCTAAACCTGCACGCTCCCGTCTCTGAGAAAGAGCGCGCAGATACGGGGACGGGATGTGAGGAAGAAAGCAGAGGCAGCAGGCAGCAGGTGAATCGCACAGGGATTGTAAAAACATAAAACCTGCTGCCCGTCACTCACTGCAGTGTGAGTGTGTGTTTGTCTCCAGGTCTGCATGTGAGTCTTTGTCACATCTAAAAAAACATTCAGACCTACGATCACGTTTAAAGTCTCAACGCCTGCATGAAGCTGAAACTCACCACGTATCAACCAGACTAGACCATCAGCAAAACCACCACGAGAAATACTCATCATTTATTAGCAACAGCATAACGATGTTATTAAAAAGAATCCACAGACTTATTGTACTTTAAAAATGTTGAAATTACATCAAATGCTTCCAGTCACGTCTATTTTTAGTTTTAAACATACTGTCGCGGACTGAGTTGGGTCCGCTGTTGGGCCGCCTTAAAAGTTCTGGAGTTCATTGAACGCATCAAGCAGAGATCTGATTGGCTCTCAGTTCTGTCGCTCAGCCTGTTGTTAGGTAGATTGGACCAATGGGGTTCAACTATGGGCCGAATAAGGGAAATAGGAGGACTGGAGCGGGAGCAGGGGAATATAAAAAGTTGGGAGAAGCGCTCTCGTCTCAGTGGGAGAGATTCAGGAGTTTCTGAATTAATTGTACGGCGTTTGTTGCGGTCTACAGTAACCAGAATAAAGAACCTTAAAAGAGGTTAAGTCTCCGTGCCTCAGTGTGGGACAGGGACACTACATTATTGTATGGCTCTTTCGAAATTACATTTAAAAATATGTGGCGTTTATGGCTCTCTCGGCCAAAAAGGTTCCCGACCCCTGAGTTAGGCCAATATCTCAATTTGGCAAAAAAATGAGTTAGGCAGAAATGCTATTAGGCTGACGATATTTGATAATGATGCAGGTTTTTCAACATTTCATGATCTTTTTATATATTTATGAGAGATTTATTGGTTGATTATGTATTTGAATGAGGTTATATTTATTTTATTTTATTAAATATTTATTTATTTAATTATGAACAGAGGTTATATTTATTTATTTTATTTAATATTTATTTGTTTAATTATGAACAGTTTAGGATTCCATACGTTTGGCCCTATCTGAGCACGTGCTTTAATTGGATTTAAAGACAGAACGTTAAATGGCGTGGACCAATTACGTGGCGGTGCGTGGAACAGAATGGGTGGGTCCATGATTCCTCAATCAAAGCAGCAGAATGTATCTGACGGAAGTCGTTATCTGTACCTTTCACTACAAAAGCATGACGTCATTTTTGTTAGGCCAGATAGTTGTGTTTTTGCAATAAAAACAACAAACAAACTGCAAACATTATTTCACACACTGGCTGAACATGGATCATCCCCTTTTGTTCTTTTATGTGAATAGTAAAACCCAGATGTGAGACTGGAATTGCAAACTCGACTATTAAGACCGGAAGCTGAACTGTC
Organism: Oryzias curvinotus; assembly: GCA_023969325.1. Taxonomy (NCBI): domain Eukaryota; kingdom Metazoa; phylum Chordata; class Actinopteri; order Beloniformes; family Adrianichthyidae; genus Oryzias; species Oryzias curvinotus. The sequence goes on along the minus strand of CM043719.1, from coordinate 30,228,152 downwards.
CGGAAGGTCCCTTGACAGCAGGCTTCCGGCTCTGCGTGTGTGTCGGACCAATGAGAGGACGCCGCGTGCCCGGCCTGCCTGCTCAGAGCGGGCCGGCAATAAGGACGACCAAAACCACCGACTGTGACGCCGGAGGAGCTCGGAATCCTGGTGGACCCGGAAAAACGGCCTTTGGCCCGGCGTGACGCGTACAGCCTCCAGACGTTCGTTTCACGTTAGACTTGCTCCGATGAAAGGAAGGTGAGTTTGACACGTCCGTAACGTTTGAGAAGCTAGCGGACGGGCTCCGGCAGGAAGCGGAACCGTTTCTACCAACTTCGGTCTATCGTCTGTAGCCTTTCCAAAGGAAGCGTGATGTTCAGCGGGTAAAGTTCTGTATGTTTGTGTTCCGTCAGTTTGGATTTCTAAAAGGGAGAAGACTCATTGAAAGAAGAACAGCGTGTGGTTCCGACACAGAAAGGTGAGCCTCGTGCTGCGAACCTTCCCGTCCCCCTTTCGCGTCATCTGCTGTCCCGGAAGTCTGCGTGCACGCGCCCACCCCTCAAAAACCTGCAGGCTTTCTCTGCGCAGAATGAATTTAACGTTTGAGACAGCATGTTAGCTCGGCTCGGAACGGCTCAGCCTTCTGTATAAACATGCTCCATGACAGCTTTCAGTACAGCTTCGATTAGTAAAAAAACACTTTGGACAAGTGTTGAGATATTCTAAAGTGATTTAGTGTCAGGTCAGCTGTGGCAGACAAGCATCAAGGCATCTCCAGATGGAAGTGTTCATTCAAAGGGGAAAATAGAGCAGCATCTGTAAATCTGGTTGGTTGTTTTAGATGCTTGTAATGTTTTGACCAATTTGTCTCCAGGTCGTCATGGCAGCTGGGAATCTGGCTGTGGTTGCTCTCTCCTGCCTCTTTCTGGCATCCCTGCCGTCATACACAGGTAAAGACTCGCTGTCAGTTAAGGCAAATGTTAGAACTTATTGGCTTGCATTAGGATAAACCAATCTGCTGGTTTTATTTCTACATCATAAATGGAGCTGCAGAGATTCTACTGTTCCTTCCCAGCCCTGTCATTGCCTGTTTCATGTTTTCATAGTGTCTGTGGCCGTCATGTCAGTCGACTTGGGCAGTGAGTGGATAAAAGTTGCAATTGTCAAACCTGGTGTGCCTATGGAAATAGTTCTTAATAAGTAAGTGTGAGGGTTTATTTTATTCATGCAGACCTGATGCACTCTGGTCTAAATCATGGCACTATTTTCCTTTTTTTTATTATTTTAAGGGAGTCGAGGAGGAAAACCCCTACTGCTGTGTGCCTGAAGGAAAATGAGAGACTTTTTGGAGACAGTGCTTTGGCCATGGTATGTATGACCTGAAGATTTTTGTGTTCGTCTCAGTCCACATCTTGCACTGTTGATTGCAATGAACATTTCAATTTTAATATCCAATGCATCATATTCCTGCAAGCCTCTTATAGACCCAATACACTGTGTTAAACATTTCAGTCAGTGAAGAACCCCAAAACAGTTTATAGACATCTTCAAAGCTTGCTGGGTAAAAAGCACAGCAACCTTAACGTGGCGCTCTACCAGAAACGCTTTCCTGAGCACCAGCTGTTGGAAGACCCAGTGAGAGGCACCGCGCTCTTTGAAAGTTCAGAGTAAGTCTCTTCATGTTTCCCTTAACCTTTTTTTGTCTGTTCATTGCATTCAAAAACACTCTTTGAATAGCTTATTTAGCATTTTGAGTTTGAGTGAACCGGGGGGGGGGGGGGGCTGTGACCCAGGGCCATATTACAGAGTGGCCCTGAAGTGCAAATCACAAAAACTAATCACTCGACACAGATATGGAGTCCTATACTGTTCATAATTAAATAAATAAATATTTCATTAAATAAATAAATATGACCTCATGCAAATAAACAATCAACCAATACATTTCTCGTAAATATATAAAAAGATCATGAAATTGTGAAAAACCTGCACACAGATTTTAAATTAGTCATTATATTATTCAATATATTTCATTTTGCTTTAAAAACCTGTTCATTATTTTAAAACAGCATTTTAAAATATTCATTTTATTTATGTGGAATATAATTATTATTCTACGTCTTTTTTTCAGAAGCTCGTATTTCAAAATCAATATTTTCCAAAGTAGCTTTGTTTTTATTTCATGTTGCTGTTTTTCACAATGACTTATTTATTTCATGAAGAGCTTTTTCAGGAGACTGAGTCTATCTGTCAATCAGTGAAAGTGGGTGGGATCTAAACGCTCACTGGCTCATCCATGGAAATCGACTCATATTCCTGGATACCCGCTCAGCGGTGTGCCAGTCAGAGAGACGACATGTTTCAGTGATATCTGCTCGGCTTTACTGACATTAGAGGATCAAATAGAGACAAACTATCTGTCTGCAGCAGAAGATGCAATCATGGAAGACTCTGTTTTTGTAGTTTGAGGGTTTGTGTGGACCAAACCACAGAGGAGCTCCGGTTGTCCACATCTAAGTCCCCCGTTGAAACACTCCTCATTCTCACGCCGTTCACAGAGCTCACATCGAGCCTTATGTCGGCTCGCAGGAGGTGAGCTGGCAGACCGACAGTCAGACCAGGCAGCGGCGCAAAGCGGGACAAGCCTGCTCGGGCCTCCTGAACCTTATGATATTTTTCTATTTTCATTGAGACAATGATTATAATCAGGTCCTTTGATTTTATTTTTCCCTCCCGGGAAAATGTTGAACCTTTCCTGCGATGACGTTTCTGACCGTGGTCGGAAAACGCAGCAGAGATCCGGGATTGATTGAGCAATTCTGCAGGCTGCAGCCAGGGCTTACTCCAAGAATCAGGTTCTGTACTTTGGAGGAAACCTTTTTTATTATTACTTTTCCGGGGAACTGAGCAACAGACCCTTAACTTGCGCTCACACACACACACTCACACACTCTTGCAATGCCTGGGCGCTCTGATTTACACGTAATTTAAGACGCAGTTTGACTGCAGCAGCTGAAGCAGAGACTCTCTGATAATTTCATGAACTCAAACATGGAAACATTCTTATCATGTAGAACTATTTAAAAAAAAATAAACCTGATCTTTTAACACTCCGTGTGCATTGTGCAACATTAGCGGTAGCTCCTCCCACCCGCGGCATGGTGCGGTCATGGAACTCCAGTTCATAGAAGTCTTGTGGAACTCCAACAACCACCCAGCCTAACTTAGATCACTACTAGATCTTCATGAGAAGATGAAGATTGCCGAACCGACCACAAAATCACCAGAATTATGCACACTCGCCCAAAGCCACTTTTATCCGCAAATTTAGAACCAAAACTGCCCAATATATTATAACACCGTGTTGAAAGAACGTGTTGTGTTGAAGTGCATACTCCCCCTAGTGTTGAGGGGTGTGCATTGCGCCGTCACGTTTGCTGAAGCATCTTCGATCGATGTAGTCAGGGTGCTGCTGCTGATGTCTGAGTAAAGGAATAGCCAATCACAAAAGAGTCTCCGCCTTGTCTAGTTTGATTGACAGACAGTCCTTCTCCTGAAAAAGCTCTTCATGAAATAAATACGCCATTGCGAAAAACTGCAACATGAAATAAAAACAAAGCTACTTTGGAAAATATTGATTTTGAAATACGAGCTTCTGAAAAAAGACGTAGAATTATAATAATATTCCACATAAATAAAATGAATATTTTAAAATGCTGTTTTAAAATGATGAACAGGTTTTTAAAGCAAAATGAAATGTATTGAATAATATAATGACTAATTTAAAATCTGTGTGCAGGTTTTTCACAATTTCATGATCTTTTTATATATTTATGAGAAATTAATTGGTTGATTGTTTATTTGCATGAGGTCATATTTATTTATTTAATGAAATACTTATTTATTTAATTATGAACAGTATAGAAAGTATACAAACAAGTATAACAGTATACAAAGAAGCCATTTAAAGACAAAAACGAGAATTAAAAAGGCAAAACAAATATTTAAAAACCAAACAAGAAAGCAGCATTACATCTTAGAAAACACAAAATTTCGAAACATTTCGGAAAACAAAACAAATTTTCAGAAATCAGCATGAAATGTTAGAAAAGGTAAACGATGAAAAACCAGAAGAGGGGGGTTCTGTGGGACATCGCTGATTGGATGATGGTATCTCCTAATCAGTATCAGACAGATGTTCTCATCCATGCAGATGTTGAACAAAAATGGAGCATTAGTTTCTAATACTGATAATCACTTTCAAGAGACTCATAATATGCTTGTGATCAGATGGAAAGTGTCTTATTTTAACCTCTACATTGTTAATGGATTTATTTGACAGAGCAAAATGGTACACTCCTGAGGAGCTACTCGGAATGGTGCTCAATTATTCACGGGGCCTTGCTCAGGACTTCGCAGGTCCGTTTGGAACAGAAGGAAGAAGTATTATTTTACAATCTGTGTGGATGTTCGGTTTCTTCACTTTCCTAATTAATTTTCAAATATACAGAACAGCAAATTAAGGATGCAGTGATCACCGTCCCAGCCTTCTTCAACCAGGCAGAACGCAGAGCTGTTCTGCAGGCGGCTGAAATGGCAGGTCTGAAGGTCCTTCAGCTTATCAATGACAACACAGCTGTGGCCTTGAACTACGGAGTTTTCAGGAGAAAAGACTTGGACAGCACAGTTAAGGTAACCTTTATAACCTTTCAGACATAAAAATGATAAAAATGTCTTTGTGAATCAACATTTACTAGCTACAGATCACTCAATAAGTGGTCGATTTGAGGTCTAAACAAGGGGTGAATATAACTTCAATAAATATATTCAAATGACTTGTAAAAAATAACATTTGGTATTTGGTGTAAAAGATTCTCACCAAAAAGTCAGTGGAGCATTGCACCAGCCGGACATTCATCTATTCTGATGCTGCATTCACACCGTGTTAATCCGTGTGGCTCGTTCAAAAACACACATTCAGCCCGTGGTATTCACACCAGATGAGCCAGTACAGTCATGTTCATCAGTTTCTTGAATTAAATGCTCGAAGAATAAAGTATTTTATGAACTTTCAGATTTCTAAGTTCGTATAAAAAACCTGGTCCCATTTGGGGACACAGAGCTGATGTCCTGGTGATGGTAAATGTTTTTTTACATCAGTAGCTGCGTTTACATGGGCAAAAGTAATCGGAAAGAATGCCTGATCTCAGCCCTGAAAGCATGTTGGGTTGTTACCTCATTGTTTAAGACAGAGACGGCCATCAACAGTGTCAAACTCGGGTCCTCAAGACCTGCTGCCCCATAGTGGTAGAAACTACCTTTTCAGACAGTAGCTGCGTTTACATGGGGAAAAGCAATCGGAAAGAATGCCTGATCGGAAGGAAAATGTGTCATGTAAACAGGCCGTTCGGAATAGTCTGCCCCGATCAGACTGGTTCGGATCTAAATTTCTTTCCGATCATTCCGATTGTCTGTCACTTCTGCTCTGGTTTAACGTCACGCATAGACGGTGTTTCGCTCCAGAGAAAGCTTTGGAGCTCAAACAGGACCGACCGGCTGCTCTGCAGACGCCCGGTGTGAAGCGCCGCTCCGCTTTGCCCCTCTGGCTCTCCGCCCCTCTTAAACCCCTCACGAGGGGGGTGCTGGGGAGGAGCGGGACCCTGCGTGGTCCTGGCTCGTGTGCCGGTGAACGACCTGTGTCTGAGCAGAGCAGCTGGATTAATAACTTTGTGAGGGGAGGGTGCTTTGTTACGTGTGCGTTTTGTTGTTTGTGTGACTGCGATCCGTCCCGCCGCTCTCGGTTAGCTGCTGGCAGCAGAACTGTGTGTCTCTGAGCAGAGCTCGGACTTCCAGCTCACACAGCGGCTTTGGGGCAGTGTGCAAACTTTTCAAAGCAGAATGTGGCTCAGTCCTTAGAAACTGTTCAAACAGTCACGTGGATTTGTGTTTCTAGTCGTGTCCCGACAAAATATAGGCGGATGTTATTCCCAAACATTTACATGCAGCCAGGATGCAGATTGCAGCATTTCCTGCATGAGTTTATCTAACAAGGCTAATGTTGTTAGCGCGTGTTAGCCTCTCCTGGGAGCTCCGTTCTTCCTCAAAAAAGCACCAACCACACGGATTAAATATAAAATGAGCGAACAGGCCCTTCATAGTATTCATAACATTAATAAAAGCACGTTTGGAAGATCGTCTCATATATTACTGAGCTGCTGCATAAATGTATATGACAGCAAAGGTTTGTTTACTGTGGGACTCTTCCTTTTTCCGGTATTTTCAGCACTACTGCGCACGCCCAAAGGATTTATTCCAACCGAAAGTGTGACCCATGGGAACGTTTGTTCTAATCAGAAAAAGGTTTTCTGGGCCCATGTGCACGGGTGAATTGTAACCCGACCATTGATCCCATCAAGATATTTTGCCCATGTAACCGCGGCTAGTAAAAACGTTTCCCACGGCACACCATCTTTTCTCATGGCACACGTTTGTTGAAAAACATTGAGCTGGAGGGAGAGCACGTAAACAGAGAGCTCTCAGCAACGGGGAGGGGAGCGGGGTTTCTGCATGCAACGGCCCGTCCACAATTTGGGAGGTGAAGTTCTAATGAACGCCTGCCGCTCTGCAGAAATGATGTGCTAGAAAACGATAGTTTTAAAAAAATGTTTGCCTAAAAATGGTAAATTGGTAATGAAGACCACTCAGAACGCTTTTACCACAAATTAAAAGATCTAGACCAGGGGTGGGCAACCATTTTTACTCAAAGAGCCATTTGGGACCGCCCCTAATGAAAAGAAAGCACCCGGAGCCACAACCCATTTTGACATCATTATATATATCATGCATGTAAATCAAGGATGCTCATTACGTCGACCGGTCGATCTTCAAGGACATGAGTGTAGATCGCGGACCAGAAAAGATAAAAAAAAAAAAAAGTACTTCTTAAAAATCCACCAGCCAATCAAAATCCTCACTGAGAAGTACGGGACTTGATTGACATGTAGATTGGCCAATTGGACATCCTCTGAAATATACATCACTGCACATGCACATTGTGTTCTTTAAAGCAGTGTTTTTCAACCAGTGTGCCGCCCTCATTAACTGATCTAAAAACATTTTCCATCTCCAGGATTTCAGCTCTCTGTTCATCCAAACAGGACTTGATAAAACACTGAGGAGTTAGGAATATAAAAGATCGTAAAATACTTTTTCTTTGCGTTTATTTTATTTTATTAAAGACATTTTGATAAGAATGACGTACCGCGATTCAGCTGCAGCTCCGGCTGTATTTTGTAAAAGTCCCGCCCCTTTAATTGTCTCCACCAATCATTCTTGAAGGCTTAATCACATGTCATCAGTCTGACCAATCAGAAGTGGTTAAAGTCTTCACTTCCGTGTCCCGATTTAGCTCGTAAAATCGCTCAGTTCTAACAAAAATACCAGCTAAAGCTCGTCTTTAGCGGTGTAGTTTTCCACAGAATCCGGTGTCAGACCGTGGAACAAGAGAACAAAACCATGAAGCTCCGAAAAGCGATCTCCACCGGCCGTTTAATGCACTACATCTCCCATGATGCATTGGGTTGTGAGACTGACCGCGCACAAGATCTGTTGTTAAACGTCTTGAAACCAACGAACACACATCGAACTGTTTTCAAATCTTCTAACTTAACTTTTATTGCATCTTTTAGAAAAAAAACAGCTGCATTTTCCAGCTTTTTCTGCAACAATTATCTCAAAAATGCATGTGAGATTGTGGAGGGGCTGTAGATCAATACAGACTATGAGTTTCTCCGTTTTTTTTTGTGTGTTTTTTTTTTTAATTTTTGGATCCTGGTGTGCCGCGGGATTTTTTTTAAGGTTAAAGTGTGCCGTGGCTCAGAAAAGGTTGAAAAACACTGCTTTAAAGAATGATACCGTGGTCGCCTGTGGGCGGAGCTACCAGCTGAAGTTATGGTCTGATCGCTGCATGGAGCGATGTGTTTGTCAGTGCATGGTAGACACGGAGAATGTGGAGAGATCAGGTTATTATTTTAAAGAGTTCTACTTGGTAATCATGTTTCCATGTTTGAGTTCATAAAATCATCCCAGAGAGTCTCTTCTTCAACTCCCGCAGTGAAAGCTGCGTCTAAATCTGACGCCCGTGTTTCAATCTCTCTGACAGAGTTTGAAGCCAAAGCCCCTCCCCCGTCTCTTTACCTGCTTTTCCTCTCTACCTGTTCACCTGTTCACATCATCTGCAGCTGAGAGTTGTTTTCCCCCACACTCCTCAGTGTGTCCTACACAGAGAGCGCTAAATACAGTCATCATAGGTTGGTTATAGCGGGGATAGAGCGGGTTAAGCCAATGAATGGAAGAAGGCGGCCCGCTGAAGAAATATTCAATACTGTACACATTTATTATTAGTCTGAACTATCTTTTATTTAGAAAAATCTTTTATCTAAAATCAGTCCAGTACGGGAAAAAAAAACACCAACAAAAGCTGTGTTGGGCGGTTTTTGGCTGGTCTGGCGGTTTTCAGATGACTTTTGGGCTGGAAAACTGTGACTCTATCTGGCAACACTGGCGCAAATTTATTGAAGCTGCCCCGCGTGTCCTCCTGCTATCAGCTCTGCAGTTCTGGCCCCATAAATACCAGCTCATTAAGGAAACTGTTTTTACGTGGCACGCGCTTCGTATGGAGCCAGCAGTGCCTTTGAAATGCCATGATAAAATGAACAAACTAAAATAAAATTTAATTTTTAAAAAATACTAATTATTTTCCAAAGTCACAGGGAGCCACAACAGAAGGATGAAAGAGCCACATGTGGCTCCGGAGCCATGGGTTGCTGACCCCTGATCTAGGGTCTTTTAAGATGTACTTTGGCAGTATGTTTAAACAGGTTGGTCTGGCATGGCTTATGTTTTCCTACCTGAATTTCCAGAACGTCATCATTTTTTTTTTCCCTAACTTCATTGTTTACTTGAACATATTTGTTTGTCTAATAGTGTTTATCTGTATTTGATTGTATTTTTATCTCTATTTCCCATTTTAGGTTACATTTTCAGAGGATGTTATTGTTAATACAACTTCAGACAGGGGGGCCCAATCCTGGTCCTCAAGGAACACTGTCCTGCATTTGATCAATTCAATGCTCAAACACATCTGTCTCTGACTGCTTTTGTCCAGCTTCTGGGGAGCTGAATCAGATGTGGATGAGCAGGGCAACATGGAGGGCATGCAGGACACTGTGCCCAGAGGACCTGGACGCTAAGCGAACACATGTTAACAGTCTAAAATGATCTGTTTCAGAATGTCATCTTTTATGATATGGGGGCCAGCAGCACCACGGCCACAGTAGTCACTTATCAGATGGTCAAAACAAAGGAGTTTGGTACGCAGCCGCAGCTACAGATCCGAGGTGTCGGGTGAGTTTGTTTAAGAAAATAATAAAACAGTACATGTTTCCCCTCTAAAGCATTGTTGAAAAAAATCCTCTAGGTTCTTAGATGCAGCTTCAAAATGTGTGTGGTGTTAAAGTGTAATATATGTAAAGACAGCAAAAGTGGAGGATCTTACCTGCTCAAAGGACTTGAAATCAGTGCTTTAGCTTACTGCCAGTTCTTGGTGCAACTAACACTAAACCTTATTCTGAAAAGTGTTTCAAAATAATTCTAAAATGCCAGCAAAAAAAGCATCAATCTATACTTTCATTCAAAGACATTTGTTTCAATGATGCAACATATAGAAACTGAGGGCGGGTTTTCTTCTTTTTAAATGTTTTTAAAATGACCTGATTCAGTTTGAACTTTTCCTTCAACATCTGTAGGTTTTAATGTAGGTTGTTCAGTTTCGATAGGTTTTTAGAGTAGGGTGCTGTTGGTCTGAATATTCTGGTTCTTTAATATAATTCTAGCTCCTTTTAAACAAATAATTTTGTGTACTTTTATTGCAACAAAATTACAGGATTGCAACACAGCTTTTTATTGAGTAAAATTGTTGGCTAAAACAAACAGAAGGACTCATGGTTACTCATGGTTATCCCTTCAGCCTTTATTTATAGCTATAGCGTCTTAGGGCACACTTAAGTTTAATAAAAAGAATTGTCACCTTTATAACTTAGATGAATAATTGTGCTTGTGCTCAAACTGCTGCTTGTGTTATGGTTGTAGGTTTGATCGAGGGTTGGGGGGCTTTGAGATGGATCTTCGACTTCGAGATCATTTGGCCAAACTTTTTAATGATCAAAAGAAGAGCAAGAAAGATGTGCGAGAAAACCATCGAGCTATGGCTAAACTATTAAAAGAAGCCCAGAAGCTTAAAACTGTGCTGAGTGCAAATATGGAGTTTATGGCCCAGGTAAGCTGATCCTTTAGCCTCATTTTGATCAGTGATCTTTGATTCTGTACAGAATCTGCAACACATTTAATGAGATTATTCACCAACATAACCAAGCATTTAAAAAACAGAATCAAGAAAAGGGAACAGAACAGGAGAACAGAATTAAATGTCATAAAGAAAAATCCCCAAATTTCATTGGTACTTTTGTCTTTCTTGATAGGTTTTTAATAAATCTGACTAGTTCTCAAATGTTGAATTATGTTGCCATAAATTTCATGGCAATCTGATTTTTCTATACTTCTCTTACTGCGCATTCCTGCAGATTTGACAAATATTTGACCTAATAATGTCTTCTGTCATTCTTAAGAGACTTTGATACAAGAAAATTAACCCCCCCAACCTGCACACACACACACCGTTATTCTGCAGGTGGAGGGTTTGATGGATGACATAGACTTCAAATCTAAGGTAACCAGAGCTGAGTTTGAAGAGCTTTGTTCAGATCTCTTTGAAAGAGTTCCTCGCCCCCTACACGATGCTCTGGAAACGGCAGACTTGAAGCTGGTGAGTACCTGTCAACCCCGATTACTGCCAACCACTTCATGCTTTCAAAAAAGCCAAGTAAGCCAGAAGATCCTAGAAGATGCTAGATGGATTGTTTACCTTGTAGCAGGAGCTGTGCCTGAAGGATGGCGATTTCAGCAGTACTTCCTGTCTCTGGGACCCAGTTTGATGACGTGCTGTCCTGCATTAGTTCAAGGAAGGAAGATCTAAAAACCCAAAAAATAATGTCTCGATGCAAATGTGGAAAATGTCAAAGTTTAGGAGGATAACGACTACTGCATGTTTTGTTCGCTTTGGATGGCGCTTTTTCTGATACAAAGGCCTATTGTGCCCTCTAGTGGTTGTTAGCACGAAACAATCACTTCAGGGCAAGAAGCGGCTCTTGGTAGGAAAATGACGAGTTTTTTTTGTTGTTTTTTATTATAAATTGACTTTGAGGATAAGTCACACCCCTGACAAAAATATGAAAAAATAAAATACGGGAATCCACCATTTAAGCAATTTTATTAGCAACACCTGTGTAACATTATATGCAGAGTGGGCTTAGTGTTTGCAATACCTGTTGCACTAAAGCCATATTTTGAGTAAAGTCTCCTGGATTTTGTCAAACACAGCCTTTTTTCTGTGAAGTTGAAGGTTCTTCTTCTGTCTCTTCACTGGCTTTTTTTCTGCCTTAAGAAACTTTCCAAACAAGTTAGTTTTTTATTAACTTCGCTAGCTTGAGTTTTTAATTTGGCGGGCAGAGCAGTCGCTTTGAGTGGGTACCAGATGTGTTTTTAACCCGTGACTGAGGAGCATGACCTGACATGCGCCAAGGAAAAGTTGAATGTGGTGGGGAGAATCCAGTAGTTTTCCAAAATAAAATTGATTTCAGAATCACATTATTAAAAAAAACAAAAAGTCTAGGTTTTCTCTGTGGCTTAGTACCAACTGTCCCACAGACCGGTACCAGTCTGGTGGTGGGGGACCACTGACCTAGAGTGTTAAGATTGGTTGCCAGTGATTTTTCTCTCCCTACCCCATACCCTTTGGGGGGTAACCAGGCCCTCAGCGACGGTGGTTCTGTGCCTTAGGTGTTGGCATCCTGGCCCTGGCGGTCCTCTCTTCTTGTGAGGAGAAGGAATCCCTGAGATCTCCGGCTAGGCCATGAGCAGAACATTACGATCTAGCCTGGAGGTGTTCGTGTCCCTGAGGTCCTGGTTCTGGTCTTTGCCTCCATGTACTGGGCCTGCTACAACAGGGGAGCCTGGTCGGTCCACGTTTACCACGGTCGTCAGTAGGCCTGCACAATATACAGCAAATTTATCATTATCCTCATATCGCGGAGCCCTAGTCGTCAGGGACCTCATTTCTCTTGGACGCCCTCCCCTTGGGTGAGAGGGATTTGCCCTTGCCTTGCTCTCTGCAGGACTCTCCACAGGGTTGGCAGGTGGTTGCCTGGAGCATGGGGGCGGGTCTGTCGTGGGGGCTCATGGTCCTTTATATTTATCAATGCGCTTGATCACTTATCACTTCTTCTAACTCCATCTACTTATTTTGCTGACGACAACACTTTTTCATGAATGCGATAATTCAGAACATATAAAAGAGGTGATCCAAGCAAAGCTGAAAATAGGGAAACAATGGTTTGATGTAATAAGTGATCACTAAACTGGAAGAAAAAACATATTGCATGATACGATTAGTTCATTAGGGGTTGGATTCCCCTCCACACCAGGGGGGTATTCCAGAAAGCAGGTTCTGCTAGCTCCTATGGTAAGTTTGAGGCTAAGGAAGTGGATAACCTCAGCTTTTGGTTCCAGAAATGGAGGTATGTTTCAGGGTATGTCAAGTTGCCATAGCAACTCATGCTCTGAACATAACCTGGTCTGGAGCAGGTTTAGTTGAAGCTTAGTTTGTTTTGAGAGAGGTGCAGCAGCATGGCGTGTCCATTTGAAGATGATTTAGTGGATGAAGAAGCTCAGATAATACTTTTTCCACCGTGAGAGGCTGATAAGACCACATATGGATGTTTAAAGAGAAACTTTTTACTTTGATCTAACTTCATTATTTGCTTCAGATAAATCATTTTTTTTGTTAAGTCAGTTTAAAAATAACACATAGTTATCAGACAATTATTTTACTTTCATTCTAATTAATTCAATTAAGTAGGTGTGACTTTGGTGTTGCTGTTAGATCAACACCGCAAGGGATTGTGGGATATCATTCCCTTTGCCTGTTTGGACGGATTTGGGTTCAAGTGTGGGTTTTTGACCAAATGTGTTTAGTTGTTTTGCTGTTTTACTGTGTTTTGCCGAGTTATTTTGTCCCACTATGCTTGAGCCTCTGCACCATGAGTGAGTGAGAGGGAGGAAGAGGAGGATGAGTTTATTTAGCACCACTACTGATTAGTGTTGTAATGACAATGTTTGAAAATGGCTAAATGAATGTAAGCACTCTGTGTACATTATGTTTTCTTTTTATTGTTATATAAATGAGTATATCTGCCGGCTCAAACTTAGACATATGAGAGTTCAAGAATTACAATAAATTAAGATGGAAAAAAATATTAATTGAATTGGAGTAATATGATCTTTAGTTACATAAATATGTAAATTTGAGTTGTATAAGCAATTGAGTTTTATAGATGTAAGAAATTAGGTTGAATAAATTTAACTCAATTACTTGTTACCAATAGAAGTAATTCATTTAAGTTGGCAAAATTGGATACGATATATATATATATATATATATATATATATATATATATATATATATATATATATATATATATATATATGCGCGTCACAAGGAAAATGGAAATAAGATCAGAAACTCTTTCTTTTGCTGATGATGCAGCCGTGTTACTTTTCTGATGGTCTTATAATCTTCATACGCCGTCATTAAAATCTCAGACTCCGTCTCACTGAAGTCTAGCGTCTTTTTTTTCTCCACGCGTTTCCATGGTGACTCTGGAAATCGGCAATCCATTGAGAATGTCTTTATGTACACGGCGTGCACGTGCATCTTTTGGAACCGACACCCAGAGTAAGCAAGTTCAGGTGAATTTCAACCAGAGTTCAGGGTTAAAGTCAGGATGGTTTAAACATGCTTCCTGGAATACCCCCCCTGCTAAGGGTTGTTGCCTGGTGGTGTTTTTTTTTTTTTTGTAACAATGGATAGATGAGTGGTCTTTTTACCTTTAGGTTAAGGATTTTGTGTTTAAGATGTTTTTTGGTCTACCAACAGGATGATATTGAGCTGGTAATTTTGGTGGGCGGGTCTACTCGTGTCCCCAAAGTCCAGGAAGTTCTGCTGAAAGCTACAGGAAAGTAAGTTAAAAAAATCAAAGAGTTGGCCAAGTCTTTTAATAGATTTGATGAACTACATTGTTTTGTGGTTTGTGTCTTTGAATACAGAGAGGAGTTGGGGAAAAACATCAACGCGGATGAGGCAGCAGCAATGGGAGCTGTGTACCAAGCAGCCGTTCTCAGCAAGGCTTTTAAAGTTAAACCATTTTTAATCCGGGATGCTGCTCTTTTTCCTATTCAGGTTTGTGCACGGCCGACGCCTGACATTACTTCAGTCTTCAAGAAAGAGATGTGCAGTTTAATCAAAACAATAACATTTGTTAGTCTTGTGGCATTACCCTTTAATGATGGCCTGTGATGATGTTTGCACCATTTGGTGTGTCCAAGATTTATTTAAATAAGGAAATCCATCATGTTTACTTGGTTGACTTTAGCAGAAGGGCTTTTCTTTTCTTCTGGTAGGTGGAATTCACTCGTGAGGTGGACGAGGAAGGGATCAAAACCCTGAAGCAAAACAAACGGATTCTGTTCCAGAGGATGGCGCCCTACCCTCAGCGGAAAGTCATAACGTTCAATCGTTACCAAAGTGACTTTGCATTTAACATAAACTATGGAGACATGAGCTTTTTGAGTCCAAATGAACTCAGGTAACTGAACATTTCACTTCTAATTGGTTAAGAACTTGTCTTGCAAAGTAGGTTTGTGAACCCTTATCAAGAAAATCTTGGATTGAAAAATGAAGACTATTCAGTGAAAGTATTACCATTTAAACTTTCAAGTTATTTCTGTTATATTAAAATTAGAATGTCACTGTAGAAGAATCCATCTTTAAAGGGCCTAAATCATCCTATTCTTAAGCCTTTCAGAGTAAACTATATCTATATATATTATATTACCTTTGGCACACTAAAGAAAAGAATTTTAATGAAATATTAGTAATTTTTGCCGTTCATTTTCCAACCCAGCAGTTACACGACTCGATCTCTGAGCCACGGCCTTTCTCTCCTTGTAGGCACCGCCCATTTCATGCAGTCAACCTAGAGCCAGCCTCGGCAGCTGGTCTGGGTTTCTCCCACAAAAACAAATAACATCCAAACTTTTGTTAAGATTGAGGTCTATATTGTGAATATAAAATGAAGCCTTTTGCCGATCACCGCCAGCAGGTGTGTGTAACAGCTATTACACACTGGTGCTGGCAGCACAGACTCTTCCTGCAAGGGGCTGTTCCCTACTTATCTGTCACAAAATGAGAACCCACTCGTTTTTGCGAGTTGGGAGGGGCTGGTGCTCAGAGCAGATTTATAGAAGATTGCTCAGAAATCTGTGAATGGATCAAATTACCACTTTGGGGTGGGTTATAGTGAGGAATGACCATTATAAGACACTTACAAGTTCATTTAGCATGGTAAAGGCCCTTAAGCTCTCGTCACTGCTTGTTTTTGCTGCAGTGTTTTTGGCTCTGTGAACTTGAGCACAGTCAAGCTTTCTGGAGTGGGAAGCAGCTTCCAAAAACATGCCGATGCAGAGTCAAAAGGAATAAAGGCTCATTTCAATATGGATGAAAGTGGTGTCCTCCTTCTTGATCGGGTGAGATTTATTGATTTATTTACTCTCTGCTTTCCCTTTTTTAACTTCCATGCACATACAAAGGATGTCTCCATGCAGTCTCACCATGCTTTTAACAACTTGACCATCTTCAGAGGCATTCCCTGAGCAGCAGTGGGTTGCTGCAGTGTGCAAACCTCAGCCAAGCACAGTGGCTATCACTGCACTACTATGATCAGAGTGAAGCCTAGTGACAATTTTGACTTTTACATGCAGCAAAATACTCATTTAGACAACAAAAATTGTAAGCTAAAATTAAAAATGGGGACAGAACATTCTTTGATTCTCTCTTAAAAAGATTAAATCTGTTTCAGTCTTGTTATTGGTAATGCTGGTTGAAATGATCAAGAAAACATAGGTAGACTCTTGGATGTTGGAAAATGAACAAACCTCCCAAACACTAGCCGCGGTTACATGGGCAAAATATCTTGATGGGATCAATGGTCGGGTTACAATTCACCCGTGCACATGGGCCCAGAAAACCTTTTTCTGATTAGAACAAACGTTCCCATGGGTCACACTTTCGGTTGGAATAAATCCTTTGGGCGTGCGCAGTAGTGCTGAAAATACCGGAAAAAGGAAGAGTCCCACAGTAAACAAACCTTTGCTGTCATATACATTTATGCAGCAGCTCAGTAATATATGAGACGATCTTCCAAACGTGCTTTTATTAATGTTATGAATACTATGAAGGGCTTGTTCGCTCATTTTATATTTAATCCGTGTGGTTGGTGCTTTTTTGAGGAAGAACGGAGCTCCCAGGAGAGGCTAACACGCGCTAACAACATTAGCCTTGTTAGATAAACTCATGCAGGAAATGCTGCAATCTGCATCCTGGCTGCATGTAAATGTTTGGGAATAACATCCGCCTATATTTTGTCGGGACACGACTAGAAACACAAATCCACGTGACTGTTTGAACAGTTTCTAAGGACTGAGCCACATTCTGCTTTGAAAAGTTCGCACACTGCCCCAAAGCCGCTGTGTGAGCTGGAAGTCCGAGCTCTGCTCAGAGACACACAGTTCTGCTGCCAGCAGCTAACCGAGAGCGGCGGGACGGATCGCAGTCACACAAACAACAAAACGCACACGTAACAAAGCACCCCTCACCTCCCCTCACAAAGTTATTAATCCAGCTGCTCTGCTCAGACACAGGTCGTTCACCGGCACACGAGCCAGGACCGCGCAGGGTCCCGCTCCTCCCCAGCACCCCCCTCGTGAGGGGTTTAAGAGGGGCGGAGAGCCAGAGGGGCAAAGCGGAGCGGCGCTTCACACCGGGCGTCTGCAGAGCAGCCGGTCGGTCCTGTTTGAGCTCCAAAGCTTTCTCTGGAGCGAAACACCGTCTATGCGTGACGTTAAACCAGAGCAGAAGTGACAGACAATCGGAATGATCGGAAAGAAATTTAGATCCGAACCAGTCTGATCGGGGCAGACTATTCCGAACGGCCTGTTTACATGACACATTTTCCTTCCGATCAGGCATTCTTTCCGATTGCTTTTCCCCATGTAAACGCAGCTACTGTCTGAAAAGGTAGTTTCTACCACTATGGGGCAGCAGGTCTTGAGGACCCGAGTTTGACACTGTTGATGGCCGTCTCTGTCTTAAACAATGAGGTAACAACCCAACATGCTTGTCTGTATGCTTTATCTCAGTGGTCCCCAAACACATTTTTTGGCCACAAACTGGTTTCATGTCAGACAGTATTTTCACAGACCAGTCTGTATAATTCAAGGCGGAAGTTTGTTTTTTTTATTTGATTTTTTTTCTGGTTTCCGAAAAATCTTCTTTTTCTTCAAGTTATTATTGTCTTTCATGAAATGTTGAGAAGAAAATTTGAAAACATCTGTAGATATTTTAGAGCAGTGCTTTCACGACCCCCCCCTCCCTTCCCCTGCTTAGCACAATTATGAGAAAAAGTGAAGGTCAGAAAAAAAAAACAGTTCCCAGGAAGAAACCGACTCTTGTAGTTTTTTTTAAGCACAAAGCGATTAGTCATCATCAGTCGTATCCACAATCGTCTCCAGGGTTTATTTATAACATGAACCACATCCTGATCATTGACTTGCTGCGCCTGCAAATATGAGACATTTCTATATGAGATAAGAGCCGTTTTGTGTAGCACACGCCGCCGCTGCGTGTTCTACACAAACAGCACAACATACGGTTATTGTAGCAGCAAGGTGACAGCATGGTGGGGGCTCCTTGACGCAAACTTCATTAATTTTACGCAGAAACGGGTGTTCTTAGTCTAGGGCGCTCACGTGTCCCCTACGAGATCACCTCTAGACTGTGTGTGCGCTGCCTTGTCTTGTGTGTGTGTGTGTGTGTGTGTGTGTGTGTGTGTGTGTGCGCGTGCGCGGCGCGTGCTGTCTGAACAACAGCCCCGCCCCCCCCCCCGTGCACTCAAAGAGACAGACAGAGCTCTCCGCTTCAACGAGAATACCGAAATTATTATCATCATTAATTAACGGAAAATTGACTGACTTGGTGAGTTAAATATGGCAGATAACGCTTATATCTTGTGGGACACAAACAAAACCAAAAAAGTAACTTCTCCAGTACCAATAGCAGAACCGTTCAGGTCAGATTTTAACGATACTGCGGTCTTGAAGAATGTGGCCCTGGGGCTGGTTCAATACCGGGGCACGGTACCCATCCCTACTCGGTACCCATCCCTACTTATCACACGCAGACAATCGTGCATTCCATTTTTAATGTCGTCCTTGAGGTGGCCAAACGAGGAACTGTGAGACATGCTGGCCTTAACATGGGCCTTGAACCAGCGTCTCCTCTCTACAACTCTCCCCAGGCCTGGACGTCCCAAAAACCTGCACCACTGGTACAGAATAACTCCTGTAACAATGGATGAGACGAAGGCTTTAGACTCTTCATTGAAGTCAAAATTTATAGAAAGATTTGTTGAACAGACTCCAGGAATTTTACAAAATAAAACTTATTTCAGAATTGAATAATTGTATAAAGTAAATAAATAGAGAAAATTATGTTTCTTTTCTTTCTGTGTCTCTATAACAAGTGACCCATAGATCACTACCGGTCTGTGGCCTGGGGGTTGGGGACCACTGCCTTATCTTAATCATAATTAGTGATACCAAGAAATACTTTCTTGTTACCAAAATAAGGTCTAATAGCTTCCTGATTTTAAAATTCTTTGCACTTGCAAGTTGTACATTTGACACCCTTTTTTCACCTTTGGTGGAAGAATAATTGCAGAAACCAAACCTTAAGCAGATGTTGTTGAAATGATTTTCTTATCTTCAGGTGGAGTCTGTCTTTGAAACAACTGTAGATGAGAAAGATGAAGAATCTACTTTAACAAGTAAGTGGTCAAAGAGAAATATTGAATATTGTTTTTTCATTATTAACTGGTAAAGTCAATGGCAACTTTAAGGTATACATTTGGGTGACTCCCATCTTCACTTAAACAAAAATCAAAATTTCAGCTTTTTAGCTCTGTTGATGTTAAACATTCATGGTCTGCTGGGGTAGAGCTGTATCTGTTTTGCCTCCTGAATATTTTCATGTTTTATATTTAAGGACCCATTCAATGATTCGGTAACTTTCTGAATTGTAGGACTGGGGAACACAATTTCCACATTGTTTGGTGGTGGGTCATCTGACCCCACTGTAAATTTAACTGAGCCTGTCCAGGTATTTAAACACATTTTTTCACTTTCTGAGATTATAAGTGAGAAACCTTTTCACTCTGTCATTTATTTCTCTTGTGCTAGCTTTATTTGAAGTCCACCAAAGTAGATTGCAACAATTACATTGTTAGATATTTTACAAGTGAAGTTCAATTTTCCTATCTTTAGGATGATGAGGAAACGCCTTTAGACTCTAGAAAGGACGACAAGGATGAGGGTCAGAAGGAGGAAGCTGCAAAGGACACGCAAAGTGATTCTGAGAAAGGTTCAGAGGATGAGAAACTCCAGGACAAGAAGGAAGAATCAACTGACAAAAAAGACCCTCCTGTACGAATTACATTATACTTAACATTTTTTAAATTATGTTCTGCAAATGTCTAACATTTTGTGTCGTAATTTGGAAAAGGAGGAAAAAGATGAAGAGAAACATGGAAAAGCAGAGCCAGAGAAAAAGGCTAAACTGCAAAAAAAGAGCAAGATCTCTGAGGAAATCACTGTGGAACTCATTATTAATGACATTCTGAACCCCACTCCTGATGACTTGGCATCTTCTAAAAAGAAGTAAGATAGTGATTTCACTTAAGTACGTTTTACTGACAAGTTTGGAATTATGTCGACAAAATGGAACATTGGTATGTTTTTTTTAGGTTGCAGGATTTGACCAACAGGGATCTGGCTAAACAGGAACGGGAAAAGTCACTGAACAACCTGGAAGCATTTATCTTTGAGACCCAGGTAGCAACACTGTGATCGTTTTTTCCTATTGTTTTTGAGAAGCATGTGCACTCGCATCTCAAAAAAGTGTAAAAATGGCCAATTGGCCATGATTGGGTATGGAGGAGTCCACCCACCTGCTAGAAAAAAGAAACACTAATGTTGAAATTAGTATTCAATAGAAGTCTGCCTTACTGGAATCCTTTTTTTGTTTATGTGAACCTCTAAACAACTGTTAAGAGCACACATGTCAAACTCAAGGCCCGGGGGGCCAAGTGTGGCCCTCCACCTCATTTCATGTGGCCCTCGAGAGCATAAGTTTTCAATTTCTTAAAATAAAAATTGGTGTGTATTTATTCATATCTAGGGTGAATCAGACTTGAAATATGGGATTGGGCAACTATACATTAGGACTTAAACACTGTCCATATAACCTAACCTAACAGAATCCAATGTAAAGGATTTATGCTAGAATAACAAGCAAACATATGTTTTCTATGCAACTGTAATTCTCACTTTAAAAAATATAATGAATAAATAATTAGGTATTTAACATTACGTTTATTTTTCATTACATTTAGTTACATGTATAAGTTATGTCTGGCCCTTTGAGGACAACCACTATGCTGATGTGGCCCTCAGTGAAAATGAGTTTGACACCCCTGGTTTAGAGGTTCCCTCCTCCTAAACAGGGAGGAAACTTGTTCCCCTCCTCCAAAGGGAGAGCAAGAGAAAAAGTTTTAGAACCACTGGCATAGAGGGATGACCTTCTCTATTAAATTGTTTTCTGTTAGATAGCATGCCAAACTTAGGTAATTT
Organism: Oryzias curvinotus; assembly: GCA_023969325.1. NCBI lineage: Eukaryota > Metazoa > Chordata > Actinopteri > Beloniformes > Adrianichthyidae > Oryzias > Oryzias curvinotus. Next base: position 30,207,194 of record CM043719.1, on the reverse strand, counting down.
AAAAATAAAAGCAAAAGGGACATAAATACAGGTTTTGTTTTTTTCTCTAAACATACCTTCTGTTTTTCTAGGATAAGTTGCACCAGGAGGATTATAGCCAGGTGGTGAGTGACCAGGAGAAGGAGCAAATCGCTGCCAAACTTACTGAGGTGTCTGAGTGGATGGATGAGGAAGGCTATGCAGCCACCACAAAGCAACTTAAAGAAAAGCTGTCCCAGCTAAAAGGTCTGTGCAAAGACATGTTTTTCAGAGTTGAAGAGCGACGCAAATGGCCAGACCGACTGGCTGCACTGGAAAGCTTGCTCAACACGTCCACTTTTTTTTTTAGGTAATTTTAAACTGCTGCATGGAAAAGTATTTTAAGGTTGCCCAGTAGTTTACATTGATGACTTTTTTTTTTTTTTTTTTTAGGAGTGCCAAACAAATTCCAGACGATGACCAGATCTTCACTGAGGTTGAGCTGAATATGCTTGAAAAAGTCATCAATGAAACAACAGTAGGTTTTGTTTCCAGGGCCCATGGGCGTTCAGGGTGTGATTTTATCATTTTTTTCTAAGTATAGCAGAATTTTGCCATTTCAATGTGATATATTTGAAAGAGGGTCTTTATAACTAGTACTCCCTGGTCATGCAGTATTTTGTTTGCCCCCCATGATTTGGGTTTCTTTTTGTGATGTCCGATTTTACTTCTGTGGTTTGTCCAAAAGTCACATGGGGTTTGAGGCAGTAAACCAGTTTGGGCTACCCATGGTTGTCTTGGTGACCATTCTAACTTGCCAAACATCTCATGTCCCACCAGCGGACCCCCCATTCCCACAGATACCCCCACAATCCCCCCAGGATGGGACTGATTGATTTCCCCCAGCCCGCCCCCTAGCTGTACAACTCAAACAACCTCTCGTTTCGCCAATTAGACATCATTAATAATTGTGTAAATGGAGTATTTCCAGACCGTTAGTACTGCTATCACACCAATCCCCACATCTGGAGAGCCAAAGAGAACTAGTTGTATACTTCCCTCTGTATTAGATGTGCTTTTATTGTCCTTGTCCATTGTACAATGAAATTGAAGAGAATGAAATGAACATCAAAATGAACTAGAGAAATTGGTGTCAGAACAACTCATTCAGCATCTACATAAAAGCCAGATGCTCCATAGCATGCAATTTGGTTTTAGAAAATATCGCTCTGGACAGACTTTGCTTCCTTCTGGAGAGTGCACAATGCAGGTAAGGGCAGTTTTTTCTTGTCCTCAGAAAAACTTGATATGATTAACCACCAGATACTGTTGGATAAAAAAAACTCTCATTTCAACTTTTCTGACAATTGGTTAAAAGGGATGGAGTTGTACATCATATCACAGTTCCATATTGTTAGGGTCAAGCAACCGACTTCAGATCCAGGAACAACAGTGCGGTTTCCGTCCTGGTCATGGAACAGTGGACCAGCTCTACACCCTCTTCAGGGTGCTGGAGGGTTCGTGAGAGTTCGCTCATCCAGTCTATATGTGTTTCCTAGATTTGGAGAAGGCGCTTGAAAAAAAAAAACGAATTCTGGAGGCAAGAGAACCACAACATTGCAGTTAAATGTTTATAATGAGGGTATATTACACTTTTAAAAACCATGTCCCCCGTGGCATCCTGTGGAGGCTGCTCTGGGAGTATGGAATCAGGGGATTTCTCTGAGGGCTGTCTGGTCCCTGTATGACTGGAGCAAGAGCTTGATTCACATAGCCAGCAGGAAGTCAGACCTGTTCCCGGTGCATGTTGGACTGCGGCAGGGCTGCCCTTTATTACCGGTTTTGTTTATAGTTCTTATGGACAGAATTTTTAGGTGTAGCCATGGGGCCAGAGGGTTTTGGGACCACAGGATTTTCTCTCTGCTCTTTGCAGATGACGTTGTCCCGTTAGCGTCATCGATCCGGGACCTCCAGTGTGCGTTGGGGCGGTTTACTGCGTCAGTGTGAAGCGGCTGGGATGAGGGTCAGCACCTCTAAATCTGAGTCCATGGTTCTCAACCAGAGAAAGGTAGTTTGCCATCTCTAGGTGGGTGGAGTGTCCTTGCCCCAGGTGGAGAAGTTTAAATATCTTGGGGTCTTGTTCACGAGTGAGGGAAGATCGGAGCATGAAATTAACAGGCGGATCGGGCCAGCATCTGTAGTTATGTGGTCGCTGTACCGGTGAAGATTTGGTGAGGTGAAACAGAGAGATAAAATGTTTCACTTTTTTCACATAGAACACAAACACATCTAAATACATTTTTACAAAAACTGTGAATTCCATATTTGAAGACTAGAAAGTCTGTCTGAAAAATAAAAATTGATTAATTGGAAATCTGAGTTACTATGAAATTTTACATTTTATTCACTATTAAATGCTCACTGTAAACATTTACATTTTAAATGAACAGAAAACGTAAGTTATGTTTTTCAGTACAAGCCACTGTAAGTTAATCACATAAAAATACTGCAATTTTTAGAATTGATTCACCACAGAAGACCAAATACAGAACAACTCTGCACTAATGTGACGGCTAATACTGAGATGACAGCAAAAGGGCCATGTTTGCCTCAAAGACTGGTTTTATGGGTAAGATGTTCAGCAACTTCGAGGCACTTAGGCTTGTCCTCACGCGGTTCTTATTAACATTCATAACAGAATGTCTTATTGCACAAGTATGTCAAGCAAAACCAGCTCAACCTTTTTGTTACAGCGAATGTTTATATCTGTTTAAAGCTGCCTTTATCCAGCTGGCAGTAAAAGTTGACAAGAGGGAGCTCTTGGCGTCAACTGCTCGATGAGCTCAGTCTGCAGGTAGTCTGAAGCGTCATCAGAGCGCACGGAGAAATTGTCGTCTCCTCTCAAAAAAATTAGACGTGTTGGATGCGTATGTGCTTTCATCGTAGGCTAGTGGAAAAAAACCTCAAACTCTGATACTTTTGCTTCAAATCCTCTCTCAATATCAGATGAAGTGTCTTCAGTGTCCTGGACCGCAGTGTTCCGAGCCAGGCAAACATTAGCAAGCTCCAGCTTCTCCTCAGGACAAATGTTCTCTACGCAGTTTCAAATGAATTCCCCATTAGTAAAAGGTCTGCAGTGCTTTGCGATCATTGTTGCTCACTTTTGTGACGTTTTCATTTGACTCATGAGTTCTTGTAAAAAAGAACGCTGCTGTGCTGTTAAAACACTTTCCAGTTGCTTTAAGTTTTCTTACCGTTCCATCCCAGTTAGTTTTTCAAAGTTGGAATGTCTCGTCTGGTAATGCGTCTTCATAATAAACATTTTAAAAACAGCCACAGTCTCTAGGCATATTAGGCAGACACAGTTGTTTTGTGTGTTTCAATAAAAAAAAGCCCATTTCCACTTGTCCTGTAAGCGGCAGCCCTCGCTTTCAGCCAAACGGCGTTTTTTAGAAACCAATCACAATCAGGTATTCGTACACACAGTTGTTGGAAAGGGCTCGGTGCCGCAGATTTATTTTTATGACTGGTAAAAATTTTAATGTGCCCCCCAGTCCAGACTTTAGACATGCTTTTTTTTCCCCAAACTTTATTTGTTTTATGCAGAAATTGTACAAAATGTCCATCAAATAACAGACACCAGTCGAAATAAAAGTACTTTTGCACAATCTTCTTTTTTTTTTTATCAGTTAAATAAAATAAAAAACTGAAAACGGAACACAAACAACAAAAATCAAGAGAAAAATAAAAAGGAGAAACACAAAACTGCACCAACCCTCTCTATTAAAGCTTTAGAAAATATAATAGATTCAAACAATTGTAAGTTAACACATGTCCAGATTTCTCAGAAGAGTAGATTAATATAAGCAAGAAGTAAACCAAACCATGAGATAGAATCAGACAAAAGGGAGCCCCCAGAAGAAGTGACTTAGTCTGGAATAGAATTGTATTTGCTGTGTCGTTTGGAATAATGGACGCCACCTTTGTTCAAATTTATCAGAGAACCCATTCAATGTCATTCTTATCTTTTCCAACTTGATGAAGTACAGAACATCCTTGAGCCACTGCGAAGATGATGGGGAGTGTGGTGATTTCCACTTTAACAGAATTACTCTCCTTGCAAGAAGAGTCATAAAGGCGAGGGAGTCCTTTTGAGATTTTGATAGGGAAGGTGGCCCTGTAAAAATTCCAAATAAAGCACTCAGAGGGTTTGGGCTCACGTTCCTGTGAATAACGCGTGATATCACTGAAAAAACTTCAGTCCAATACCCCAGGAGCTTGGGGCAGAGCCAGAACGTATGAATAAGGTTTCCTGGACATTGGTGGCATCTATCGCATGCTGGAGAAACATTAGGGAATATTTTAGATAAACTGAATTTTGTAAAATAAACGAGATGGACAGGTTTGCACTGCATAAGACCGTGTCTCGCGCATATTGAAGATTTGTGTACTCTCATCAGAATCTGAGACCATATGCTGTCAGAGAAAGTTTCTCCTAAATCATCTTCCCAAAGAGCTTTTATGGTGTCCAGAGTTTTCGACCGGATAGCTGATATCTGATTGTAAATAAGAGAAATGGACCCTTTCAAAGAAGAGGAAGGCAAGAGCAAAGAATCCATGGTCGAGGTTTCAGATAAATTAGGAAATGAAGGAAAAGTACTATTAATAAAACTGCGGGCTTGTAAATATCTGATAAAATGTTGCTTTGGGAGGGAGAATCTTTCTGATAATTGTTGGAAAGAGGCAAAAACATCGTCAATGAACAGATCTTTAAAGGTCCGTAAACCAAGATCGGCCCATTTTAAGAAGACGTTGTCAAAAAGAGATGGTGTAAAGAAAGGATTAGCTGCTAAAGGGGCATTATGCGAGTAGATTTGTAAACCAAAAAAACGCTTAAATTGAGTCAGAATCTTAAGAGATGTTTTAACTATATAATTCTTAGTGTATTCTCTTACTGGGAAATGTATAGGAGAATATAACAGCGCATTGAGAGACACTGGCTTTACCGAGTTCAACTCCATGGTTAACCAGTCTAAAGTGGGAGAAGCTCTGGATTGTAACCAATATTTAAAAATTCTTATGTTGGATGCCCAATAGTAATACCTAAAATTAGGCAGGGCCATTCCTCCAAGCACTTTGGGCCTCTGTAAATAGTGCTTTGACAGTCGTGAATTCTTTTTATCCCAAAGAAATTCAGACACATGAGAATCAACCTGGGAGAAAAAGGAGCTAGTCAGAAAAATAGGTAAGCACTGAAACAGATACAGAAAGCGAGGCAATATGTTCATCTTGACACAATTGATGCGTGCTACTAAAGACAACTTAAGCAAAGACCAGCGTTCAAAATCTTCTTTCGTTTTTGACAAAAGAGGGATAAAGTTTGCTCTAAATAAGTCTTGTGGTTTTTTTGTCACTTGAACTCCAAGATGTAAAAAGCTATCATTTGCCACTTTAAAAGGGATATTTTGCAGGGAAGATGCATTAATACGCGAATTCAGGGGGAAAATTTCACTTTTGCTCAAATTAAGTTTATATCCTGATAGCTTCCTAAAATTAGATAGCACACTCAATATTACAGGTATTGACCGGTTGATGTCAGAGACATAGAGAAGTAGGTCATCTGCATACAATGACACCTTTGCCTCCACCCCATATCGATGCACTCCTCTAATGTTCAAGTTATTGCGAATAGCAATAGCCAAGGGTTCTATCGCTAGAGCAAACAAAAGTGGACTTAGAGGGCAGCCCTGTCTGGTTGAACGGTGAAGTGAAAAGTAAGTGGACTGAGTGCTATTGGTTCTAACAGCAGCCAATGGATTAGCATATAAAAGTTTGATCCAGCACAAGAAGTTATCTCCCAAACCAAATCTCCTAACTGTATGAAATAGATAAGCCCACTCTACTCTATCAAAAGCCTTTTCAGCGTCTAACGATATTATGGCTTCCTGTGTATTGCTGTTTGAGGTATTATACGTTATATTAAAGAGTCTCCTCAAGTTGGAGAAAGAATGTCTATTGCGGATAAACCCAGTCTGATCAGGGTTGATGATTTTAGGTAAGATTGTTTCCAGTCGGATGGAAAGAATTTTTGATAAGATTTTGAAGTCCACATTTAGCAGGCTTATGGGTCGGTAGGAGGAGCAAGAGAGGGGGTCTTTTTCCTTCTTCAAAATCAGAGAAATAATGGCTTGGTTAAGTGTCTGAGGTAGCATCCCCTCAGAGTATGCCTCATTATACATGTCTAATAACAACAGAGCTAACTTATCTATGAACTTCTTATAAAACTCTGAAGGATAGCCATCGGGGCCTGGACATTTACCTGCTTGGAGAGACAGAATTGCAGTACTAATTTCTGACAATGAAATGGTCCTGCCCAAAGTATTGGCATCTTCCTGATCGACGGTAGTAATTTTCAATGTTGGAAAAAAAAAAAGTCAAGGTCCCCATCTGTTGGTGTAGCTTCAGACGTGTATGTTTCATAAAATTCTTTAAAGGTTTGGTTAATCTGAGAGGGCTCTGTAGTAACACCCCAAGGGGTCTTAATTTTAGAAATTTGCCGCGAGGCTGAGACCTGTCTAATTTGGTGTTCCAAAAGTTTGCTTGCTTTATCTCCATGTTCAAAAAATTGGGTACTGGACTGAAGCATTAGCTCAGTAGTACGATATGTCATAAGGGTGTCAAATTCAGCTTGAAGAGAGAGACGATCTTTATAAGTATTTGGAGAAGGCGAGACTGCATACATAGCATCCAGCTGTAATATTTGCTGTCTCAAGTTATTCATTTTGTCTCGCCTCAATTTTTGTTTATAGTGAATATAAGAGATTATCTCCCCTCTAATAAAAGCCTTGAGGGATTCCCAGAGGAGAGAGGCAGAGACCCCCGGAGTTTGGTTGGTACTTAAAAAGAAGTCAATCTGCCCAGAGACAAAACTGACAAAATTTTCATTGGCCAATAGACGAACATTAAGCCGCCATGGTGGACGTTCTGAATTTAGGGTGCTAAATTTTATGTCCATTAAAAGGGGGGCATGGTCAGACAAAACAATAGCATTATACCAACACCTAGATATTGACGGAAGCAATCTATTGTCAACTAAAAATAAATCAATACGGGTATACGTATGATGCACTGCCGAAAAAAAAGAATACTCACGTTTGGAAGGATTAAAAAAACGCCAGCAATCAGTAGCCGCAAATTCCTGCATGAAAGCTGTAATTGTTTTGGCAGACCGTGAAAGTGCAGCTGGTTTTACAGAGGATCGATCTAACTCAGGATCAAGCCAGCAGTTGAGGTCACCCCCTAAAATTAGATGGTGGGAAGATAGATCTGGCAAAATAGAAAATAAACGTTTAAAAAAACCATCGTTGTCGCTGTTGGGTGCGTAAACATTCACCAGTGTAACTTTTAAACCATGGAGTATACCAGTGACAATGATATACCTGCCATTTGTATCTGAGATGACCTGTTCAGAGACAAAGGGAACAGATTTGTGTACAAGAATGGCGGTTCCTCTTGCTTTACCCGAAAAGGATGAGTGGTAGACTTGCCCCACCCAGCTTTTTTTCAGCTTCAAATGATCAAGGGTCCTTAGATGGGTCTCTTGTAGAAATGCAACTTGAGACCCCAGTTGTTGTAGATGATGAAGTACTTTACTGCGCTTCACAGGATTATTAAGCCCTTTGCAATTAAAGCTGATGAACCGGAGGTCCTTTCCTATTGTTGACAGCATAGCAATAGACAATTTAGTTAAACACCCAGGGTTGGCAAGGCAAACATGTCTGGACATCTTGTAAACAAGTAAAGAGAAAGATAGAAAGAGGGGTGCAGTCGGAGAGAAGTGAAAATACAGCCATGAAGTGAAAAAAAAAAAAAAAAAAAAAAAAAAAAATGAAACCTGCTAGTAAAAAACAAAACCCCCAAAAAGTCGCTGAAGCATCCCCCTAAACGGAATGCGCGAGAACCCCCCCACCCCCTCCCCACATATTCCAACTTCTAAACTAGACTGTAGTAGAGGTGTTAAAACCAAACCCTCCACTTGGTATGTGACTATTAAAGAATCAAAACACACCTTTTTTATATCTACAGAATATACAAAAAAGTCAGCACTTAACTAGTGCAAAGGATCCTTCACTCATCAGCAGCAATAACCTTTTCCTTTCTCACCCCCCCCCCCCTATTTCTTATGTAAGCATAGTTATATATAAGACTTTAGACATGCTTGAAGTACATGGATCTATTTGTCTACAAGTGAATGTATCGGAATGGAGCGGAGCAGTGAAACTGTGGCCCTCGTCACAGTTTCTATGTCGCACAGCTTTTTCAGCCGGCAATTTTTTTTGTCTGCTCCTGATTCACCACAATTTGAATAAAGAAATACTCAGAAATGCCATTTTAATCATACATTTTTTGATGCCCTCCACCATAGAAAAAACATGCTACAAGAACATGTTAAAACACTAAAATCTTAATTTTCATTGGAGTGGGCCTTAAACATTCCAAGGTGCCTATTTGGTTGGAAAGGGACTTCTTAATCTGGGATAGTGTATCGTATCCCACAAAGGCAGAGATTTTGAACAGCTAACTCTGGTCTCGCTTCATGCTGCAAGCAGAACATTTGAAGAAGTATTTTGTTCCTTTGAATAACAATGTATGCCAGAAGGGGGAAGTGAATGGTAAATGGCTTCTACTTGTCTCTTTATTCATTCTTAGAAGAAGACCAAATGGTCTTACAATAACAATTCCATTACCCATGCACACACATTCACACACTAATGGCGACTCCACTGCCACCAACCTTAAACCACCAGGAGCAATGAAGGGTTCAGTGTCTTGCCCAAGGACAACACATGGGTGGAAAAGGCGGGAACTGAACTTGTGATCTTTTGATCAAACGTTCGACTGCTCTACCTTTTGCACCACGGTCGCCCCATAAAATGATCATATAAAACATCAATAAAATAAACATCAAATATTGTATATAATCTTTCCACAAATGTGGCTTTATGTCTGCCGCTTCTGTGTTTCAGATCTGGAAGAACAAGACAGTAGCAGCACAGGAGAAACTGTCTTTACAAGAGCCACCAATCCTGTTATCCAAGGATATCGAGGTGAAGCTTGCCCTGCTTGATCGAGAAGTGAACTACTTGCTTAACAAAGCCAAATTTGCCAAACCAAAGGCTAAAGCCAAAGGCAAGAACTCTACGACTGAGAAAAGCAGCAAGGCTAATGGCACTGCTGAAGACACGGAATCAGAACCAGCAGGGAAAGGCTCCGACCTTAATGCGGGTAGGTAAACAACTCTCTGTACATTCATACAGGGCTGTGAAAAAATGTCTTTGCACCATTACATTTTCTTGTTATTGTATATTTCCTACACCTAAATGTTTCAGATCATCAATCTTGTTTATTCATAGTTGGGTGAAGTTATTATTTTGGGCAAAACGGTTCCAACCTGTGTTATGGTCTTACTGTGTCACACATGTGCTTGTCCCAGTGTTCATGACTCCACTGTACAAATGTCAACATCAAATGTATGGATGTACACTTTTGAATGCAAACTAATCAAATGCAGCTAAGAACAGGTGGGTCTTTAACCTGGATTTATTTATTTTTAACTTCTTCTGTCCAACAGCTGAGCAAGCAGATCTCTGTTGGACAGATGTTACTGTTTTACAAGAGGGTAAGGGTTTAACCAGGTTTTAAAGAAACTGGGTTTTTCAGCTGATCTAAGGCATCTGGAATTTTGTTTCAGATCTGTGAAGCATAGAAGCTGAATGCAGCTTCTCCATCTTTAGTTTTGACTCTAGGAACTGACTCTAGGAACCCGATCCAGATGACCGGTGAGGTCTGACTGGTACATATGGGGTCAGAGCTCAGTCATGTATTTTGGTGCTAAACCATTAAAGCTTATAAACCAGTAACAGAAATTTAAATCCATCCTCTGGCAGACAGGCAGCCAGTGGAAATATCTCAGAACTAGACTAAAGTGGTTCTGAATTGCAGTTTCCTGATGGATGTTTTTAATCATCCTGTAAAAACACAGTCAAGGTAAAGATGAACGGATGAACTAGTTTCTCCAGGTTCTGCTTCATACATTCATTCAAAGACATATCAAACTTAAGATAATTAGATATTAAATCAAAGATTGCTTGAAAGGGAGTGAAAGGAAGCGAACTTATATAATCCCACCCTGTTCTACCGTAACCATTTTATTACATGATTTATCATTATCCGGTTCATAACTTTTAATCTGTTATCAGTGCCTTACCAACACAGTTTTAGGCCATTATTACATATGCTTAAGTATGAATAAATGACATGACAATGATGAATTACTTTATACTTATGTTAAGTTATGATGATAGTAGGCGGATTTTGCGACTGCCTTAACGTATTTTTTTTTTAATAAAAATGTAGATCTGTGTCCATCACTACACCCAAGTTTCTGGCCTGATTGGTGGTTTTTAGGTAAATAAGTTGAAGCTCTGTAGCGACCTCAAACCGTTAAACCAAAACTGACTATAACCTCAGTTTTGGTTTTGTTTAACTAAAGTAAGTTGTGTCACAGCCAATTATGAATGTGTCTGATACATTTACCAAGGGCCTGTACAGGACCTCGGTCCCCTGGTGTCTTTTTTATATATATATATATATATATATATCTGTGTGTCTCCTGCGTATCTGTGGTAACTCTTGTTCTTTATAACCTGGGCCAGTGGCAGCATGTTGATATTACCCCAGGATGGAGGCTTGGGAACTCCACATGTTATTTCTGGTGGCTCTGATGTGAAGTTCCCAATTGACACAAAATAGTTCCTGTTTTCCAAGTATGTTTTGAACCAGTTTAGTACTGGCCTGGTGAGCCCACCCAGATTTCCAGTCATTTAGTAATACAGCATGGTCAACTAACTGTATCAAACCAAATGAAAATTGCAAAAGTGATTCCTATCTATAAGAGTGGAGACAAACGCCAATTTACAAACTATAGACCAGTTTCTCTTCTTCCACAATTCTCCAAAATTTTAGAAAATGTTCAATAATAAATAAGTTAAACTTGTTAATAAACAAAACATAAATGAAAACCAATATGGTTTTAGAGAAAACAGATCCACCTCATTGGCTATCATTGATGCAGTGGAGGAAATCACAAGTGCTCTGGACAAAAAGAAATATGCAGCTGGAATTTTCATTGACTTAAAAAAAGCATTTGAGTCTCAATCATGACATCCTGCTTGACAAACTGGAAGTGTCTGGGGATAAGAGGACTAGCACTAACAGGTCAAAAGCTATTTAACGTGAAGAAAAGAATGGTCAAGATTGATGAATTTACATCAGAAGCCACAGAGATAAGTTGTGGTGTCCCACAAGGATCAATTCTGGGCCCGCTGCTATTCAATATTTACATAAATGATATTCAATGTTTCAAAGCTTATGAAACTCGTCAATAAATAAACGACTAAAAAAATACATTCCTTTAAAAACAATAAATCCTTGAAACCCAAAAAGATCAAGCCAAAAGAAAAGCCAGAAAACACTGGAGGTAGGGGAGAGAGGAGCCGCTGCGTGTGCACGCGCCGCCAGATGCGTGCGATACGGACGGACGTATTAATTGTCCACTGGGGAAAGTTGTTTTCATAGTAAAACATTTCTTCATAAGCTACAGAATTATGGTATTCATGCATATGCCTTTAGTTTGTTTTATATTTGATAAAACAATGTATGGCGTATGTCTCAACCATTCAGAAAGCAACAAGAAATTACATTTGCGCTGAACAATTTCCCATTTCCACGTGGATTATTACCCACATCTGTAGCTTATTAGATGCAGTTAAATGGATGGAAATAAAATACCCCATCACAATGCGTAATGACCACAATGGCTGATCTTGGATCTTAGAAGATGTGGCAAATGGAAGAATTGGGAGTGAACGCATCTTTAGACAGCAAGAAGACTTGCTGGTAAACGAGGACCAGTGGCTTATGAGCCGGTTCCCACTTCCTCCAGCTGTCCTGTTGGAGCTTTTGGGGGGGTGTCACCCGGTGCATCTGGCGCGTTGTGTCCCCCCCGCCTCACTCACCACTCCACTTAATAGGGATTCCCCAATTATTGCCGCCAGTCTCTCATCAAGAGGGGTCAGCTCCAGTGTCCGTCCCCCCCACCCATGGCAGACACATTCTGGCGATGCAGCGCCAGACGTTTTTCTGCCTCGACTTTGATGTCCGACCATTTCTTTTTTATTTCGGCGTCTGCCACCGTTTGCCACTCACGTGCCTTTTTGGCATTAGTAATGCCCACACTGTGCCCTCCAAACAACATTTTTCTCCTCTTTTCCACCTCCCCAACGATAACTTCTACTTCACATTGAGTGAAGTTACGTTTTGTTGATTTCCTCTCTGTGTTTGCCATGGTTTCACTATCAATGAATATTCATTTGTGGGCGTTTCACAGACTATTTATGGGCAACTATGGGCGTGTCATGAAGCCACAAAAGCTGCGCAGCATTTAGAATTGATTGTGATTTATTAAGGGAAAGATGCGTAGGATGTGCGTGCGCATGGTTTATAAATCTGAATATTTCTGTGCGTATGCACGTCCTATGTTTCATCCGTACGCCACTACTGACGCAAATCCTACGCAAAGTTTTAGAAATGAGGCCCCAGGTCTTTAATGGAGGAAGAAGGGATTCAGGTGGACATCTGCAGGGACACAGATGTCTTCCATCTACGCCGGCAGAGATTCTGCAAATCACCCATCAATAAATAAAACTTTAATAAATTGTAAATCAAACAAATGAGCTTCCAAACATTTGGAACGTTGTCAATAAACATTCAGCTCACTTGTTCCATTGAGTTTAGTCGGTCTGCTTTGCTGCTGCGTGGCGTTCACTTGCTGCTCTGTATGCTCACTTCCCTTTAATCTTGTAAAATTGAGGGTTTTTTTCTCATAAACTTACGATTCATTTTCTGATTTTACTATTTTTTTTCTTTTTTGGTGGCCCTAAAACTCCATCATACACATGAATTTTACTCCCCCATTTAACAGTTGCCACAAACTTCAAATGTCAGATATTACTTGCTTATTCACTAAATAATACAAATAAAAATGACATCCATGTGAGTTTATATTTGTGCAGTGTCTTCCTGGATCTTCGCAGAAAACTTCTGTGCTTCAGCTAGAGTTTTGAAGGTGTGAATGCGATATTTGTAGGTTACCAGCAGTTTTGCAGGATGAATCAGCCCATGCCGAATGCCCCGGTTACGCAGCTCCCAGCGCACCAGATCAAACCGTTTCCTTAGCTGATGAAGTCCCGTGGCTAAATCCGGAAAAAATCGCACCCGTTTTCCTTAATGTTGAATGTCTTTGCTGGTTTTTTCTGCCACCACGACCCCCTGCTTCTCTCTGTAGTTGTTGAACTTCATTATTAATGTTCTCTGTGGTGCTCCAGGTTCCCTCGCTGGTCCGATCCGGTGTGCTCGTTCGATTTTAGCCTGTAGGCTAGCAACATTATCTTCTGCACGTGACGTGCGCTGTTCACTTGCAGCATCCGTTCAGTAAACTAACTCATTTCTTTTTTTATGTCTCCTATTGCGGTCCCGATTCCATCAAAACGAGTTGGTAACTCATCTTTCATAGCTCCAATGGCAGCCAGGATCTCATCAGCTTTGGATCTCTCCAGCTCCGGGTTCCGTTCTCCTTTACCTTGTTCAGTCATGTTGTCAGCCACGTCAACTCTTTGGGATCTGCTCCGAATTTGAAAGTTTGTCAGCTTTGACTGTTTTTTTGTATCCGGCGTTGATTTGTTACCCCTCAGCATTCCTTTTGTGTTCTCAAACCCTTTTAACTGGGTTTTTGGGGAAACTGGAGTGTTTTAGCAGCATTTAAGTGTTGAGATCGCAGAGCAGTGAGTAATGTGTCTGTTCAGGTGGCCGCCATAACTGGAAGCCGCTATTCAACTTTTTGACCTGAATTTGTTCCACCATTTATAGCTGTTTGTGCTCAAAAATCCTCTGCCATGGAATGGAGAACGGTTCTCTCTCCCCCTCTATCTCTCTGTCATGCCTCAACCAGTTTTAAGGTTTAGGGACACATCGCTTTTTCATACATGGCTATCAAGGTTTTTTTTCTCTTTCCCCCTTTTTCCTCTTAAAAACTTTTTTGTGGTAACTTATCTTGTTCATATCTGCATTTGTTTTATGATCTAAAACAAAAGTTTGTAAGCATGCAAACAGACATTTTTTTACTGAAGCAAACAGCTCTTCTACATATATGTATGCTTGCCACACTTATTTTTGTATGTATTCATGTGTGCTGCGAAAAACAGAAAGTCCAGAAAAAGTACAGCCAGGAGAGTCTCCAGCAGCAGAGGACAGCAGTATACATCCAGGATCTGACAGCCAAGCGCAGTCTTCAGATGAGGCGGGACTCACAGGTACATGCTACACTTCATGTTATGTCCTAGTCATAAGTCTCTGCTCAATGTTTAATGCCAACTGACATGAGACTGAGTAGCACAATACATAAAAAACTTTGAAGCACATTTGGTACATATTTTGTTATCAGAATGAACTTTCATTTCTTAATCAGTTTGAGCTACACTAGCTCAGATGAGCAGTTTTTGCTCTTTGTTCCACCTTGGACATATGGCAGATAGTTCAGCACTGTTCTGTCTTTTACCTCAGGATTGATACTACACTGCAGACTAGAACTGCTCCACAAGAGCTAAAAAAAAATGCTCTAACCTAGGCTTCTATCAATGGCAGTTTAGTTCTTGGGAAACCAGCTCAAATTTATCTATCCAGCTTCGATCTCAAAGTGTACTCTCCTCCAGTATCAAGTTTTGGAAAAAACAATTATTCATTCAAAAAAAAAAAGGTCACTTTTAAACTCCGTTCCACTTACAATAGCAAACACACTTGAGCATTTGTCAATGTATTAACGTGGCACCCTTGTAGCCAGGATGTTCTAAATACTGTACACTAGCCAGCCACTTTATTAGGTTCACCAAGCTAGTACCAGGTTGAACCCCCTTCGCGAGTCCTGCTGCTTCATCAGAATCGAATTTTCAAATCAAATCAGACATTTCTGAAATCCTCAGACCAGCACATCAGGCACCAGCAACCATCCCATGTTCAAAGTCACTTCAAATACCTTCCTTCCTCATGCTGAGGCTCAGTTTGAACTGCAGCAGATCGTCTTGACCATGGCTAAATGCATTAAGCTGCTTCCATGTGATTGGCTGATTACAAATATGTATTAAGGAGCAGTTGAACAGGTGTGTGAGTGTAGTATACCCAATCATTTTTAACAAAGTATAACCATCTAAGATTACATCAAGAAAAATTATTTGTTTTAGCCGTCAACACGATTGCCAAAGACTCTGCTTATGTTCTGTAATTGTGTGTTTTTTGTGTGTGCCTGGCTTACAGGTTCGACGGAAAAGCCACAACCTGAAAACCACTTAGAGGATGAATTATAACAGCAGGAATGTGGATTTTTCACTATTTATTGATTGTGTGAAATGTTGAATTTCAGTCTCTGAGTTTGTTGGGCTCTTGTTTTGTTTTGTTTGTTTGTTGTTTTTTTTTTTGTCCTGTCTGCTAAGTTGCAAACTGATGACTTGGACAAATTGTAAAGTTTCAGATCTGCCGTTGGTTTTCTGCTTCGTCTTTCTCTGATTCTTTTAACAAATGTGTACCACAGAAATCCAGTAAAAAATAAAGTCCTGCTTTACATGAATACTAAGTTACATAAGTTACACAAAACCTCAAATTCTGTTTCAAACAACAAAACAACAAAGCTGTTGCTGAATGGATTTCAATGTTAACAGTTAAGTCATTTTAATATCAAGCGTGTAATGGCTTAGTGCTCTTTCACCAGCTGAGGTTACATGTGCAGAATGTCTTTGATTGGATCTAAGATCAGATTAGAATTGAACTGTGTTCAGAAAACTCTTATCCGATTATAGCAAACGTTTACATGCGCCACACTCTCGATGGGAATAAATCATTTGGACATGCGCAGTTCTCTTTAAAATACCGGAAACAGCCGTAGAAAAGTGGTCTCCAACCATCGGGCCGCGAACCGGTACCGGGCCGCGGGACACTTGGCACCGGGCCGCGGAGCGGTTCCAGGCCGCGGGAAATTTTTGCACCTGGACGCACAGAAAGAAAAAATAATTTCCATTTTATTGTTTTTTTTCCGACAAAAACGTTTTATTTTGAAAAGTGACCGGATTCACTTTGTTACATCTGTCACACTTAACACACGTCAAAGTCGCGACACCAAACATCAGGTGATAAACCCACTAAAATTAAACCCAAACAACCAAAATGAGCAAAAAACAAACTTCTTTAGAAAGTTGCTTTGACAAGGGGAAAATTATAATTATTATTGTTATTATCATTACTAAAGAGAAAATACCATCCCCGGTCCACGTTAAATCTGTCTTGCGTTGCACCTCAAACCCGACCCCACCCCACCCCCCGGTCCGCGGTAAACGTGCCTTGCGTTGTACCGGTCCACGGTGACAAAAAGGTTGGGGACCACTGCCGTAGAAGACATGGCGAGTTCCGTTGTAAACAAAAAAAGCTGTGGCAAAGAGCGAGATGATCTTCTAAACATGCTATTAATATGAAGTGCCTGTTTGCTCATTTTTTTAATATGTGCAGCCAGTGCTTTAGTCTTGGCCGAACTGACCCAGAAGAAGGGTTAGGATTAGGTTAATACGTGCTAACAACAAGAAATGGCCTTGGATGCACTTAAAATCCATGCGGTCAGTGCTGTAAGCTGCATCTTGGCTGCACGTAAATATGTGGGAATAACATCAGCCTTTATTTTGTCTGGACGCGATTGGAAACACAAATCCATGTGATTGTTTACACGGTTTCTCACAACATTTCAGCATTCAACAGCCGCTTCCGCCAGCTCACACCGTTCCAAAGCCGCTCCTCGGAGACCCGGTTCTCCTGAGTCCTGCAGCTCGCTCACACAGCGAGACGGACGGCCTGCGGTCCGAAGCCTCCTCCGGACTGCACACTGTAACAAAGCACCCTCCCAGGCACAACTAAAAGAAGAGATGGTGAGGCGAGGAGAGTCCCAGCTCAAACACGGAGCTACCAGTCCAGCTGCTCTGCTCACAGACACGGTTTGGTCGCACGGAGCGGTCAGCCGGTCCTGTTCACGCTCCAAAGCCTTCTCTAGAACGCCACATGCATGACATAAAAGCCAGTGTAGCAGTGACCCACAATAGGTATAAATGAATATGCACCACAAGCAGATCAACAGTCGGCATAACCCACCTATCTCTATCGGAAAGAAATCTGGATCCGAATGAGTCTGATCAGGGCAGAGTATTCTGAACGGCGTGTTTACATGACGCATTTTTATTCTGATCAGGTGTTTATTCTGATTACTTTTGACCATGTAAACGCAGCTAGTCTTACAGTGTGCAAATGTACCAATGTTTTAACCATCAAGAGTGATGTGCATGATGCACACTGTGTCCCATGCCAAATGCAGAGGTCTTTGAAAGCTCAATTTTAATCTAAACATAAACTCTTAATCTTTGTGATGATATTTCAGATTTTTCGTTTAGATAAAAATGTTTGTCCATACTTGGAGCTTGTCAACCCCAATGCTTGTAAGGTCCACAATTCCTTTTGTTGTTAAAGCAGTGACATTGACAAAACACCTCAAATCCCTTCAAAGGCTGTCATTGTCATCTTCTACATTGAAACAATCCCTTCTTTTTCCTAAGGATTTTTCAGTTTTGTTGTTCTTCCCTGTGTTCTTAGGGAACATGAGTAACACACAAACCAAAAATGTTTGAGGGTTTTTTTTTGGGAGGGGGGGGGCTTTATAAGGTTTGTGGTTCTTTTTCTTTCCCTTTTGAAATGTTGCTTTTTTGTATCTGCAGCATCAAATGACACATGTTTAGGAAGGACATTTAAACGTGTCAGTGTCCATACTTACCCAGTTGCACCACAGTCAAGTAAAATGGCATATTTGGACATTTTTTGTCATGCTTTCAAGCATGTAAATATAAAGCTAAATTGTTTTTTTTTTTTTTTTTGACAAATTGCTTCTTTGAAAATAAAACAATCTAATTCCAGTTTGGCTAATGGGCCCAGGTGGGGTTGTTCTTTTTCTATAGATATTCAGAGTATCTGGCATTGAAAGAACCATTACACTATTCTACAGAAAATTCACATCACTTAGCACTGTGGATAGACCTTTGTACCCTTCAAAGCCAGCCGATGGACTGTCTTTAAACATTTCTACAGTGGAGCAAAAGTGTGTCAAGTCAGCCACCAAATCAAACTTTATTTATGAAAAATAAAAGGCTTCTCATTCATTGCGCAGCTCGAAGCGCTTTAACATTTAACACAAAAAAACACACATTCCCATTCCCCTCCATTAACAAACATGACCCCACACAATGAATCCTAATAAAAGTCCCTTCTAAAAGAAATGTAAGGCTTGGGCCTGCTGTGAGGAAAAAGTATTTGGGAATCCATTCATACCAGGAGGAGCTCGGCCATAAGAACATTGCCACAGTGCCCACTCACACGGGGACAGCAACGATGTCCACTTCACAGTCCTGAGGCTGTGATGTTAAACTCCAGATTCCCCAGCAAGGGCAACAACCACCGACCAAGTCAGGAATCCTGGTGGAAAAGATCCCCACAAGAAACACTGGGACTAAAATCACAAGATGTTTAAAGGAAAAACAGAAGATGTATATAAAAACATAAAACTGAGAAGATTAAATGCATAAAATAAAATTAAATACATAAAACAATATGTAATAAAACTAATAGAATAGATAAGCAGATAAGATAAACTAAAAGCCAGATTATAAAGGTGGGTCTTGAGCCTCTTCTTAAAAACCTCTACAGTCTCTACAGACCCTGAGGTTCTCCAGCAGACTGTTCCAGAGACGAGGACCGTAATGGTGGAACGAGGCCTCACCATAAGTTTTGGTCCTCACTTTAGGAACAACTAAGAGGCCAGAACCGGACAACCTCAGGGTCTAGAGTGTTCATACTTTAAAGGTAGATCAATTAAAATAAGAAGGTCCAAGACCATTAAAACATTTCTAAACCATTAAAAGAAATTTAAAATCAATCCTGAAACGCACAGGGAGCCACTGCAGCGATTTAAAAACCAGTGTCATGTGTTCCCGTCCTCTGGTCCTCGTCAGAACTCGTGCCACAAAGTTCTAGAATAAAGAGACTTTTGGGGTAAACCAGAGAGCAGGGCATTCCAGTAATCTAAACGACTATAAATAAAAGCAGGCATCAGCACCTCTGTGCTGGCAAGAAAGGGGAACGGGACACTACTGTCTTCTTAGCTCTGAGTCAAAAAGTACGCCAGGTATCTCACACAGAAAGGTTTAAAACTCTTAGGATCTTGTAAAATCATCTCTCTCTTGTTTTCAGAACCGATGATTAAAACTTCATCCACGACTTTACATCAAAAATACAATTTAAAAGAGTGTTAATAGGTTCAAGGTCATCAGGAGACACGCCAATGTAAAGCTGTGTGTCATCAGCATAGCTGTGACAGTCTTCTGTCTTCTGATGACATCCCCAAGAGGCAACACATACAAGTTAAAAAGTATTGGACCCTAAATCGGCCCTTGGGGAACTCCGCAACTTATTTCATGGATTCTTGAAGAACATTTATCAGTGACGTGCAGTCAGATGAGGCAAGTGAGGCTCGGCCTCCCCTGTCATCATGATAAAATAGAAAAACTCACATTAAGTAAATATTATTTTCCACTGATCTGTGTAAAAGATACATTTACAGTTGACTCAACATGTTTTCAACAGTTTCTGAGGTTAAAATCACAGAATTTTTTGAGTGTGTGTGTGGACAGGCCCCGCCCCTTTGAGATTTGTATTCTATCTGTACCCTACCGAAATGATAAACATCCAGTAGCTTGTTGCTTCATGCTGCTTCATGGTTTTACCCCCCTCCCCCCTCCTAGGAGGGTGATCACCCTTCTATTCCCCTCTTTCTAACATTTCTCTCTTCTTCCCTTCTGTCCTTTTCCGTCCGGTCCAACACCAAAGAATTTCAAAAATAATTAAAATGAATAAAGTTTGGCCTAGATTCCAAAAGGGGTTTATTCAGACATTCCTCTGGTGTGTCAGTAGATTCATAACCCCTGTTGTTAAAGTAAAATCTGTCCAACACAAGAGGCCTTCAGCTCTCATCTGTCTGCCCAGCTGTTGGACAGGACAAGTTAAAAAAAAATCGCAGAATTTGAGTGTTTCGCGATCACATAAGGAGTGGAAACTCCAAGTGAGGTTCCAGAGCGCTTTCTAGCGCCTCATGTCTGACTGCAGGGCTCAGTTTTAACAGTGACGTGCAGTCAGAACGCAGCTGTAAACGCGCAGAAAAGGCTGCCAGTGAGGCGAGCCTCGCCAGCAGGGGGCAGACGTTATTCAATATTATAGAAGTGAATAGTTTGTAGTCGATGTTTAAAACACTAACTTGCCGGTAGTCAGCACAATCCAGTCTGTCCTTCCCCTCTTTGGGGATTATCGAGATTATTGCTTCATTCCAAGACAGTGGAGTACTTTTCTTTTCCATCACCCAGTTAAATGTCTTTAATCTGAGCAATTGAGCAAACAGATTAGAGCTGAAGGCCTTACCTGTTTTACTCTAACAAAAAGAGGTTATATGTCTTTGAAAACCAGAGTGTAGATTTGTATGAACCCTTTTTTGTTGTATTATTTTTATTTATTTGTTACATTTAGTGAGTGTGGGGAGGGAGAGGGGAAGAATGTGTGTGTGTGTGGGGGGGGGGGTGCAAGATAATAAAAGGAAGAGAGGTGGAGAAAGTGGCAGATACAAGCACTGATTTGGATAACTTATTATTTTAAGCTGTAACAATTATACCAGATCTGCAGAAAGACAAATATTACATCAAAGGTGAAATTCTGACACTAAGATGAGAGGAAGACATCTGTCCATCAATCCACTGTGGGTTAGGAGGAGGGATGAAGCAGACAGGGAGCAGTGTGTCAGTGTCCACGTGCACGTGGGGGTGGAGCTACATGCACGCTGCTGAAGTGAACCTTGTGTTCATGAGGGGAACCAGATCCTCCCCAGCCCGACCAGTCAGACCAGGAGGGGGGGGGGGGCACCCCCACTCTGGGGTCCGTCTGTGTCGTGTGTATTTACTGTGTGTGTGCTGCTAACATGCAGTGTGTGTGTCTAAAGTGGAAGTTAAAATTGTGGGGGGGACCAGTGAAAGATGAGCACGGATGTTTCACCGTGCCCCCCCCCTCCACCAGACCCTCCCCACAAGGCTCTAGATGGATCTAGATGACCCCACTTCCAACGTTAAAGTGCCTAGGATAGCACAAGGGTTAAGCAATTGGTACCCCATTTAACACTGTTTTCTTTTCTTTTTTTTTTGTTTAATAAAAGTCTGGTCAAAACAAGCTATGTCTATGTATGGTAATAAAAGATTTACCTAACACAAAATATGGAAAATTTTAAGGCCTATACCGGGGGTCGGCATTCCGCGGCTCTTTAATGCTGCCCTAGTGGCTCCCTGGAGCATTTTCAAAAATGTTTGAAAATGTAAAAAGATGGGAGAGAGAAATATATTTTTTGTTTTAATATGGTTTCTGTAGGAGGAAAAACAAGACACAAACATTCTTAACATTTTCCAATGCTGTAAGAGCGTGTAGAATTAAAATTGTAATGCCCAGCAGGTATGTCACTTGGAGCGGGAAAACCGGAGCCAAGCTATTGATAAATTGAGCTGTCAATCAACTGGCTGCACTGTAGACCAGTCCGTGTCCCTGCCAACGCACAGTCTCAGAGAGGAGGAGGTAGAAAGGGAAGCTGAGAGCATACTCTCCTTTCTGACGTTACAAGCCCATTATTTTGAAAACGCAACACATTGAACATTGCACAAGAGTCATCAACCTCTCCCCCTCCCACACTCAGGGTGCAACAAAAAGAAACAAACATAACAGGAAGAATAAACTAAGGTGGAACAACAAAACTGCCATTTGAAAAGAAACGTGGGCAAACAGAAAAACAGCAAACCTGCTGTTAATAGACCTAAAATGGCCTAAAATGCACATGACCGCCACTACAATATTGTAGTGACCTGGGGGTTAGCCCCGCCTTCAGCCCCTAAGGCTCATGGGAAGTGGGAAGTTTTGGGGGAAAACCTTGAGTAAGAGTGTCATGAACTGAAGTGACCTGCATGTTGTTTGGGCTGTTTGTGTGCCAGAATAAATGGGCTTGCTATTTAAAAGTATATCTTGCCCCTCTTACCATTTATTCATAACTAAGACTGTCTGGGATCATGCGGTGAATGAGGCACGGACAGCTCTCCATAGATGCCTCCGGATGAGCATCTTGGCTGCTGCTACCCTGCTTAGGTGACGGTCCAGCTGGGTCATTACAATATTAATCTTCCACACTTCTGTCAATGGAGATTAGCGTCATAGCTTACGAAACACGTTTCTACCAGCAGGGCTTTTTTTTAATTTACTTTTAGCGGACCGCTAAACAGGTGGCTGAGGTAAATGAACCACTGTCAGTTCTGTGCATTGCTTGATGAAGTTGAAAGCGAATATTCTGATCTCCTGCTACACAACAAAGTCCAATGGCTGTCCAGGGGGGACGTTTGTCGTCACTTTGTTGTCTGTTTAGAACACGTGAAAACATTCCTGAAAAGCAAAGACCTGAACTACTCGCAACTGGAAGATGCTGAGTGGCACTTTTTGGTGGATGTGACTGTGACAAGCCACCTGAACGAGCTGAATGAAAGTCTGCAGGCGCCGCAAATGCTTGAAGCTGTTCTGTCATTGGAGAGCAGCTGACTGTCATGGGGCACGCACGTTCCATTTGATTGTTTTTTGTTCGAATCCTCAAAATAAAAATGACATCAAAAAAAGGATTTCTTTATTACATTTCTTTAATTTTATCAAAGCAATGAAACATAATTTATTGATATTGTAATGAAGTTAAACTTGCACAACAGAGCAGTCACGTGACGCGTCATTCTCCCAGAATGCACTGCAGGGCAAATAAACATTTAATCATGAATGCTCATTATGTATTTGTATCAACTTAGTCATTTTGATAGTAGGCTAATATAGCTAATATAGATACATATTGCATGTGTTGCCTTCATTATAAGGCTTAAATAGGGCTTTTAATATTTTGCGGCTTCAGACATGTTTGTTTTGTCCAATTTGGCGCTTTCAACATTTTGGGTTGCCGACCCCTGGCCTATACTGTATCCGTGTGTATCAGTGTAACGTGAATGTTTTGGTTGTTTGCTTTCTTGCCATTTTATCAACAATGTTTCATCTTTTTTTGCAAACCTAATGGACCCTACATCTGGCATTGGCTTCATTTTGATTGTAACATGCTCTAATGTGAGTATCAAAGGATTCTTAGTGCCTCCTTGTACCCGTAGATTTTATCACTACACCTATAGAGACTATATTGTGATTACAAAAGTAGAAAGGGACTTTATGGGGACTATACACTCACCAGCCACTTTATTAGGTACCCCTTACTAGTACCAGGTTAGACTCCCTTTTTCCTTAATCCTTGCTGGTATAGATTCAACAAGGTACTGGAAACATTCCTCCCTGGTCCATTTTGACATGATAGAATCCCACAGTTGCTGCAGATTTGTCGGATGAACATCCATGATGCTAATCTACACCACATCCCAAAGGTGCACTATTGGGTTGAGATCTGGAGACTGGGGAGGGCATTTGAGTCCAATTGCCATGTTCAAGAAACCTTTTAGATGATTCCGGGTTTAAGACATGGCGCCTTATCATGCTGGAAGTAGCCATCAGAAGATGGTAATTGATGAT
The DNA here is from genome assembly GCA_023969325.1 of Oryzias curvinotus. NCBI lineage: Eukaryota > Metazoa > Chordata > Actinopteri > Beloniformes > Adrianichthyidae > Oryzias > Oryzias curvinotus. The sequence goes on along the minus strand of CM043719.1, from coordinate 30,183,365 downwards.
GACTATGTGTGACCGAATGCCCTCTTACATTTGCACCCCAAATGGAGACTGGATTTGATAGAGGTTAAAAATATACAATTTATTAAAAACTTGACACAAGTTCCATAAAAGAGAAGGTTAAAATAAACTCAGACAGTTGGACCGCACTCCAACACTGCATGAGGGCGGCTGCCTCCAGGATCGCCTCAGCCCCCCACTGCACCGGTGGGTAGCCACAAACACCACCATGGGAGATCTCCAATCCAAGCCCTCACCAGGAGTACCTGCTCAGGGCCCAAATGCACACAAAAACACACCACAGGCATGGCTGAAGCCAAAGCCTGAATCTCAGCTCCGGAAGATGAGGACCAATATAGCGGCAGCGCATCGGAGGCCATGCCGGCAACTGTGAAGAAACTGCTTATCTGGAAGACACGGGACGATGCAACAATGTTTAATATAGAAGGAGCTGAAAGCAACGATATGAACACATTCATAAGAAAATTATTTCTGAAACACTCAATATGGATGTTACACAGGACTTTGAAATTGAGAGCTCAAACAGAGACAGCCCGAGACACCGCGTGAACCGCCACATCGTTGTGCGGTTCGTGATGCTCAGAGTGTGTGGGAGGAGGTTTCTCTGAACGGTTCGAGAGAAGGGCAGAGTGAAACAGCAAGGGAAGTGGATCATGATCTTCCAGGATCTCTCACAGGAGATCCAGCGTCCAGCGGTGCAAGAAGTTTGACTGAGTGAAAAGACGGCTGAAGGAGAAGAATTTGCACTATTCAGTGCTGTATCTTCCCAAGGTGTGTGTGGTTGTGGATATTATCCAACACCCTTTCACTTCACCTGGGGTGGCAGGGGTGTTCCTCAAGACAGGTACCTGAGGGGTAACGCAGCACCAGCTCTTGGAAGGCCCAGAAAGGGAGATACAATTTCTACTCTGCAAGTTTGTGAAGATGGATAAACATAACTATCGACTGGTGTTTAATCTGCCAGTGGCTGAGATTTTTTCTACATCTCATCATTCTTTTTTTTTTTTTTTATTGAGAAGGATGAAGGGATTAAAATCCAAAATATGTAATTCTATTTAATTAATAATCTTTCCATTTAATATTTTTCCCTCTGAGACTGTTATACATTGAAAGGACAGATCGCAAATTTTATTTCCATGGTTAATTTGACAAGATGTTTAAAAGGAACTTTCAGGTTAGGGTTAAGTCAATCGCATGTAACACCCCCTGCCCCCAATAAAAAGTGTCTGTAAACAGGCCTGCCATGCGTGTCCCATTGCTTTAAAGGTATTGGGGTGGGTGCTGGCGACTCCTGAATGTTTTAATGGAAGTGGGGGGGGGTTGCTTCTGATAGGAAGCTAGAGAGAGAACGGGTCAGTTTCCTTTCCTTAGAACATGTCAAAGTAAATACTGTACTGCTAGATGGCTTTAGTCAGGCATGTTGTCAAATGTAATTTGTGTGACAAATGTATAAAAGGGATTTATAAAAGTGTTTGATTTGATTCATAACTTCTGATCTTTACCCTTTTTTATGTTTAAGGTGTCAGATGAGCGTAGATGGAACGGGGGAACAGAAAGTGTTGGAAACCACATATCTGTGATGTCATGGAATGCCCCCCACTCTGGTTCAAGTACATAAAATGTTGAGGAAACAGCAGAGTGAAGTGTGATCGTCAGTAACAGAAATGGAAGTCATACTACACTTGAGTGTCTTCTTGCTGCTTGTGAAGGGTGAGTCTTGAAATACTCTAACATTTAATGTGTCAGCATGGAGAGAAACATGGCAACGATGACAAAGCCATTAATGAATTATTGTTTGTAATGTAAAATTACCTAAATGTTCTTTGTATTTCCTAGCACCTCTTTGTGTAGTGAAAGGAAAACTTTGCTTTATTCATACATCTGAAAAAAGGCTTTCAACTTGAAAAAAAGAATACATGTTAAAGGTGGAAATAGTGAAATCAACTATATATACACAGGATCAATGTATCTAAGATATTATTAGTTATTTCAAAAATACATTTTAAGCAAATGTATTTCAGCATGTAAGGACTAGTTTACAATAAATGAATATTTTCAGTTTAGACTTCAGGAAACTGTATGTGTATGTATACTGCATTGTGACATTTTAGTCTCAACATAGTAGTAGGTTTAGGGTCTGTCATCTGGACTTAGTTTTCAAAGTTAGAAGACGTTTTATCCAAAAGGCTATGTCAAATCGTTTCACCTCTAACGTCTTCTAACTTTAAAAACTAAGTCCAGATGACAGACCCTAAACCTACTACTATGATGGAACCAACCTGGATGAATGAGAGTCTTCATTGACATATTTTAGTCTCATGTAATATTTTCTTTGTATTTCTTTTGGGATCAACCAGTTCATTCAAAGTAATCAGTCCATGTTTGTACGTGGAGAAGTTTCAATGGAGCTGCACTTAACCTTAAATGCCACGCATGACATGAATGTTATTACCAGCAAAAAATGTATGTCTTGTTGGTATGATTTTCTTTCTGTGAGGAAATATGTCTATAATTGCACATGAAAATTGTATTGTGCATACTAGCAAAAACTTGAAAAGACTCAATTATAAATGTATCTTCAGTGACCAAAACTCAATAAAGATGGACGCTGCACCAGTGTGAATTTCTCCTCACCAATCTGATTGACACATTCAACTCGACCAAAAATAAGAAAACCCAAAGCCCCCATTAACAGCCTACAGCAAACCTGAAGTTAGCTCAGTCTCTCTTTTGCACTACTTTCTCTTTAGACGGCAAGAGTAACCACATGACTTCCTGTGAAAAGGGGAAATCTTAAAACATGGGGGTGGAGGCTGTGTCTTTTATAGTCACGGTGCAAATATTTACCACCTCTGCTCACAGTCACACCAACGTGAAGCCAGTAATGGTAAAGATGAGTCAGTTTGTGAAAAACATTGTTTCAACACATTGTGACCTTGTTCAAGTCCAATTGATGGCCCATTTCAACGTGTAGTTCTAGGATTTTTTGAGAACTGACTGTTTTTTTATATCAGTTTCAGCTGCTGCATGGGACCATGTGACAGTGATGGAGGGCCACACAGTTACCTTGACCTGCAATATTAATAGTCCTCAAAAGAGGCATGTGGAATGGAAGAATCCAGATGGATATGTTATTTTTTTTAATCATACCCAAGGTGCTCTTGCAATTTAGTAAATGAAGATTATAAATAAATGTTAAAACTTGAGAATAAGAATTAGTTTCTTTCATTAATCATATGTTCTTGTTTTCAGCATTAAAGGACAAGAGATATTCCATCAACAGGCTGTCTCAGTCAGAATTCTCCATCAGTATTTCCAATGTCAATTTTAAAGATGGAGGCACCTACACATGCGCATACTACAACCCCAACACAACTGAGATGAAAGTGGAGCTGACAGTGTTAGGTGGGAAGAACTGTCACCAAGCATCTTCCACATACACTGCAACAAGCTTACTTAAACTCTGCTGTGCACTCATTTAGATGAAAACATCCTGATATAACACTTGTTTTGGCATTCATTCATAGGTCGTCCCAGAATGACACGCATAAAGCACAAAGGAACGACTTTGGTTAAATGCAGTGCTAAGGCAAACCATCACCCACCACAGATCCTTTGGAGTTTTGACTCTGGCCCTGAATTTAGGGGTAAGCTTGGTAAAAAGTGGCAATATTTACATTTTTTTAAAAGAAGTACAGTTATAAGCAAAAAGTAAAACAATAAACTTGTAATACTTCTATATGAATATTTTTGGTAATTATTCATTACTCTGGTTTTAAAGAAAAAATATGCCATTATATTTAGACACTTCATGTGTTCAAAATATACAGTAACAATTCTGCAGCTGAATCTTGGAAAATGTGCAAACTACACTAAAAGATTCTCTAGTGTCTTATTAAAACATTTAAGTTTTTATTAAAAGCTGTTTCAACTACAAAACTGCGAGGTTGGTTGTGTCCTGTTTGCTTTTCTGATGCTGAAAAAAAGTTCTTTGAGAGTAGTTAACGTTATTCTTTATTAATTTATATTTGTTTTGCATTTTGTTCTACAGTTTATGAACAGGTTCAACAGAGAGATAAAATGTATGAATCCATTGCATTTCTGCAAATGTTGCCTGTAATGAGAAGAATCAAGGTGAAATGCCGCATTCAACATCCAGCGGGGCATTCACAGCTTTTGATGGACTTTGTCAAGTTAAGAAAAAATGGTGAGTACAGTTCCTTTCATCTTATCCTGTTTTGCATTATGGATTTTTTGCTGACGTGTCAAAGTTTTACCAGCTGATAGGTCTAACTTTTTATCAAACAGAGATTTTTAACTGATATACAGATAAAAAAATTATCATGAATGCATACATGGATTGATCAGTTGTGGCTTCTGATAAAGTTATTATTTTTCTTACACAGCAAAAAAAACATTTCCTGTTGCTACAAGTCCATCCACCCCTCCATTCATGAGGACAACAGCAGCTCAGGACAAGAACAAGATGTCATCTGCGTCCAAAGATTCTTTACATAAGCAGGCTTCTCCTTGGACAGTAGCGAGTGGGAACTTGCTTAGCAGACTCCCCCTAAGCCCTGGCACATCTGTAGTCCCTCATCTCAGTTCTACCAGTAAGAACCATTCTTTCTCTAACTTTTTGTGCTCATTTTTGATGGTTTATGGTGTTGAGTTTGTAAGCACAAACTTTGACATCAAGATATTTATTTAAAAAAGAACTTTTGATGATGCTGCACCTCAGCATCAATCCCTAACCTGTAAAAAGAAACTGGGGCTTAATGTACAATCTAAAGATGTGTAAAAGGATTGTAGAGCTTTTGGGTTTTAGGTATGCAAAGTACAGGTACGACTCTTTCATCATAAATTAGGTTTCGTTTCACCTCTGTGTTTGTGATGCCACAAAATCTGCTTTCTGCAGTGTTCAATTAACAGTTTTATGTAAAACTCAGTCATGGTGGTAAAGTAAGATTAACCCTTGTGCTATCTTATAACCCCCCCTTCCATTGACGTGTTCTCCCTACCATGACAAAGGTGGATAAAGGTGAAGAGGATTTCATGTAATCCATTGACACCAGTGAAGATCACAAATCATTGAAGAAAAAAGGTTCAGAGCTCTGTCTAGTGGGTCTAGATGACCCCACTCCCAATGTTAATGTGCCTAGGATAGAACAAGGGTTACCATAAGTTTAGGAGCTTATTTTAATTTTTGTCTGTCAGAAAAAGAGTGTTCATTTTGGACTTTTTAAATTAAAAGTCCATCATGATAGACTCATTCTTCTATCAAGAAAAATTATATTGGGATATATTTAATTGTTATTTTTATTGCCCAGCCCTAATTGCCCCACATATCCATTTAAACGTTTGTAATTCAATAGTGATTTTTTTATAAACATTTAAAATTTGTCAAGCCTCTAAAATAGCATTTACGCTTCTCTCTTTGCTTAATTTCACATTTCCTTGACTTATAAACATATCTTGTATTAATCAATTCCTCTAAATATCTTGCACATAGCGCTTTTGCCAGAATCCTCTATGATCAGCAACAATGACCTTAGTGAGGCAACAAACTTGACTGGTGAGTAATCCAATAAAACGTATTTAAGTATACTGAAAACAATTGACACATTCTGGTCTTTTTGGTCCATTATAAGATAAACACAGAGACAAGCAGTTCCTCAAACTCACATAGAGTTAGAGATAAGTTATCAAATGTAGTGAATCAACCAGGCTTTTTACTAAGATTAAATTGGAGCAGCTGTATGTGCAACAGCTAGGCCTTTGTACCCTCACCCTAACCCTTTGTGATCTCTCCAAATCACTAAAGGTGGGACAGCTATATCTGCGGTTTCAGAGGACATCGTCCCGTCTAACAGCACAGACAGAAACACAACAGGTAAACCATTACACTATTGACCACTGAAATGCAAACAGTATAGCTGTTTTGCTCATTTTACAGATGAAGAGCAGCTTCTAAATAATTATATGTCACTATGTCCATTTACAGGAAGCTTTATGAAAAAAGAAAGGCAAAGAAATTCTATACTATTGGTTCTCTTGGTTTCTTCTCTGATCTTTGGCCTGATGGTTGTAGTAGTTTTTTTTACTCTCAAGTTGAGGAGAGCCCATTTTGCCTGGAAGCGAGGTAAGAGTCTACACTCTCCCTGTGGTGTTGAAAAAAATACAAACATTATTTGTTCCAAAACTGCTGCAATTTACAGAAAATGTGAGAATGTTTAATGTATTTATACAAAAAATATATCACAGTTTTTGTTGTTACAGAAAATGAAGACTCTAATCCATCAGAGGAGAGCAGCAAGTCAAAATCTACTCAGGAAGACAAGAGCCTTCAAGGGCAAAGACAGAAAGGTAGAAAATGATTTTTCAAATGACAAATTTAATGAATACATATGTTTAAATATATAAATTCTTGTTGGATAGATGCCCATTTGTAAAGGAACACTAAAAAAAACACTTGTCATTCTTTGGAAAAGAACAGCTTTTGCTATACGATATCTTTCAGATCTTCCAGTGTTTTGTCTGGTTAGTTATTGAATTACAGAAAGTGAAATGCTCTGTCTCTCTGTGCCTCAGGACACCTCAGTACGGCTTTCACCCAGTATGTTGCTGAGAAACCAACAAATACAATTTCAGTTCCAAGTACAAGTGCAAAACCATCACAGAAAACTACAGAAAATGATCAGTCTCAAAGCCAAACTCCAAGGGCACCCAAAGGCATCATAAAAGAGACTTGTCTTTAACTGGAGCCTGTACCAAGTGTTGTTATTAGTGACAGCCTGTTTTGTCTAGTGTTTACATGTGAGCTATTACTAATCCATTTAGTATCATAATGCACACCTTTTAAAAAAGGTGGATAGCTTTGCTACCAAGCTGCTTTGGTTGGTGAACATGTTCAAGTTACTGGAAGTTGTTTCCTCCATGTTTCATGTGGTAACACGACTACTGTTAAGATGAGCACATTATAATGACTAATAAAGACATTTCTTTGCCGCACTCTTATGTGAAGTCATTAAGATGAAGCAGCAATCTGTCCAGCATGTAGTTCCTTCACCTGCAACTCAAGACCTGGGGTCTTGAGTTGACCCCTCTAAACCAGGGGTGTCAAACTCATTTAGGTTCACCTGGACCAGAAACATAAAAGCAAAAAACAGCTTTGTTTTATTGTTTTTTTACTCAGTTGGAAAAAAATGACTCAACCAACATAGTAGCCTAATCACTTATTATGACACATTCAGTCACAGAGGCCAATGGATCTCAGATAAAATGCATTTAACTTAAAAAAATATTGGTCTACTGAATTTTATACAGAATATTTTACATCTGACACTGAAGCACTCCCAATAATAAACTCAAGAGGGGCTAAAATAAACACCTGCCTAAAATGTAAATGTGCAAATCAATGAAAAATTTAACTAAATAAAACTTGCAAACATTTGCAAACATAATAATTTGGAGTTAACCTACTTTTTCCTCCTGAAACGTGACCTGGCCATCAATATCAGGATTCAAATTCTGTGCAGCAACACATTTACTGTCATTCAAGTGAGCAAAACACAATGAAATGTCCAAGAGTCTTTTCCTGATTTCTGCCTGAATTTTGTGGCAACACCTGCCTTCTTCCTGACCTTTGATGGGGCACCATCAGTGACCACACGGACATCACGTGACTAGTTCACTTCATCATAGTCTGGCGCACAGTGTTGCCAGATTGGGCGGTTTTCCGCCAATTGGGCGGTTTTGGTTCTAAATTTGCGGGTAAAAATGGCTTTGGGCGGGTATGCATATTTGGGCGGTTTTAGGGTCGGTTCGGCGGGTTTTTCCCCCTTATGAATATATAATAGCGGACTATGTTAGGCTGTGTGGCTGTTGGAATCTTATGTACTGAAGCTCCGTGAACGCACCAGGCAGAGACGCTTAATGGGCTCTGTCATCTAGCCTGTTGTTGGGGGTGTGCAACGCCACGCCCCTCCTCTTAGAAATTGTGTTCTTTAAAGAATGATACCGCGGCTGTGTGTGGGAGGAGCTACCAGCTGAAGTTATGGTCTGATCGCTGTGTAGCCTTGCAGATTTCTAAGATTTGGACCTGTGTGGAGACAGGACACCCAGTACCACAGTTCAACAGGGAGCAGAAAAAGAGTTTATTTGAGGGGGGCAATATTGGAGGAGTCTGTTGTTCTGTCCATCCGTTGGAGCCAGGAGCCTCCGTCTAAAAGGTAAAAACCCAAGAATTCCATAAAAAAAACTAAAACACCAGGCTCAATAAAACCCACTAAAAAACACACAATTAGTAAAAAAAATAAATAACATGCAATGGTTAAAATGTGGCTCTGGTGACTATACAAAAAGGTCTCTTGGGTAAAAAACATAAAAACAGCAGAGGGGTACTTAGCTCGAAGAGGGGCAGGTCACAACCACACCCCTCTGCGTTCCAACGTCGCTTCCCCCTCTGAACACTGTCTGGCCCCTGGCTCAGCTGCTCCTCCGGTCCACAGGGGCGTCTCCTTCTGGACGTCTTCCACCGCCACTTCACCCGGAGATGCCTCACTCCAAGCGCGGTACATTGCTCCGCTCGTCCACGTAAACAGGTGGAAGCTGCACCCCCCGCCGTCTCCTCGCTGTAGAGAGCTGCTCCTCTTGTGTTGCTGCTGTCCAGAGCCTGCTCCTTTGGAGCGGCTCCTTCCGAGCCTCTCTCCAGAGTTGCTCCTTGCTTAGCGCACCTCCTTCCTCAAGTCCCACTGTCCTTAAAAACAGTCTCATGGGCACGCCCCCAGTACACACCTGTGTCCAATAATTAGGTGGCCCCTTCAGGGGCCTCAGGATAAAAGACCAGCAAAAAATAAAAGTTCACCCTGTTACAGCTGCATGGAGCGATGTGTTTGTCAGTAATATACAAATATATATATATATATATATATATATATATATATATGTGTGTGTGTGTGTGTGTGTGTGTGTATCAGTGACGTGCAGTCAGGGGAGGCAGGTGAGGCTGTGCCTCACCTGTCATTATGGGAAGAAAAGAGAAAAAATAAATTCATTTATTATATTTAATCAGTAATTTGTGCTTTGCAGTCATTTTCCATTTAAATGTACCATTTTTGGGTGTTTTTTCTTTTCAAAATCGCTGAATTTCCGCATTTGCCGTTCAGATACTAAGAAGTGACTGCGATGAGGCACCAGCCCGCTGAGCCTCACCTTGGATTGCGCAACACCTATGCAGTCAGACGGTACTGCTGTCTCTCTGTATGTCGGGTCAATCACTTGTACTATATGAGCTGAGTTTACATAATTTAGCAGATGTATATGATGTACAGTGTTTGTTTTTATAAATAACTGTATGTGAGGGACGTGTTTCTTGTGCTGAGCGCTAAACGCCGGCCAAAAAGCCGCTGGGTGAGGCCAGAAGTTCTCGTGCCTCATGTTAGGGGGCGCTGGTGAGCCCTGAGATTATGACGCTAAAAATAATAGAAGAAGTGATAGCAAGCGGCAAGTCATTTTCTTCAGAAGGAGCGGCGTATGGACTTTATTTACAAGTAAAGGTAAGACGATAATAACGTTTGTTGCTTTAGAAAAGTTTTTTAGACAAATAACTTCTGTACTGTACTGTCAAATAATAATTTTTAATAATCAATGTGAGCAGAAGGCTTGAAATCACGGAGATTAGCCCCGCCCACCGCGACCCGAGTGATTAGATGAAACGGGAGAAAATGTAAAATTATTATGAAAAAAATACAAAGTACAGTGGGACAAATAGTGACTCAGGTGTTGCATCCTGACTTCTGAAGCCGCGGTGCAGGTGTGTTTGTTCGGGAGAAGAAGACAGTGATAGGCAGTTGTTGTCGCTCTTTTTTCTGCTTTGCAAAAAGATCCATATACACTGACATGCCACCATCAAGAGAATTTGCTGTTTTACATACGTGCACATATTAAACTGCAACGTTATTGACGCACAGGTAGAGAAGAAGCGGAGTGATTTTTTAGCCAATCAGAATGCAGAACACAATGCACGATGCAAAACCGTGAAAAGTAAACCGTGTTATAGCAAGGGATCACTGTATATGGAACAAAACATGTTGAAATGATATTTTAAACAAAACACGTTAACTGTTGTCAATCAAATGGTGAATAAGTTACTCAGTATGGTTCATATGTTTGTAAATATGACTGATGACGTCAGTGCCTCACCAGCCATTAACCTCAGCGCACGTCACTGGTGTGTATGTATGTATGTATTTGTATATATATATAAAACGCCCCTCTCACCCTCTGTGGGTGGTTACTCAAACAAGCTGGGGTCCTCTACCAGAGGCCTGGGAGCTTGAGGATCCTGCAGTATCTTAGCTGTTCCTGGCACTGCGCTTTTCTGGACTGAGAGGTCTGACGTCTTTCCAGGTATCTGTTGTAGCCACTCCTCCAGCTTGGGGGTCACTGCCCCGAGTGCTCCAATTACCACAGGCACCACTGTCACCTTCACTTTCCAGGCTTTCTCCAGTTCTTCTCTGAGTCCCTGGTATTTCTCCAGTTTCTCATGTTCCTTCTTCCTGATGTTCCATCGATTGGCACTGCCACATCCACCACAACGGCTTTCCTCTGTTCTTTATCCACCACTACAATGTCTGGTTGGTTCGCCATTACCATCCTATCAGTCTGGGTCTGGAAGTCCCACAGGATCTTTGCCGTTTCATTCTCTACTACCATCAGAAGTGTTTCCCACTTTGACATTGGGGTTTCCAGTTCATATTCTGCACACATGTTCCTGTATATTATTTCAGCCACTTGATTGTGACGCTCTATGTATGCTTTACCTGCCAGCATCTTACATCCTGCAGTTATGTGCTGGATTGTTTCAGGCGCCTCTTTGCACAGCCTACACCTTGGGTCTTGTCTGGTGTGGTAGATCTGAGCCTCTATCGCTCTGGTGCTCAGGGCTTGTTCCTGAGCTGCCAGGATGAGCGCTTCAGTGCTGTCTTGTAGGCCAGCCCTTTCTAGCCATTGGTAGGACTTCTTGATATCGGCCACTTCAGTTATGGTCCGGTGGTACATCCCATGCAGGGGTTTGTCCTCCCATGAGGATCTGTCCTCCAGCACTGTATCCTCTGCTCTCCATTGCCTGAGACATTCACTGAGCACACTGTCAGTTGGGGCCTTGAGCTTGATGTACTCATGCATCTTGGATGTTTCATCCTGGATAGTGGCTTTTACGCTCACTAGTCCTCGGCCTCCTTCCTTGCGGCTAGCATACAGTCTCAGAGTGCTGGATTTGGGATGGAACCCTCCATGCATGGTGAGAAGCTTTCGTGTTTTAACATCCATGGTCTGTATCTCTTCCTTTGGCCATCTTATTATTCCTGCAGGGTATCTGATAACTGGCAGTGCATAGCTGTTTATTGCCCGGGTCTTGTTCTTGCCATTGAGCTGGCTTCTCAGGACTTGCCTTACTCGTTGAAGGTACTTAGCTGTTGCAGCTTTCCATGTTGCCTGCTCCAGGTTGCCATTTGCCTGGGGAATTCCAAGGTACTTGTAACTGTCCTCGATGTCTGCTATTGTTCCTTCTGGGAGTGAGACCCCCCCTGTGTGGACTACCTTGCCTCTCTTTGTCACCATCCGGCTGCATTTCTCGAGCCCGAATGACATCCCAATGTCAGTACTGTAGATCCTGGTGGTGTGGATCAGGGAGTTAATATCACGCTCGCTCTTAGCATATAGCTTGATGTCATCCATGTAGAGGAGGTGACTGATGTTGGCCCCATTTCTGAGTCGGTATCCATAGCCAGTCATGTTGATTATTTGGCTGAGGGGGTTCAGACCTATGCAGAACAGCAGTGGGGACAGAGCATCACCTTGGTATATCCCACATTTATGGACACTTGTGCAAGTGGTTTCCCATTGGCTTCAAGGGTGGTTTTCCACAGCTTCATGGAGTTTCTTATGAAGGCTCTTAGAGTCCTGTTGATGTTGTACAGCTCCAAGCATTCAGTGATCCAAGTGTGTGGCATTGAGTCATAGGCCTTCTTGTAATCAATCCAGGCTGTGCACAGGTTGGTGTGTCGTGACTTGCAGTCTTGAGCGACTGTTCTGTCAACCAGGAGTTGGTGTTTGGCTCCTCTGGAGTCTCTACCAATGCCCTTCTGTGAGTTGCTCATGTATTGATCCATGTGCCTATTTATCTTGGTTGCAATGATGCCTGACATGAGCTTCCATGTTGTGGAGAGACAGGTTATTGGTCGGTAGTTGGATGGGACTGCACCCTTTGAGGGATCTTTCTGGATCAGGATCGTTCGCCCTTCTGTTAGCCATTCGGGGTGAGTCCCATCTCTTAGCAGCTGGTTCATTTGTGCTGCCAGGCGCTCGTGGAGTGTGGTAAGCTTCTTTAGCCAGTAGCCATGTATCATGTCAGGGCCCGGTGCTGTCCAGTTCTTCATACCTGAGACTCTTTCTTGGATGTCTGCCACTGTGATGGTTACTGGATTCTGTTCAGGGAGGTTGCTATGTTTTTCTCTCAGAGAGACCAGCCACTGGGCATTGCTGTTATGTGCTGTCTCTTTCTCCCATATATTTTTCCAGTACTGTTCAGTTTCTAGCCTTGGTGGGTCTGCTCGGCTGTTTTGACCCTGCCACTGAGCGTACACTTTCGCAGGTTGTGTTGCGAACAGCCTGTTTATCCGTCTGGCTTCATTGTCTCTTGTGTACCTCTTTAGGCGGCTACTCAAGGCTAGGAGCCTTTGTTTGGCAGTTTCCAGGGCTTCAGGTATGGGCATCTGGTTGTATCTCTTCGGTACTTGCTTTCTCATTGTACCTCTTTGAGCCTCTGTCAGCTTACTCACATCCTTCCGAGTTGCCTTGATTTTAGCCTCTAACCGTTGCTTCCATGGTGGGTATTGTTTTTTCCCATGGTTGCTCTTATAGCCAAGCATTTCCAGGATCACTGCTGCTGAAGTGTAAACCAGTTCATTGGTTTCTGTGATGGTTGTGGTAGGAATTGCCCTCAATGCTTCATTCACAGCTTCCAGTAGACTTTCAGGCAGTACATCACTTAACCGTTGTAGCTGGTGTCGGGGTTGCCTAGTGTTCATTGTAGACATTATCTTGTTTTTCAGGTCAGTTGCTGCCTCGCTCAGCATCTATATATATATATATATATATATATATATATATATATATATATATATATATATATATATAAAAACGCCCCTTTCACCCTCCGCGGGTGGTTTCTCCTCCAAGCTTGGGTCGTCTACCAGAGGCCTGGGAGCTTGAGGGTCCTGCGCAGTATCTTAGCTGTTCCTGGCCCTGCTCTTTTCTGGACTGAGAGGTCTGACGTCTTTCCAGGTATCTGTTGTAGCCACTCCTCCAGCTTGGGGATTACTGCCCCGAGTGCTCCAATTACCACAGGCACCACCGTCACCTTCAGTTTCCAGGCTTTCTCCAGTTCTTCTCTGAGTCCCTGGTATTTCTCCAGTTTCTCATGTTCCTTCTTCCTGATGTTCCATCGATTGGCACTGCCACATCCACCACAACAGCTTTCCTCTGTTCTTTATCCTGCACTACGATGTCTGGTTGGTTCACCTTTACCATCGTATCAGTCTGGATCTGGAAGTCCCACAGGATCTTTGCCCTCTCATTCTCTACTACCATCAGAAGTGTTTCCCACTTTGACATTGGGGTTTCCAGTTCATATTCTGCACACATGTTCCTGTATATTATATTATATATATTATTGTGACGCTCTATGTATGCTTTACCTGCCAGCATCTTACATCCTGCAGTTATGTGCTGGATTGTTTCAGGCGCCTCTTTGCACAGCCTACATCTCTCTCTCTCTCTATATATATATATATATATGGCACATATGTGGCAAAAATTGCACAAATATATATTGATTACACAATGATACATGTAGGAAATAAATTCACTACATTAACGTGGTTGTTGAGCGGTTTAATCTCCCTTGGTGTAGCACACATCCAATTGAATGGTCAAACTGTAAATACAGAATGTTGTGGAAAAAAAAAACAACAATAATAATAATAATTCTTGGAAAGGAGAAACAAATATATATATTAAACTGCTGTTAAACTGCTCCAAAAATATTTCATTGTGCAGACATAACCAAGATTAAATTTCACATACCCATTTTCAGTCATCTACACTAATAGCAAACTGTTAAAACTGACAAACTGACAAACTATGAATATTGCACTCAATCCACTCATCATAACAAAAAAACAAACAGCAGATCTAACTCTTACCACGCTGGGGAGAGGATCACAAATTCTGAGAAATGTTGTTTCTTTAAATGTTTTCTTCTTTTTCTTTTTTTTTACTGCATCAAAACAAAGGCTAGAAGCTTTGAAAACTGCTCCCTCTGCAAATTCAAAATGGCGGCCTGCAACATCAACTACGGTGGCCCTTAAATGCCAAAATAGGCAGGCGCCCAGTAAACATTAACTATAGTGGCTTCTAGCGGCCGTAACATCCCGGCCCCCGATGAGAGATTGCGAAAGTAAATCGCTCATCCATAGCTTCCACAACTACCCAAATGTGTCAAAGAACCAAATTCATAGTATTAAACAGGCAATTGCATGTGTGGCAGAATAGAACTTTAACAAGTGCTCATATTTTCAAGTCTCTTGTGCATCAGTAGTAGCACCCAAAGTCATAGATTGCAGTATGGAACTAGTCCTTGGGGGGTTAAGTCTATGAGTCATTTAGATTTGCTCACCAGATTGGCCTCCAGCAGACAAATCTTGGCAGTAGGACGATAAAGTTCACCTGAAGCTGTTTTCACTCGAACACTTCGAACTAGTCCATCTTCGCCAGGGTGAGTAGCAACCACGAACCCTAGGGGCGAGTTGTTGCGTGGAGTGTTCTCATTGAGGATGAGAACCAGATCGCCCACTTGCAAGTTGCGCTTAGGATGAAGCCATTTCTGACGCTTTTGGAGCGTGGGTAAGTATTCCTTCAGCCATCTCATCCAGAAGACGTCAGCGAGGAACTGAACCTGACGCCAGCGACGTCGGTATAAGTCCTGCCTTACAAAGGCACCAGGAGAAAGAGACAGACCTGCGCGAAGTAGCAGTAGGTGGTTGGGTGTCAATGGTAAGTGGTCAGTAGGGTCCTCGCTTAGCTTGGTGATGGAGCGGCCGTTGATGATAGCTTCGATGGTACAAAAGAGCATGGCTAGCCCTTCATCATCAAGTGGCTGAAGTGCGATGACACCGTTGAGCACAGAGCGAACAGAACGTATCAGCCTCTCCCAGACACCACCCATGTGTGAGGCACCTGGTGGGTTGAAGATCCACTTGATGTTGCTCTGCAAAAGGTGGTCTGCTATCTTTCTCTGGTTCCACTCAGCGACAGCCTAACGAAGTCCACGCAGACCTCCAACAAAGTTGGTTTCATTGTCAGATCTGATTTCTTTGGGTTCACCTCTCCTGGCGATGAACCTCTGCAGAGCATTGAGAAAAGAATCTGTATCAAGGGTGTTTGAGACCTCCAGGTGGATAGCTCTGGTTGTAAGGCACGTGAATAAGCATCCATACCTCTTGAGTTCGCTGCGGGCTCGCTTTACCAGCAGAGGGCCGAAATAATCGACACCAACGCGGCTGAAGCATGGTTCACTTGGAGTTACTCTGGAGTCAGGCAAGTTTGCCATCTGCTGGTGGTCAGGTACTGCCTTCAGCTTGCGGCACACCATGCATGATTTGAGGACAGCATTGAGAGCATAGCGTGCCTTTAAAATCCAGAAGCGCTGGCGAATTTCTGAGAGAACCCGTTCCATGCCTGAGGGCCCCAGCCGAAGGTGGTAGTGTTTGATGAGTAACTTGGTGACATGGTGGTCTTTAGGTAGTATAACTGGATGCTTCGCTTTAAAGGGGATCGGTGCATTCACAAGACGTCCTCCCACACGTAGTAGATTCGTCTTGTCATCCTTGAATGGCTTGAGACTGGTGATGCAGCTTGATGGAATTTCACCAGAACCGAAGCATGAGCTCTGTATAGACCCATCGTTCACTTGACAGGATGTCACTGGCAGACATTCCTCCAGAGACATCATCTGCAGGGTTGGATACTGTGTCAACATACTTCCATTGATGACGCTCAGTGCATTCCTGAATCTTTCCTATGCGGTTGGCAACAAAGGTGGCAAAGCGTCGTTCTTGATTGTTGATGTAGTGAAGCACAATAGTGCTATCAGTCCAGAAGAAGGTTTGATCCACAGGAATTTCTAGATGGAGTTTGATATGCTGGTCCAGATCAGTTGCAGTGACAGCAGCTAGCAATTCCAGGCACGGTATGGTGGTTGGGTTTAATGGTGCAAAACCTAGCCTTGGACATGATGAGTGTGCACCTGTTGCTCACCCTGAGGTAGGATACAGCACAGTATGCAGCCACTGAGGCATCAGAGAAGTGATGCAGATGGACCTCAGAAGAATTACCAGGCGTTGTTGTTCTGAGGCATCTGGGAATAGTCAGAGCAGATAGGAGGGGTAGATCTGTCAACCACGTGTTCCACTGATCTGCAATGGCTTTTGGAAGCTGTGCATCCCAGTCCAACTTCTGACGACACAGCTCTTGGAAGAGCAATTTTGCTTTCAGTACGAAAGGACTTGCAAACCCCAAGAGGTCGTAGACGGAGCTGGTTGCAGACAGCAGACCTCTCTTTGTTGCTGGTCTGCTGATGGGTCTAGCATCAAAGGTGAAACAGTCCTGCTCCGCATTCCACAACACACCCAAGGTGCGCTCATATGGTAAGTCGTCCTGATCAAGGTTGAGCTCGCATACAGACTTGGCCCATTCATCAGCTGGGATAGATTTCATCACCCTTTTAGAGTTGCTCAACCACTTAGTAAGCTTGAAGCCCCCGTTGGCAAGTAGTTGACGGAGTTCTGAGGCGAGTGCGATAGCCGCATCTTCCGTGGGCAAGGACTTCAAGCAGTCATCGACATAGAAGTTCCTCTTCACGGTTTGAACCGCATCATCACCGTATCGGCCCCTGTTGTCTTCTGCAGCTCTTTGTAGGGCAAAGGCAGCAGCGCTTGGACTCCATAC
Organism: Oryzias curvinotus; assembly: GCA_023969325.1. Classification (NCBI taxonomy): domain Eukaryota; kingdom Metazoa; phylum Chordata; class Actinopteri; order Beloniformes; family Adrianichthyidae; genus Oryzias; species Oryzias curvinotus. Next base: position 30,166,277 of record CM043719.1, on the reverse strand, counting down.
ACCCCCGAAAAGGTGAGCCGTCATGCGATATTGTTTGGGTGGCTTGTTTGGGTCATCATCTTGCCACCACAGGAACCGGAGTGCGTCTCGTTGGTTTGGCGATACTCTGACCTGGTAGAACATGCCTTCAATATCGGCATTCAGTGCAACAGGCTCTTGTCTGAACTTCAGAAGTACGCCCAGTAATTTATTAGTCAAGTCTGGGCCTTGATGTATGCGGTCGTTCAGAGAAGCCCCTTGATAGCGAGCAGCACAGTCATAGACTATGCGCACCTTGCCTGGTTTTTTAGGGTTTAGCACAGGATGGTGTGGCAAGTACCATATGGCTCCGTCTACAACATCTGTATTTTCACTTTCTCAGCATACCCCTTCTGCAAGGAGTCATTAATGCACTGTGTGTATATCTGTTTCAGTTCTGGATCCTTAGTCAACCTTTTCCCTAAGAGGTCCAGCCTGTGCTTGGCCATTTGGTAGTTGTTTGGTAGTTGAGGAGGATGCTGTTTGAAAGGTATGGCCAACACATAATGTCCATCTTCTTTGGTAACGTTCCTCTTCCAAAGTTCCAGAACTTCTCGATCAGAAGCTGATGGTAAGTCGCCATTTACGTGAGCCGGATCATCAAGCTTCCAGAACTTCTCCACAACTTGCTGCAGAGTTGTCTCCGCTTGAGTGCAGTTAGCTGAAAAGGTATCAAGGATACCAGAGACTGGACCATTGAGAGTCCATCCGAGACCGGTCAAGGTTGCGTAGGGCTCACCTGCCTCACCGCGTCTGACTTCACGTGGGGCCAGTATGTCAGGTTGGTCAAGCCCAATTAGCAGGTGAACCTCGTCGGCTAAATCAACGTCCCCTGGACATATGTCTTCAGCGATGTCCTGTAGATGGGTAAGCTGAGATATTTCCTCCACCGTGACCAGGTTGTTAAGGCTGATGTTCAGGCGGTCACGACTGAGCACATCCTTCAGCAGGTAAGATTCTCTGCATTGATGGTCTTCCACCCGTAAATCCACGGACAGGGTGTCAACGTTGACATTCTTTGACTCCATAGTACTCAGTTTAATGTTAATCCTATGTGTCTCAAGTAGGGATGGGTATCGTTAAGGTTTTAACGATACTACTACTCTTATCGATACTGCTTATCGATCCGGTACTCTTATCGGTACTCTTATCGATACTTTTTGAGGACGAAAAAAAAAATAAATAAATAACAAATTAAGAACATAAAGTGTTTTATTTCCTCACTATGCAACAACATTGTTTTTTTTAACAAAACATTTTACTTTATACATGAGAGTGTTCCAGACAGGATATTTATTTATTTATTTAATCTAATTGTTTTTATTATTTATGAGTGTGATGTTTCATTTGGTCTTTTGTCCATTTTCCACAACCTTGAATAGACTTTTCTGTCTGTCAAACACCAGAGTTAAGTTAAGTTAAATGATTGAAACAAATTCACTTTGATGCAGACTCCTTTCTATTTATTTATTTTTCTTTAAATCCAGTAAACCCAATAAATGATATTAATTCTACGGATAACAACTATCATTAGTTATTAAGTATTATTAAGTATTAGGAAGCAGCTGATAGTTTGTCGCGGGTCTGGAATCATAAGTGGTGAGTCTAAGCCCCGCCTCTCTATCTGTATGTTGTATTCTCCGCGTGCAACGCCCCCCACCCCCCCTCCCGCTGCCCCAGCCTGCTCTGCACAAACAGCGCAACATACGGTCATCGTAGCAGCAAGGTGACAGGATGGTCGGCAAACGTAATAATTTTTACGCAGAAACGTTAGTTCTTAGTCTAGGGCGGCATGTGTCCCCTACAAGATCGCCACTGACTGTGTGTGCGCTGCCTTGTCTTGTGTGTGTGCGCGCGCGGCGCGTGCTGTCTGAACAACAGCCCCGCCCCCCCTTGCACACAAATAGACAGACAGAGCTCTCCGCTTCAACGAGAATACCGAAATTAATATCATCATCTATAATTAACGTAAAATTGAGTGACTTGGTGAGTTAAATATGGCAGATAACGCTTATATTTTGTGGGACACAAAAAAAAAAAAAGTAACATCTCCAGTACCGATAGCAGAACTGTTAAGGTCAGATCTTAACGATACTGCGGTCTTGAAGAATGCGGCCCCGGGGCTGGTTCAATACCGGGGCACGGTACCCATCCCTAGTCTCAAGCCGTAGTGCACGAATCAGCTGCTTGGAGCAGAAGGTGCCATTCGCGCCATTATCTAGAAGGGCGAAGGCGTTGATCGAGAAGTGGTTGTTTGGATCGAAGACCACAACTGGTAGAATGGGTAGTGCAACTTTCTGCCCATTAGGCTGGTTACGCTTCCTGGTAGCAGTGGCCTGGATCTCTAGTGGTTGGTTTCCAGTTGGTTCTTCTACATTAGCTGTAACAGGTGGGTTGTTGTTGGTTGTTGTGGTAGATTGGTTGTTGGTGGTTGTTGTAGCTACTATTGCAGAATGAAGCCAACTGTTATGCCTTTGTCCACACCCAGGCACCATGCAATTTGCGGGTGCAGGTCTCTCTAGTATGCCCCATCGTGAAGCAGTTTTGGCAAAGTTTTTTCTGTCGCACCAGTACCAGCCTGTCTTGTACTGTCATGCCTCTGAAAGAGGAGCACTGGTTAAGGAAGTGTTCTCCGCTGCACTTGGGACTTGCACTTTGAGGGTACTGCCTTTGGTCTTGGAGCTGGTGGCCTCTGACTCTGTGGCAAAGGACTGTGCCTTCATCGGCTTTGATGATGACTTGGATGACAAGCTGGTTGACATGCTGTGGGTGAGGAGAGATCCGAAGATGGGATCTGATCTCTTCTCAGCTTCCTCTTCAACAAGTTTAACAACATCATCCAGCCTTGGTAGGCGGGCCGATCTAGTGATCTCATAATTAACTGTCAGCCACTTCTTCTTGAGATTATATGGCAGTTTCTCTACTATTTGTAGCAGTGCACGCCCTCCATTTAATTCCTCTTCACACTTCATGGCTTTTGGTGTGTCTCTGCAGCTGCGGAGGGTGTCAGCGAAGCCTTGCAGCTGTGTGTTGTTCTTTATCGGCTTGTAGGTCAGAACCTTGCCAATCCAGGCCTGGGAAATGGTGTAGGGATTGCTGAATCATTTCTTGAGCGTTGCCATGGCTTCAGTATAACCCACACTTGGCACAGGGTGATACAGACAGTGGGAGATGGCCTCCCTAGCTTGGCCAAAAGTGTAGTGGTGGAGCCGAATAAGTTTTTCTTCATCTGGGACTGTGTCCTTATCGACCAGGGTGGTGAACAGCCGCATGAACTGTCAGTATTTCAGTGGCTCTCCATCAAACTTAATAATATCAGCAGGAGGTAGTCGCATTGTGTCAATATGTACCTGGTGTTGTTGCCGTGACAACTCTAGCAGTTCAGCTACTGATGTTTCATTATTGGCCGCTGCCCCTATTGGTGATGAAGGACCCAGGTTTTTTTGTACTTGACCAAACTCCCAGTTGCCTGCCAGACTGTAGATGCAGCTCACTGCGTAGTCGTTCCTCCTGCTCCACCATGAGCTGGGAGAATTCTTGCTTCTCATGTAGCCTTTGCTCACGGATCTCTTTGAGCTCAGCAAAGATCTGTTCTAGAAAAGGAGAGTCGCTGGTTGGTCGACTAGTTGACGCCTGCTCGGTATCTTGGCCTTCATGGGTTTGTTGTCCCTCCTCATCTATCCAGGTCATAGCTGCATGACGCAGGTCATGGATGTCACGTAATACAGCTTACAAGTAACTGGATGAAGCATCTATATCGTCCTCATCTTCTAGGGTGCTGTGATATCGCATATGAGCTTCCTGGAACTTTGTTTCCGCCTCCGTAAGAGCGTGCAGCATGACCTCAGTTCATTCAGCCGGTCTTGGATCATAAGTTCATTTACTTGGCTGATGAGGCGTGTGACAGTACCTTTTGCAGCCCCACGCTGTCGCTTGAGAGTCTGCTGCTCTTTGCCTTTTTCTTCTGACATCATGGCTTTTGCTTTGACATGCATTTGACATGTTAAGTTGATTCTCCGTCGTGTTTGACTTTAATGTAGGAAATAAATTCACTACATTAACGTGGTTGTTGGGCGGTTTAATCTCCCTTGGTGTAGCACACATCCAATTGAATGGTCAAACTGTAAATACAGAATGTTGAAAAAAAAAAACAACAATAATAAAAATAATTCTTGGAAAGGATAAACAAATATATATATTAAACTGCTGTTAAAGTGCTCCAAAAATATTTCATTGTGCAGACTTAACCAAGATTAAATTTCACATACACATTTTCAGTCATCTACACCAGTGTTTTTCAACCAGTGTGCCGCGGCACACTAGTGTGCCGCGGGAGATGGTCAAGTGTGCCGTGGGGAATTGCCCTCATTAACTGATATAAAAACATTTTCCATCTCCAGGATTTCAGCTCTCTGTTCATCCAAACAGGACTTGATAAAACACTGAGGAGTTAGGAATATAAAAGATCGTAAAATACTTTTTTCTTTGCGTTTATTTTATTTTATTAAAGACATTTTGATAAGAATGACGTACCGCGATTCAGCTGCAGCTCCGGCTGTATTTTGTAAAAGTCCCGCCCCTTTAATTGTCTCCACCAATCATTCTTGAGAGGCTTAATCACATGTCATCAGTCTGACCAATCAGAAGTGGTTAAAGTCTTAACTTCCTTGTCCCGATTTAGCTCGTAAAATCGCTCAGTTCTAACAAAAATACCAGCTAAAGCTCGTCTTTAGCGGTGTAGCTTTCCACAGAATCCGGTATCAGACCGTGGAACAAGAGAACAAAACCATGAAGCTCAGAGACGCGATCTCCGCCGGCCGTTTAATGCACTGCATCTCCCATGATGCATTGGGTTGTGAGAATGACCGCGCACAAGATCTGTTGTTAAACGCCTTGAAACCAACGAACACACATCAAACTGTTTTCAAATCTTCTAACTTAACTTTTATTGCATCTTTTAGAAAAAAACAGCTGCAACTTCCAGCTTTTTCTGCAACAATTATCTCAAAAATGCCTGTGAGATTGTGGAGGGACTGTAGATCAATACAGACTATGAGTTTCTCCGTTTTTTTGTGTGTGTTTTTTTTTTTTTTTTTTTGGATCCTGGTGTGCCGCGGGATTTTTTTTAAGGTTAAAGTGTGCCGTGGCTCAGAAAAGGTTGAAAAACACTGATCTACACTAATAGCAAACTGTTAAAACTGACAAACTGACAATCTATGAATATTGCACTCAATCCACTCATCATAACAAAAAAACAAACAAACAGCAGATCTAACTCTTACCACGCTGGGGAGAGGATCACAAATTCTGAGAAATGTTGTTGTTTCTTTAAATGTTTTCTTCTTTTATTTTTTATTTTTTTACTGCATCAAAACAAAGGCTAGAAGCTTTGAAAACTGCTCCCGCGGCAAATTCAAAATGGCGGCGCCCACAACATCAACTACGGTGGCCCTTAAATGCCAAAATAGGCAGGCGCCCAGTAAACATTAACTATAGCGGCCTCTAGCGGCCGTAACATCACACACAAACTTGTCACGTGACCCCCCCCCCGTTGGGCGGTTTTTGGCTGGGTCTGGTGGTTTTCAGTTGACTTTTGGGCTGGAAAACTGTGACTCTATCTGGCAACACGGCAACACAGTAACTAGAGAGTTGACTGTGTCATCAGCTGTTGTTGTGTCCATCAACTCAAAAAAACTCTGCTGTGACGTCTCTTTAACACCTCTAATAAATATGTACAGCTGTACATATCTGTGATGTTGGTGCTTTCATCAATAGTGACTGAAAATGCAATAAATGGGTGACTTCCGGTAGGATGGCATAGAGGAGACACGTAAGTCTGAAGCTCCCATACTCGGTTTAACAAAACTCCACAAATACAACTCGAACACACAAAAAAATAAATACAAGAGAAGATATGAGTGGACACACTGCTGAAAAGTCGAAGAGCAAAAAAAGAAAAGTGCAAACTGACCGAACCAGAAAACAGCGAACAGGAGACGGAGAAAGCGGCTAGCAAAGCTAACAAAGCTAACATGGCCAGCGAAACCCAGCGCAGCGACAGCGACATGAAGCTAATGCTAGACGGGCTAGCAAAAATTAGCGGTCAGATCTTCGATCTAAACACACAACTGCGTGGCGTAAAGGACGAATTGAAACAAGAAATATCTTCCCTCAGACAAGATATGGATCGACAATTCATGGAACACCACAATATGTTGGAAAATCATGAAGCGGATTTGGCGGAGGCCCAGTCACGCATCACCAGCCTGGAGGAATGCAACACGGAGGCTAACGGTGAGCTAACAACACTGAAGAAGCAGATTCAACGCATGCAAGACAGAATCACAGATTCTGAAGCGAGGACTCGGAGAAACTGTTGAAATACATGAATATTACTGCATGTTTTTGTTTGGGGAACTATTTTGTGCAATGCACAGTTACCTGCCTGTATAAATAAAGGCGGAGCCACCTGCCACTCCTCTCTTCGTGGGTGACAGGATTAATGGCCGCCGGAAAGTTAAAAGTGCCTCCAGTCTCGTTTGTCACAGTGAAACAGATAATATTCCAGAGAGATGTCTGAACCGGGGAGCTCAGGTGGGAGCTCGCGCGCGGCTCGGGAGCAGTCCGCTGCAGGAGATTCAACAGAAACAATATCAGAATCTTCGGGTTACCAGAAGAGGTTGAAGGGGGTTCGGTTGCAACATATCTGAACGAGTTGTTTAGAAAAGAGCTGCTCATGCCTGCAGACTTGGATCTGCAGATACAATGTGCGCACCGAACCCCCCCCCATGAAACCCAAGGCAGGTGAGCGCCCGAGGCATGTTGTGGTCAACTTTCTGAGCTTTGAAAAGAAAGACACGATTATGAAGAAAGCCTGGCAAAAGAAAATAAGAGTGGACAACCAGCCAATTCAGTTTGACCACAATTACCCAGCAGAAATTGTACAAAAAAGGCGCTCATACTCGGAGCGGGGAATCCATTTTCAAAACCCATACACCAGGCTGAAGATTCACTGGAAAGACAGCGTCCAAAGCTACAACAGCGCGGTGGAAGCTGCACAGGACTTAAAGAAGAGAGGGACTGATGTCAATCCACCAAGCAGCGACAGCACCAGGGGACCGGACCCAATCGGCGTAGGGATGGCATCGCGTCGGCGGGACAGCGCGGCGTGCTCAAGAGAAGCTCCAGGAATACCAGAGGAAATAACCACATGGAATCTGCAAATGGAGCCGGTTTATTAAACCAAAATGCCAAGGCAGATTGCGCAGACTGAAGACCGAGGAATGCTGGACAATTCTAGATTTATGTCTAGGGGCAGACCCCCATCTGGAATGAGGTCTCCCTGCCCACCCACCAACAGGGACAAGAGAGGAGAGACGGAGATCATCTCCATGTGGTAGTCTCACTTCTTTTTTACGTTCAGGTTGTACAGTTTTTTAAATTTGTTTTTTAGTTTTTTTTTTGAGTAGGTCACTATGTAGGTCAGGGGTCGGCAACTATTTTTTACTCAAAGAGCCATTTGTGACCGCCCCTAATGAAAAGAAAGCACCCGGAGCCACAACCCATTTTGACATCATATATATTATGCATGTAAATCAAGGATGCTCATTACGTCGATCGCGATCGACCGGTCGATCTTCAAGGACATGAGTGTAGATCGTGGACCAGAAAAGATTAAAAAAAAAAGTACTTCTTAAAAATCCACCAGCCAATCAAAATCCTCACTGAGAAGTACGGGACTTGATTGACATGTAGATTAGCCAATCGGACATCCTCTGAAATATACATCACTGCATATGCACATTGTGTTCTTTAAAGAATGATACCGCTGCCGCGTGTGGGCGGAGCTACCAGCTGAAGTTATGGTCTGATCGCTGCATGGAGCGATGTGTTTGTCAGTGCATGGTAGACACAGAGAATGTGGAGAGATCAAGATTATTATTTTGAAGAGTTCTGCTTGGTAATCATGTTTCCATGTTTGAGTTCATAAAATCATCCCAGAGAGTCTCTTCTTCAACTCCCGCAGTGAAAGCTGCGTCTAAATCTGACGCCCGTGTTTCCATCTCTCTGACAGAGTCTGAAGCCAAAGCCCCTCCCCCGCCTGGTTACCTGCTTTTCCTCTCTACCTGTTCACATCATCTGCAGCTGAGAGTTGTTTCCCCCGCACTCCTCAGTGTGTCCTACACAGAGAGCGCTAAATACAGTCATCATAGGTTGGTTATAGCGGGGATAGAGCGGGTTAAGCCAATGAATGGAAGAAGGCGGCCCGCTGAAGAAATATTCAATACTGTAGACATTTATTATTAGTCTGAACTATCTTTTATTTAGAAAAATCTTTTATCTAAATCAGTCCAGTACGGGGAAAAACATCAACAAAAGCTGTGTTGGGCGGTTTTTGGCTGGTCTGGCGGTTTTCAGATGACTTTTGGGCTGGAAAACTGTGACTCTATCTGGCAACACTGGCGCAAATTTATTGAAGCTGCCCCGCGTGTCCTCCTGCTATCAGCTCTGCAGTTCTTGCCCCATAAATACCAGCTCATTAAGGAAACTGTTTTTACGTGGCACGCGCTTCGTATGGAGCCAGCAGTGCCTTTGAAATGCCATGATAAAATGAACAAACTAAAATAAAATTTAATTAAAATACTCATTATTTTCCAAAGTCACAGGGAGCCACAAACAGAAGGATGAAAGAGCCACATGTGGCTCCGGAGCCATGGGTTGCTGACCCCTGATCTAGGTGCATGGATATGATGGCTTTAATAAATGCGTAATTTGAGTGTTGCCTCACTGAATGTGAATGGGCTAACCACGCTGAAAAAAAGGGGAATAATTCACAAAAATTAAGAAAGGAAAATATACAACTAGCTCTATTGCAAGAGACCCATTTGAATGATCAAGAACATGAGAAACTTAAAAAACTAGGATTCAGACATACATATTACAGTTCATATAAACAAGGTCGTCAACGAGGAGTTGCTCTTCTGATTTCCAACAAAACCAACTTTGAGACTGACAAGTGATAAAGGGGAAGTATGAGCAGTACATCATTGTAAAAGGACGACTGGGAGACGCAGTTTTAACAATAGTAAATGTAAAAGTGATGAAAGTGATGAACAATTTTTTAAAATCTTTGTTTAATGTAATTGCTGTGGATGCTGAGGGGATATTAATCTGCGGAGGGGACTTCATCGTAACCTTAAACTTTACATTCGACACAACTAGTAAACACAATCATAAAGAGACTATTGCCAAATTTTTTAAATTATCCATGGAAGAATTAGGACTGATTGATATGTGGAGAAGCTTAAACCCCCGTAAGAAAGATTACACACATTACTCTGCATGTCAAAGTACAGTCCCGAATAGACTATTTTTTAATTTCTAAATCTGATATTAGCAGAGTTGAAGAATGTAAAATTGAGGGCGCAGACGTGTCTGACCATAATATCCAGCACATGAAAATAAATACTTCAAACAGGAAAAAATAAACAACGTGGAGATTGAATGTGGGTATTTTGAATACTGAAGCAAATATAAAAGACATAAAAACAGATATAAAACAATATTTGGATGAAAATGATAACAGAGCCGTAGACCCCACCGTGTTATGGGATACTCTTAAAGCAGTAATGAGGGGAAAACTAATAGCAAAAACAACATGGTTAAGGAAAGATGGAAATAAAAACTATGAAGAATATTCTACAAAATTGAAAGAACTTGAACAACAGTTCATGAAAAGAAATACAACAGAAATATATCAACAAATACAAAACATTAAAAAATATGATATGGTGCCTCTGTCAGACTCCATCCCCTCTCCTCTCCGCTTGGCTGCTGATTCATCCCAGCTGCGACCACTTACCTCATCACCTCACCTGCCTTCTTAAGGAGCTCCAGAATCATCATTCCTCGCCAGTCCGTTGCCCCTGATGGAATCCATAGCCACGAGTGGCTCTGGTCGCCAGAATCAGCCTCAGCCCAGATCTCCTATTCTGTCTTCACCTGCGGTCACACCTCGAGCCTTTGCCGTTGCCTCTCTTCCTCGGACCTCCACGCTGCACTTTCCTGCAGAGGAATCCACCTACATCTGCCTCATGCCGGGGACCCACCTCTAGTCTTGCTCACGCTCTGCCTCCTGAACCTACCATTAAATCTCTTACCTGCCACTCTCGTCTCCCGCTGTGTTTCTTCCGGGTTCAAGCATCTGGGTCCGAAAGTGTTCTGTAGCCATGACAGAATGGACTGGCTATCAACCTGACCCAGCTGACCCGGAAGGACTCAGACTAGCCGTTTCCCAACAAGGCATTATGCTGGGACGTCAAGCGGACGCCCTGTCACAAATGGCTGCGGCCCAGCAGGACCTCTTTCATCGCCTGGATGGTATGACTCAGACCTTACATGAAATAACCAGTCAATTTACCTATGTTTTGCCCGCCCCAGCTCATGCTCCCGTCAACCCAGCTTCTTCCGCTTCCGGATTACCGTCCGCCCCTGAAAATATCCGACTCCAACTGGAACCCTTCTTCGGGGATGTTGAAGCCTGCGGAGGGTTTTTACTGCAGTACCAGTTGATATGTCAACAACATCTACTCTCATGATCAGGCCCAGCACGAACATCATGTGCGTCTAGTACTCGAGAGATTACTCGAAGATCAGCTCTACGTCAAGCATGAAAAATGCGAGTTCCATGTGGCTACTGTCCAGTTCTTAGGTTACATCATTGAGGCTGGCTGCATTCGTCCTGACCCCTCTAAGATCGAGGCTGTCACCAACTGGGCACCTCCTGAAAATCGAAAGAAACTTCAACAGTTCTGAGGCTTCGCAAACTTTTACAGACGTTTCATCAGAAACTACAGCAGCATCGCCTCCCCCCTCACTCGTTTTACGTCCATAAATCGCCCTTTCGTCTGGTCCACGAAAGCTCAACAAGCCTTCGACAAGCTTAAAAACCTTTTTGTTACCGCATCCATCGTCATCCAACTAGACCCATCTCACCAATTCATTGCCAATGTGCATGCTTCAGACTCAGGTGTAGGGGCTATCCTCTCCCAAAAGGAAGCCACCACAGGCAAATTGAAACCTTGTGCCTTTTTCTCGTGCAAACTGTCACCAGCAGAACAGAATTATGATGTCGGGAACCGGGAACTACTCGCCATCAAGCTGGAGCTAGAGGAGTGGCGTCACTGGTTGGAGGGTGCCGAGCAGCCGTTTACTGTATGGATCGACCACAAGAACCTGGCCTATCTCCACTCCGCCAAAAGGATTAACTCTAGGCAAGCTGGACGATGTCTCTTTTTCGACCGCTTCAATTTCATGATCACTTACACACTCGGATCCCGTAATGTCAAGCCTGACGCTCTGTCCCGGAAATACAGCCCCTCTGAACACACCCCTTCCAATATCCTGCCATCCACCTGCATCATCGGAGCCCTTACTTGGGATGTTGAAAATAAGGTACTCCAAGCTCTGAGTAACCTCGACGACCATCCTCCTGTCCCCAGGGGCACCTTGTTTGTTCCGACTGAACTGCGCTCAGAGGTCATCACCTGGGGACATGCGTCCCGTTTAGCCTGCCATGGTGGAGTGCACCGGACTCTGAGTCGCGTCCGTAAGAGGTTCCATTGGCCTGCCATGGAAAAAGACGTGCGGGAGTACGTCGCAGCCTGCTCCACGTGTGCCCGCTCAAAATCTTCATCCTCTGCTCCAGCAGGTCTGCTCCATCCTCTTCCTACTCCTTACCGCCCCTGGTCTCATCTGGCCATGGATTTCGTCACCGGTCTTCCCCCGTCACACGGTAACACAGTCATCCTCACTGTTGTTGATCGTTTTTCCAACATGGCTCATTTCATTCCCCTTCCTCAACTCCCCACTGTCACTGAGACAGCTAACCTTATGGTCAACCACGTTTTTCGCCACCATGGCATTCCTGTTGACGTAGTCTCCGACCGTGGACCCCAGTTCACTTCTCAGGTCTGGAAGGCCTTCTGTTCCTTCTTCTGGCTACCACCCCCAGTCTAATGGCCAAGCGGAGAGAGCGAACCAGGAACTGGAGGCAGCTCTCCGCTGTCTGGCGGCACAGAATCAACAGGACTGGTCCCAATTCTTAGTATGGTTCGAGTATGCTCATAATACTCACCATTCATCTGCCACCGGGATCTCTCCTTTTGAGGCCGCAGGGTACTGCGAGGTCTGACCAGGTTGGTCAGAGGGTATGGCTCTCTACTCAAAACATTCCCATTCAGGCATCCTCAAAGAAACTGGCTCCACGGTTCATCGGACCTTATGTCACAGACAAGCTCATGAACCCTACCTGTGTCCGTCTCCGTCTGCCTAAAGCCCTGAAAATTCATCCTTCATTCCACATCTCTCAGGTCAAGCCAGTGAAGGACAGTCCTCTGTGCCCGCCATCCGCTTCCCCACCTCCCGCCAGTATCATAGACGGCGCTCCTGCCTACAACGTCAACTGGATTCTTGATGTCTGTCGTCGGGGTGGCGGATTCCAGTTCCTGGTCAACTGGGTGGGCTACGGTCCAGAGGAGCGTTCCTGGGTTTCCCGCTCGCTGATTTTGGACCCCTCGCTCATAGAAGATTTCTTCCGAGCCCACCCAGATCGCCGCCCTTGACCGCCTGGAGGCGGTCGTTGAGGGGGGGTACTGATATGGTGCCTCTGTCAGACTCCTCCCCTCTCCTCTCCGCTTGGCTGCTGATTCATCCCAGCTGCAACCACTTACCTCATCACCTCACCTGCCTTCTTAAGGAGCTCCAGGGTCATCATTCCTCGCCAGTCCGTTGCCCCTGATGGAATCCATAGCCACGAGTGGCTCTGGTCATCAGAATCAGCTTCAGCCCGGATCTCCTATTCGGACGGCTGCACTTTCCTCCAGAGGAATCCACCAGTGACGCCACCTACATCTGCCTCACGCCGGGGTCCCACCTCTAGTCTTGCTCACGCTCTGCCTCCTGAACCTACCATTAAATCTCTTACCTGCCACGCTCGTCTCCCGCTGTGGTTCTTCTGGGTTCAAGCATCTGGGTCCAAAAGTGTTCTGTAGCCATGACAAAATACTCTGAAAAACAATAAATCACCAGGCAGCGACGGCTTCCCAGCTGAATGGTATAAAACATTTAAAAATGAACTTACCCCAATTTTGCATAGATCTCTGAACTGGACCCTACAAAAAAATAAAATGCCTATTTCTTGGTCAAAAGCATTTATTTCAGTTCTGTTGAAACCAGGGAAAAACAAGCAGTCATGTGCTAATTATAGACCTATTTCAGTACTAAATATAGATTACAAAATCTATACGTCTATTATCTGTAACAGGATAAACAGATTTTTACCTGACATTATTGATGAGGACAAGACAGGATTCATAAAGAGTCACCAGACACTAACATTAGGAGAATCTTACACTTAACTGAAAGAGCCCAAAGAGAGCAAAGAAGTACAGTTCTCTTAAGCAGTGGTCCCCAACCACCGGGCCGCGGACCGGTACCGGGTACCGGTCCGCGGGACACTTGGCACCGGGCCGCGGAAAATTTTTGCACAGGGACGCACAGAAAGAAAAAATAATATCCATTTTATTGTTTTTTTTCCGACAAAACGTTTTATTTTGAAAAGTGACCGGATTAACTTTATTACATCTGTCACACTTAACGCACGTCAAAGTCGCGACACCAAACATCAGGTGATAAACCCCACTAAAATTAAACCCATACAACCAAAATGAGCAAAAAACAAACTTCTTTAAAAAGTTGCTTTGACAAGGGGAAAATTATAATTATTATTGTTATTATCATTACTAAAGAGAAAATACCACCCCCGGTCCACATTAAATCTGTCTTGCGTTGCACCTCAAACTCACCCCCCCCCCCCCGGTCCGCGGTAAACGTGCCTTGCGTTGTACCGGTCCACGGTGACAAAAAGGTTGGGGACCACTGCTCTTAAGTATTGACGCTGAAAAAGCTTTTGACTGCGTTAATTGGAAATTTTTATTCTGAGCTAGTTTAATCGCTAGTAACTCCCAATTGGTTCCATGGTTCCGGGTTAGCATGAAGCTGTGACGCGGATCTGCTCGAGACCTGGTGGAAAATAAGATGATTTAATCCTGGGAAACTAAAACAACCAAGCGGCATATATTTTTCTCCCCCCTTCTTTTTTTCTTTTTTCGGATAAACACACCGTCTCAGTGTCTTTTTTTCCGGATTTATTCCGTCCTGGAGAGTTTCAGTAGCGAAGAGGATCTGGACAGCCTGACGCGTTACATCGACGAGCAATACGAGCGCTTCGTCATGAGGAAAACCCCTCAGTCAGCCAAGCCAGCCGCCCCCACCAAGCGGAGCCGACCCGTAGAATCACCGGGTGCTTCTCCACCGAAGTTTGAAACCAATGCGTGGGATATGCTTCTTAGCATTGATGCTAAGATATCCAGCTTTGACAGCCGTCTCTCCCTCCTGGAAGTTCTTCACCGGGAATTTCAAGATATCAAGGACGCTTTAGAATTTTCCCAAAAACAAGTAGAGCGCGGAGAATTCAGCGCTGAGAGAGTCTGTAAGTTCTCTTTCTGATGGAATGAGCCGACTCTCTGAAGAAAATAAGAAGATCAAAGAGTCCATTCTGGATCTTCAATCAAGATCCATGAGAGATAATCTAGCGGTCATGGGAATACCAGAAACACCAGAAGAAAATGCAGAGGAAAAAATTAAAAACTTTATTCAAACCCAGCTAAAGCTCCCAGAGGAAAAAGTTAAATCCATAAACTTTCACCGTGTGCATCGCATGGGAGCAGCGAGACCTGGGAATCGCAGGCCCAGACCCATCGTGGCCAAGTTTGTGCTCCACAAAGAGAAGGAAGAGGTGAGGCGCCGTGGCAGGGAGCTCCGGGGGACCGACTTCAGGATGGATGATCAGTTCCCCAAAGAAATCGTGGAGCGTCGTAGGATCCTGTTCCCCATCAGAAAGAAGTTTCAGTCATACGAAACTCTTGCAGTAGAATACATTTATTTTCACATACTTAATTTACATCTTAGTTGGCATTCACAAACTTTGATTGGCATAAGGCTCCGTACAATTCCATGAGATAACTTCCATAAACTTTAGGGTAAAAACCCCCGAACGGAGCCCACAGGTGGAAGCCGGGGAGGAGGGTGGGGCGACGAAAGCGGCGCTGCGGTGAGAAAGAAAATGAACGCTGCACACCTGGACTTAAATAGGAAGCTGAACAGGTGAGTTAATTAACTACCGCCCTAGGGGGGAAAGAGACTGCCGAGTTCCGGTGCCTGAAATGCGAATATCATTCGCTATTTTCAGTCATACGAAACTCTTGCAGTAGAATACATTTATTTTCACATACTTAATTTACATCTTAGTTGGCATTCACAAACTTTGATTGGCATCAGGCTCCGTACAATTCCCTGAGATAACTTCCATAAACTTTAGGGTAAAAACCCCCAAAACCAAAGATCATCAAGAAGAGAGAAGAAGAAAGAATGTAAATGTATAATCAGTGTGTCATAAGATGAGGTGTGTTTTGGCGGCATTCCATTTTCATTTCATTT
This sequence comes from Oryzias curvinotus, assembly GCA_023969325.1. Lineage (NCBI taxonomy): Eukaryota > Metazoa > Chordata > Actinopteri > Beloniformes > Adrianichthyidae > Oryzias > Oryzias curvinotus. The sequence goes on along the minus strand of CM043719.1, from coordinate 30,150,701 downwards.
CATTCCATTTCCAAGTAAGACTGCTATGTGTGACCCGGCACCTTTGACCGTTGGGCCGCCCCCATTCGAGTACAGCGCCTCGAAGGGGACACACTATCTAATGGATCTGCTATGTGTGACCCGGCACCTTTGACCGTTGGGCCGCCCCCATTCGAGTACAGCGCCTCGAAGGGGACACACTATATAATGGATCTGCTATGTGTGACCCGGCACCTTTGACCGTTGGGCCGCCCCCATTCGAGTACAGCGCCTCGAAGGGGACACACTATCTAGTGGAACTGCTATGTGTGACCCGGCACCTTTGACCGTTGGGCCGCCCCCGTTCGAGTACAGCGCCTCGAAGGGGACACACTATCTAGTGGAACTGCTATGTGTGACCCGGCACCTTTGACCGTTGGGCCGCCCCCGTTCGAGTACAGCGCCTCGAAGGGGACACACTATCTAGTGAAACTGCTATGTGTGACCCGGCACCTTTGACCGTTGGGCCGCTCCCGTTCGTGAACCACTAGGGGAACATACTATCTGCAAAGAGAGAGAGAGAGAGAGAGAGCCCAACAAAGAAAACGAAACAAAACAGGGAGCCAACATAAGAATCACTCATGCCTAATTTTTTAAGAACATAAATCCACATCCGCAAAACGTTGTAAGGAACTATAATTTGAACCGCCAAGTACAACCCGTATGAAGACACTACCTACATCCATCCAAAGCTCCCAAAGCATGCTGAACATGCTTAAGTACCATCCATTATTCGTAGCTTCCATCAAATACTAAGAACGAGCTTAGCGTTATTTCATTTGGTATGCTATTTAAAGGCGCTTAATTAACATCCATTAATTCAAGCTTCCAACGACAGGACTACGAACGAGCTTAACTGCCATAATGTTTTCCCATTTGTCATACCATAATACGAGCTCAGAACATCCATTTATTCGAGATTTCCATCTAAGTATCAAGAAAATCCTCACTGCCATTTGTCTGAAGCTTAATTGGCGTAATTGAGTTTAGAAACCAAAATTTGAGCTCCATCGCATACTAATAATACACTTTAGAACATCCTAAATTTTGAGGCTTCCACCTGGCAATATAATCCAAGAATTTACATTCATTCTACTGCCAACATGATGATTGATTTAAGTCAGAAGTGTCATGGGAACGTAGGGGAGGTCCACCGCCCCATCACTTTCAGTTCAGCAATAGGTACGTTGAGCAGTCATCGTGGCAACACCAGATCAAGGAATGCAGGGGTGTCATCATTCGCCAGAAATGGGGAAGCAGGCCAGAGAGCAGGGACTCGCAGGCTCAGGATGCGATGCATAGATAAAATACAAAACCAGTATTAGTCCCAGCAAAGAACATATACATAAAACCTAGAACTGATTAGTTTATACACTGATTAAGATGAATGGAATAACAAGGTTAAATTTATTAGAAAGTTAAGGAAAGTCCCAATGTGGATTCATCGCACCATAGAAACCACCCGTATCACAAATTCCAGCAGTGAATTGATAGTGAAATACAGAACCTGCACAATATCTTAACACCAATTTTATATACGCCAAATTGTAAAAAAGCAACCTTTTACAGTTCCAGAGGGACGCACCTTCAGAAGGTCATCGAGAATTAGGCGATGGGATGGGTAACCAAGGGCCAAGGAGATTGTAGATGAGGAAGGTCCACGTCCCACGTAGCAATGGATTGCAGCTCGGCTGAAATTTGATTCTCATATTTGATATTAGTGGTTCTAAAATAGGTGGACAACAAAACAGACTGCCGAAATTTTAGCCGAGGGCGTCTGGAGATCCATAAGGGATCGTAGGTTTTGATAGACTGAACCTTAGATTTTTAGAGGCGGAGCATAACAAGCCTCTACATGTAGATGCATCTAGCCAATTGTCATCTGCTTAAGCAGGGCAGATAGAAGACTGGCTTGCGGACACAAGAATTAACTCTTAAACTAAGCTTTAGAGCGTAAAAGATGGAGTTTCTACGGTCAGGGTTAATTTGCTTATGGTGTTATTTAAATACTACCCAAGACAACCGATGAAACACATAAGACTATTATCTCACTCTTTAAAGAGCCTTAATATAAACTCCATGGCTAAATTCTCATAACCACACGATCTTTAAAACCATTAGAGCCGTGGATACTGGCGGCCGGACGTACACAAACCGCTCTTATAAATCTTTCCCCCCAAAAACTAGAGGGCCCGGCCACAGAAGAACAAGCGGAGGGAGACTGAAGACACGACAGGCATCATCATAACAAGACCTCTAAGCATTGAGAAGGACAGGCTACAAAACGGAAGACGTGAATATCCAGAACAGGAACATGGGGCCCAGGATCAAACTACCCGGAACAAGAACACAAGATGAATGGAGGACCGTGGGACCAAAGCCAGAGCAGAATCAGGTGGGCCGATCATGGAACAAACGGCCATCAACCAAAGAATGAAACAAAGTACACGCTGCACAAAAGCGAGAGATGGCATAAAGGGAGAGGCATGCACCAATGAACCATCCAGATCCAGAAGAAGAAGACAAATCCGGACGGGTAGAGGACCATGCGTTGCAGACAACGCGGTAACCCAGAACAGAAAATGAAAGTAAGCCACAGAGATGCAAAAGACCAGGCATACAGAGGAACATTGACGCAGAGAAAACATCAAAACGCGCAAAACGAAGGGGAGCCCATAGCCTACCCAAGTCCAGTACAGGGCTTGTGATAATACAGTCGATAGCATGAGGACCGCCATGACAGCAGAAAGGTCAACCGATAAACAAATCGAGCACCGACTGGATGCCGAGAGACTCCTCCGGGAGGCAAAGAGGCAGGACACTGAGAACATCAGTGATAACAGCCATCCCCAGCCACAAATCGCGTCCGGAGTAAAACGTGGAGAAGGCATGGCAGCCGAAGTAAAAATAAACCAATCCGTAAGGCGCACGAGGAATCAGGCTACTGACGCCAGAAAATGACTACGACGACAGGCGCCAACAGGACCGAAACAAGTTCCAACCATGAACACATCCAAGGGCCACCCACAGTGGCGGCCTAGAATGAACCATACCGTGAGCAGGCGGAGGCGACGAACGAAGATCGCCGAGTGAATCAAAACAAGCCACAGACGTTGCATAAAAGAGACAAATCATAAGCAAAAATCCACAGAGGAGAGAGGGGTCCAACAAGAACAAACCAAACGCTGAGTAAACCACCAAATGCACAGCAGCCACGACAGAAACACAAAACAAAGAGAGCCACCAAAATAATAAAGCCAGCGTTGATTAAAGACAGGCAAAATTCACATTTGGCTCATATCTAGGAGCCGTAGGAGCCGAGTCTTAGCCGGATGGCTAAGACAGAGAGACACAGGAGGAGTTTCTACCCCCACGCCATCAGGCTCTTAAACAGGAACTCTACACGTGTACCTTAATTATCTAAGTCTTCAGTCCACATTCATGCACATTATCTTGCATTCCATATTTAATTCTACAATACACATATTGTACGTATTTCAGCGGTACATAGTTATACTTATGTATATCATGTTTACTTTACAGAAATAAATGACGTACATTCCCTGTATGATTTACCTTAATTATTGCGCTGTCCACAGAGCGGACCTTGGTTACATTTCACTACTGGTTGTATTTGCTAAATACAACTTTGTATGCAACAAAATAAAAAATCCTGAAATCTTAAATAACACACAGCAACAGATAAAACGCCGAAAGCCGCAACTAATTCAGCCAGCATGAGAAACCTGTCCAGACGAGGACCACCAGCCCTGAACCACAGGAAAGACCCCACAACCCTAAAAACAATAACAGGATGCAGAGCCACAAAACATGAAAACGAGTCAGGTAGACCACAATGTCAAAGAACATAAAACTACAATACCCAGAGTCCTTAGGGGCGTGACGTCACATACAACCGGAACAAAATAAGGAAACAGAAACGCATCAGAAAACACAACAGAAAAACACGGGAAGAGACCGCCTGGCCGCTCACCGCAATGAACAAACGGCCACAGCGGAGGAGAAAGCCTGGACAGCCCCCGATCTAACGCCGCTGCCAACCGAAACACCGCGAAACGCTCACCCGCCGCAGCGACGCGAACACGCCGGCGCCGCCACCCGGCCGATGAAACGCCGCGGAAGGAGAAACAAACGCGGCGAAATGAAAACCCCCCACATCAGAAAAAGTGGGATCACCAACCAAAAAAAAAAAGGGGGGAACACACCGAGATGCCAAAAGAAGGAGAGCAGCGGGCAAGGAACACCGGCGACGAAAGCGGCGCTGCGGTAAGAAAGAAAATGAACGCTGCACACCTGGACTTAAATAGGAAGCTGAACAGGTGAGTTAATTAACTACCGCCCTAGGGGGGAAAGAGACTGCCGAGTTCCGGTGCCTGAAATGCGAATATCATTCGCTATTTTCTGAGTGAAGGGGCCCGCGCTGTCATCTCTGTGGACCGACTCTACGTGAACGGACAGCTCCACCGCGACCCAAACGTCACTCCCTGGCTCTACTGAATCAGATATGTATCCACACTCTTTACACTCTCTGCACAGGTGTTAGTTTATGCTTATATGTGACACACTGGGCATAACTCACGGGGTATAAAGGTTTTCCACTTTAGGTAATATCACCACCAGTCTCCTCAGCAGCTTCAAACCTGTTTCTGATAGGTTTGTTCTGTTTTTACCCTCCCTGTTTCCTTAATTATCCCCCCCTCTGCACGCCTTCCCTCTTTTTCTTTTTTCACACACTATTCCCTTCCCCTCACCTAAGCTGCCACATAACTCAGCCACTCTGCAATAGTACTGATCTGCACAACACACTTAGACACTCAACATCTCCAGCATTACATCCCATGCACTGTACAGCACACATAAAGCCTCATAGCAACAGCAAGCACACCATTATGTGTACATATATACTCATTTTTGCCTCAATCAACAACATACAGCATGTCCACCCTAAGATTAGTTACTTGGAATGTGCACGGAGCTGGAACCAGAGAGAAGAGACTGAAAATAATGACCAAATTAAAAGATCTCAAAACTGATTTTGCGTTTCTTCAAGAAACTCATAAGTCTAGTTCCTCAGTGAATATTCTCGCCACAGCAGATTTTCCAATCGTATATTCAGCTTGTTATAACTCTAGACAGAGAGGAGTAGCAATTCTGATAAATAAGGACATTAAATTTACCGAAGCCAACCAAGTCATAGACCCAGAAGGAAGATTTATAATAGTCACTCTTTCCACTCAAAATATGCAGCTATGTTTAGCTAATGTGTACGCCCCCAACGTAGATGACCCTAAATTCTTTCATTCCTTTTTCTCTACGCTATCTGAGCATACAGACAAATCACTAATCATTGCGGGTGACCTCAACATGTGTTTAGATCCAGAGATGGATAGGCTAAATGATACAGGAAATCTTAGAACCTGGCAGTCCACAAACACTGTCAAACAGTACATGGAGGATTTTGGTCTTTGTGATATTTGGCGTTTATTCCACCCCACGAAAAGAGCTTATACCTTTTTTTCCACCGTTCATCAATCATACTCCAGGCTAGATTATTTCTTGGTTAACAGCTCCTTGTTGAGCATAGCTACAGAAGCACAGATCCACCCCATTACTATCAGTGACCACGCACCGGCTTCCCTGACTCTTAAAAACAAAACATCACCACCTTCACTAAGGAGCTGGAGGTTCAATACATCATTGCTCAGAGACCCTAACTTTATAGACTTCTTTGCTAAAGAATGGTCCTCATATCTTCAAAATAATGACCACCCAGGTATTTCCTCATGCCTCTTATGGGAGGCCGGGAAAGCAGTCATGACAGGCAAAATAATCGCCTTCTCGTCCCACAAAAAAAGAAAAGAAAACTCTAAACTAGTGGATTTAGAGCAAAAAATCAAATGGTTAGAGGAAACGTACAGCAACTCTCCAGATGAAAAAACTTTACAACAAATAAGGAAAGTAAGATTTGAGTTAAATGAAATAACTAATCGAAGAACACAATTTTTATTACAGAGACTACGCTTGGAGAGGTTTGATCACAGTAATAAATCTGGTAAATTTTTGGCAAATCAACTCAAAATAAACAAAGAGAAGACAACTATTTCATCAGTCATAGACCTAACAGGAAACGCAACACATGATCCATCCGTAATAAATGCAGTTTTTAAAAACTTTTACCAATCCCTCTACTCATCCCAAATTGACCCTTCTGACAATAACATCAACAGTTTTCTCAATAGCAGAGATTTGCCTAGACCAACAGAGGAACAAATCACAGCCCTGGAGTCCCCTCTTACCGAAGAAGAGCTACATAAAGCATTAACCAACATGCCTAGTAAAAAAGCTCCAGGACCAGACGGCTTCCCAGCAGAATTTTGGCCAATTTTAGCTCCCATTTTTCTCAGAATGACAATAGAAATTAAGGATAATAATTATCTACCTCCAAATATGAATTCTGCGAATATTATCTTACTTCTGAAACCTGGAAAGGATATCCTCCTAAACTGGAAATCTAAAAATAATCTTAGCATTAACCACTATAGAAACCTCATGTCAGAGCATATTAGCTTAGAGTTAATGTCCTCCACAAAAAACCTGTCGGCTTCAGACTCTCCCTGGCTCCAGCTGGTTAGTCACATCACCTAGTAGGGGTGGGATGGTGATGGGTTGAGCCGGTCCTGGCTGGTTGGGTGGGCCGGGGCGGGTGTGGGGGGGTGGGCTCTGCTGGGCCTGCCGTTCTCCCGGCTCGGGGCTCTGGTTGCCCGGGGGGGGCGCGCTCTGCCGGCAATCTGGCAGGGGTTCCTGGGCTGGTGCCTTCTGGGCGCGGGGTAGGCAGTGCGGCTGACCGGGAACGGCGGCCGGGTGCCGTGCTGGGTGGCTGGTCGCCGTGGCGGGGGCTGGGGGGGGGGGCTTTGGGTTCTGGGGCCTGGGGTTGTCTGCCCGTGTCCGGTGTTTCGCCCGTGCCCAGTGGTTGGCGCGTGGCCCGGCCCCCTGGGGGTTGACGCTGCATTCACAGCAGGGGTTAAGGGGTTCACTTGGGTGGGTTTACATAATTTTTTTTTTATATTTATTTATTTATTTATTTATTTATTTATTTATTTATTTATTTATTATTATTATTATTATTATTATTATTATTATTATTATTATTATTATTATTATGACTTTTGTTATTATTATATACAATGTATAATTTTATATAATATAATATATAATTATTTTTTTTAATGATTTAATCTATTCTGGGTTTAGTTATTTATTTGTTTATTTATTTATTTTTACTTTTTTTTTTTTTTTTTGGGTGGATGGGGGGCCCTGGGGGGTGGTGTGCAAGTCCTTGGAGAGGTCAGGGCATGGATGGTGGGGCTGGACTCCCTGCCCTTCCGTTCTGGCACCGGGACCCGTCCTTGCCGGTTGTCTCTCGGCGCTACGGGGCTCTGGCCTTATCTGCGGCGGGCTTGCCTGGCCGCCCTGGGAGGGGGGGCGCCTACTGCGGCCGGCTGGGGGGCCGGTCGCTCGGGGGAGCCTCTTCCCCGGTTGTGCCCATCCGCTTGCTCCTCCCCGTCCTCACCAAAACATAGATAATATTGCACACAGGCACATAGGGCTCTGGAACTGGATGGGTGGGTTATGCTGGCGGGGCTCACTGGGGGGGTAACTCTCTGGGGTCGCGTTGGCGCCCGCCCTCCACCCCGGTTTTTACTTGCATATTAGACACTCTGATTCATCTAGGGCCTTGTGGGGGAAGGTCTGGTGGAGGGGGGCACGGTGAAATATCCATGCTCATCTTTCACTGACCCCCCACAATTTTAACTCCCACTTTAGACACACACACTGCATGTTAGCAGCAAATACACAGCAAATACACTCCACTCACAGAGGAATCCCGGAGTGGGGGGGGGGGGGGGTTCTGCGGATTGGCAGCGGTGGGGACCCCACACGGGAGACCTCCTATTTTTACCTGCAGCACACACACAGCACTGCCACACCTCCATACATGGGTGGGGTCGGGGGGGGCGGACGGTCTTCACTCGCCTGGTCCTCTCAGGGCGGCCAGGCTCATGGGTATCATGTTGGCTGCGGTGATGGTCGGGCGTACGGCGCTGGGGGTCGGTCTGCGGGGGGGGGAGGGAGTTACTGCGTGGCGGCGGGGGTGGGGAGGTAACCAGATGATTGTGAGTATGTGTGCGTGAGTGCATGGGTGGATGCACCTGGGGGCTGGCTCACTGGGACCCTCTGGGGCTTTCCCTCCCCATCACAGAGAGGGTAGGGCACTTAAAGGGTAAGGGAGGGGGGCTCAGATAATATGGCCGGGGGGGGGGGGGTTGTAGTGGGTAGGGTTATGGGGGGTGGCTGTGGGTGCGTGGCGATCTCTGGGTTGCTCGGGTCGCGTGTCGTGGCTAGCTCGCGGACAGGGGGCACCGGTCGGGTGGTGGGCGGCTCTTGGGTTCTGGGGCCCTGGCTTCGTCCTTGGCCTTTGTCTCGGCGTCCGGCGCCCGGCGGCCCCCATGGCTGCCGCCTGGTGCGGCTAAGCGCTCCTGTCCTGTGGCCTGGGGACCGGACACCGGGTTTGCTTATGCCTCTGGGCGTTGTGGGGGCCCCTGTAGGGGGGCCTTCTCTGCGCCTAGCTGGTCGGGTGGGCGGTCCCCGCCTCCCCCCCTCCCGGGCTGCCTGGGTCCGGTATGGGGAGGGCCCTGGCCTTGGGGGGCCTCTTCTCCCCTTTCCGGGTCTGGCAGCTCTGGCTGGGTAAGATCTGGTTCTCCACAACACAAGGTTCAATTCAGCAGCATGCATGTATCTCCACCCCCACGTGCACGTGCACACTGCCACACTGCTCCCTGTCTGCTTCATCCCTCCTTCTAACCTACAGTGTATTGATGGACAGATATTTTCCACTCATCTTCGTCTCAAAATTTTAACTCATGATGGAATATTTGTCTTTCCAGCAGATCTGGTATAATTGTTACAGCTTAAAAGAATAACTGATCCAAATCAGTGCCTGTATCCCCCCCTTTTTTTCACCTTTCTTCCTTTTACTCTCTTCCACCCCCACCCCCCCACCCCACCCCCGACACACATTTTTTCCCTCTTCCTCCCCACACACACTAAATGTAACAAATAAAGAAATAAATAATACAACAAAAAGGGGTTAATTCAGATCTACACTCTGGCTTCTAAAGTTCTACAACCTCTTTTTGTGATAGTAAAACCTGTCCAACACAAAAGGCCTGCAGCTCTAATCTGTTTGCTAAGTTGTTCGACAGAACAAGTGAAAAAAAAAAATTAAAAAAAAGGAAATTTTTATTCTTAGTCTTAGAAAAAATAGGATTTAATAACAAATCCGTTGAAATAATAAAAACAATATACTCACAACCAACGGCTAGAATTAAAATAAACAGGAATTTAACAGGAACATTTAAATTGGAAAGATCCACTAGGCTGGCTCTCCCCGACTCTGTTTGCTCTTTTTATCGAGCCTCTGGCACAAGCAATTCGAGAAAAAAACGAAACTAAAGGAGTCTCAATAGATGGTGTTGAACATAAAATGGGATTGTTTGCTGATGACTTAATAGCTTACTTTGAACAACCAGAATCAATAATTCCACACTTTATGAAACTATTAGGAACATTTGAAAATTTATCAGAATATAAAATAAATATTTTAAAAACTCAGACTAACATTCAACTATGTTCCCACTGAATATATTAGAAACAACTTTAAATTCAATTGGAATATGAAAAGTATTAAATACCTAGGTGTGGAAATGACACAAGACTTTCAAAATATAAAGATTAAAAATTATTCAGAAGTACAAGAAAAGATTAAAAAAAAGACATAGAAAGATGGTCAACACTCCCACTAGATTTCAGCTCTAGAATCGAAATAATGAAAATGAACATTTTGCCGCGGTTTTTATTTTTATTTCAAGCACAGGTTGCTAACACCCAATTTATAAGGTGGGATAAGACAATAACCAGATTCATATGGGACAATAAAAGATCCAGAATAAAATATGGCACCCTCCAGCTTCCAAAGAACAAAGGAGGTGTGGCATTACCAAAGCTAAAAGAGTACTACATCGCCTCACAACTACGGTACTTAAGCTGTTGGTGTAACCACCATTATACTGGAAAATGGAAAAATATTGAATGTGAAACATTACAAGAACCCATTCAAAACATTATTGGAGATAAAGAGTTATATGAAACAACGAAAATACATCTAGATCCCATAACTAAGTGTATGGTTCAAACTACTCCAAAAATACAAAATCCTAAATAGTGCCAAAAAATTAAAATGGGTAGCATACGATAGGCAATTAAAACCAGCAGAATACAATCAAACTTTTAAATATGGACTACAAAAGGAATAACAGCATGGTGCTTGTTAGAAAAGAAGGATGGACAGCTGGAGAGTTTTGAGAATTTGGCTCAGCAATTTCACCTTGAAAATCTGGATTTTTTTAGATTTTACAAATGAGAAACTATTATGAGACTAAAAGTGACTCTTCTGGGGATGAGGGTGGGATCATTCAAACAATAATAAAGGCATATAAAGACAGCAATTCTAAAGTGATCAGTACACTATATAAATCTTTAATGAAGTATGACAAAAACACAACTTTAAAAGTAAAAGATAACTGGGAAAGAGAATTAAGCATAAAGATAACTGAGCAGGATTGGTTAGACATGTGGAGACACCACCATACCACCACTGGAACACGAACATGGAGAGAATTTGCCTGGAAGAACCTTATAAGATTTTTCATAACACCTAAACTAAAGAATAAACAGTTAAAAAGAAATCAGAGCTGTTGGCGCGGATGTGAAGAAATAAATGTTGACCATTCTCATGTATTTTGGAAATGTCTGAATGTAACAGGTTTTTGGAAGATGGTGGGTGATCTCACATGCAAAGTGCTGGGATACACACCTTTGTTACCAGAACTGTTTTATCTGTACATGTTTTCAGGGAACTCAATCAACCAAAGTGACAAATATTTATTTAAAGTTATGTCACTAGCCACTAAAAAAACATTGACCAGGAACTGGGGCACTACATCGATCCCATCAAAGGAGCAATGTACTTCAACAATTAATGACATCCATTCAACGGGAAAAATAACATACAGGCTGAGACTGCAAGAGGCACATTTACACCGAAAATGGGAAAAGTGGACATTTTATAACAAATAGACACAAGAAGCACCTAGAATTGACCCTTGTTTTTGATTGTTGTTGTGAGTTGTATTTTGTTTACATGTAACAAAAACTAATAAAAATAAAGTAATTTAAAAAAAAAAAAAGAAAACGCAGTAAATGACTGGATTCCTTCATTTGGCGTCCAAGTCTCCTCAGAGGTGTTGGATCTGCAGTCTTAATCCTTGACAGACTCATGTTGGCAAACCTCAACTGCTTCTTGGGGAACAAGACGTCTGCAGCCTTCAGCATTTTTCCATTGTTTGGATGTTTGCTCCAACTTGTCTGCAATCAGGTTTCTGTCACTGCTCCATCACTGTCGTCACGGCTGCAGTAAATGCAGACGGTTGTTCTTTCAGTCCAGATAATAGTTGTTAAATATTCTCTTTTCTTAACTCTAAATGGTGAAACTTTTCTTTATGGTGAGTCTCATAGTGGTGCTGACTGTTATTTTCTTTGAGCACTGTGACTTGTTGATGACACACCAAGCATGCAGGTTTTGCATTTAACTCTGTGAACAAATAAAACTCTTTCATTTTTTCCTGGAAAACTCTGCACTTCTCTTCACTTCTTTCTGACAACATTTTGGTCATTATTGTGTCACTACTAACCATTCTTACAATGCAACAGCGTTGAGGCTCGCAGGGAACCAAACTGCATCTTACCCAGACACAGCCGTTAGGCTTCGCTTTTAGCACATGCAGATTGTTGCTATTTTACTTGTTTTGCTTTTTCTTTGCTCTCCCTAGTGCCGGAATTGCACATTTTGGGTATTTCTTTAAAAAAAAAACATAACTCGCCACAGGAATGGACTAGAAATGTGCTTTTTTTTAAACATCCGGATTAAACCATCTGGTGGGGGTCGTATGGAACCGTGAGCCGTATGTTTGACACCCCTGGGTTAAACCAAGGGTGCCCATAGCATCGATTGACCGAAGGGTGTGTGGGTAGATTATGGACCATCAAAAATAAATAAAACAAAAAATAAAAGTATTTTAAAAAATTGATTAACATGTAGAACAGGGGCGGAGTCACTTGTCAAAGTTTGACAGGTGACTCCGCCTCAGTCACAATCATCTGTTTTTAAAGACGTCACACACCACCATCTGATGACGACCCTGACGAAGGCGGAAGGCATTCCGCCGAAACATGTCGGTACGTTTTACACAAAACAAACCCAGTGTCTGATAAAAAATAATTTGATTTGATTTGATTTTTGATTTGAAATGGTTTATTTCAAGCAATCAAGTAGAAACAATACACAAAAGGAATATAATCTTCAGTTATACATTCATACGGTAACTACCGGTAATCAAACTTAGGATAATTAGACATATTAATAAATATTGCTTGAAAGGGAGTGGAAGGATGCGAACTTATATAATTCCACCCCGTTATACTATAACCATTTTAATACATGATTTATCAATATCCGGTTCCCAGTTTTTATCAGACAGAATTAAAAATCATAAGGTATCGATAAAGCACATGACAAAGATGAATTACTTAATTATTATGTTAAAAATAAAAAATAACTTTTAGAAATCAACATGGCAAATGCAGATCAGTTATCTAAAATATATGTTACTCATAAACGTCATTCATATGATTAGAGCATAATACTATATCAGTAAAATAGACAACACTGTTTCAGAGATTTTCATAGTAAACTTTCATCAAGTATCAAAAGTTAAAAACGTGCAAAATTAGATAGATAGATAGATAGATAGATAGATAGAGTACTTTATTAATCCCGAAGGAACTTGCATTTCCATCCATTGCTACTCAAATACACAAACATTCAATAGAAATTTAAAAGTAGTTGAGTAATAAATAGTCATAAAATCCTAAAAAACATACTCACTAAAAACAGAATAAAAGAATAAAATATAAGAGCAATAAAAACAAAAATAAAAGTCAGTAAAAGCATAAAAGTGTTAAAAAGTAGTTTCCCATTAGTGACTCCTCCTCATGCCCCCTCCCCTCCCAGCGGCATTGAACAGTCTAATTGCACTCGGTGCAAAGGACTTCCTGAGTCTTTCTGTGGAGCATGGCAGAGAGCGAAGGCGGTCACTGAATGCGCTCCTCTGGTCACTGAAGAGTCCATGTAGGGGATGACCAGTGTTCTTCATGATGCTGTCCAGTTTGGACAGCATCCTCCGCTCTGCCACCACCTCCACTGTCTCCAGGCTCCGCCCCACCACACAGCCTGCCCTCCTTATCAGACGATTCAGTTTTTTTGTGTCCTTTTTGTTCGCGCACCCCCCCCAACACACCACTGCATAGGACAGGGCACTTAAAACAATAGACTGATAAAACATCAGAAGGAGATCTGAGCAGACATTAAAAGAGGCGAGTCTTTTTACAAAGTACAACCTGCTCTGCCCCTTCCTATATATGGAGTCCATATTTGCCGACCAGTTCAGCTTCTTGTCCAGGAGGACTCCAAGGTATTTGTAGCTGTCCACTACCTCCACCTCTGCTCCACCAATGAAGATGGGCTGAACCGCAGCAGGTGTTCGTCGGAAATCCAGCACCATCTCCTTAGTCTTGGTGGTGTTCAGGTGGAGGCAGTTTCGTTGGCTCCAGTGCACAAAGTCCTCCACCAGCTGTCTGTACTCCCCCTCCTCACCCTCCTTGATACATGCCACAATTGCTGTGTCATCTGAGAACTTTTGCATGTGGCATGCATCAGAGTTGTAGTGGAAGTCAGTGGTGTAGAGGGTAAAGAGGAGAGGTGAGAGCACTGTGCCCTGTGGAGCCCCCGTGCTGCCAGTCAGCATGGAGGAACTGCAACTCCCCATTCTGACAAACTGTGGCCTGTTGGTCAGATAGTCCGTTATCCATTACACCAGTTGGAAGTTCACACCAAAGGAGAGGAGCTTCTGCTGGAGAAGGAGGGGCTGGATTGTATTAAAAGCGCTGGAGAAGTCAAAAAAGAGCATTCTCACAGCACACCCCCCGGTGTCCAGGTAGGAGAGGGCTCGATGTAGAAGATACAGGACGGCATCCTCGACTCCTACTTTTGTTTGATAGGCGAACTGGAGAGGGTCCTCATCCCCCTGCACCTGGGGTCGCAGGCGCTGCGAGACCAGCCGCTCCAGCGTCTTCATGACATGAGATGTAAGGGCGACCGGCCTGTAGTCGTTCAGCTCACTGGGGCGACTCTTCTTGGGCACAGGAACAATACATGACGTTTTCCACAGTGATGGGACCCTCCCCAGCTGCAGGCTCAGGTTAAAAACCTGCTGTAGGGGTTCTCCAAGTTCTGCAGCACAGGCCTTAAGGAGGCGTGGACTCACTCGGTCTGGGCCAGCTGCCTTCCTGGGGTGGAGCCGTCTCAGCTCCCTGCTCACTTGATCCGCAGTAATGAAAAAGGGGTGATCGTCGGGATTTGATGACTGAGATGGGGGCAAAGAGAGGGCAGCAGGAGGGGGAGCAGAAGCAAGATGGTTGGGGAGGTCAGTGGGGCACTGCAGCATCAGGGAGCAGGCAGCATGGGGGGTAGCCTGGGGGGAGCTGAACCGGTTGAAGAAAACATTGAGTTCATCCGCTCTCTCCTGACTCCCGCTTGTCGCACCGCCCTCTTTTTTGCTGCATCCAGTCATAGTCCTCATGGTGCTCCAAACTTCACGCAGGTTGTTTTCCTTCAACTTCTGCTCTAGTTTCCTCCCGTGTGCTTCTTTGGCCTCCTTCATGCAGACTTTTAGTTCCTGTTGGACCTTTCTCATCTCCTCCCGATCTTTTCTCCTGAAAGCCCTCTTCTTCCTGTTCAGAACTGCCTTAACTTCCCTGGTAACCCAGGGTTTGTTGTTTGAGAAGCTCCTGACAGTTCTGACAGGCACCACCAAATCCACACAGAAGTTCATATAGTCCGTCATGCAGCCCACAGCTCCCTCAATGTCATCCCCATGAGACCCAATCAGTTCACTCCAGTCCGTGCACTCAAAGCAGTCTCTGAGGGCCTCCTCAGCTCCAGCAGACCATCTCCTGACCTGTCTGGTGGTGGCTGCCTGCCTCTTCACAAGAGGGGTGTAGCTAGGCTGCAGGTGTATGAGGTTGTGGTCCGATTTTCCAAGGGGGGGGAGAGAGGCAGCTGAGTATGCTTCCAGAGAGTTTGCATACAGAAGATCAATAGTTCTGTTATTTCGAGTGGGGCAGTCGACATACTGGTGAAAGGTGGGCAGAGTGGTTTCCAGGGATACGTGATTAAAATCACCAGAAATAATCATGAACGCCCCTGGGTGCTTGGACTGCAGTTCTGTGGTTGTGTTATATATTGTGTCCAGAGCCGCCTGTGCTTCCGCTCTCGGAGGAATGTAAACACAGAGCGCGATGACGTGGGAAAACTCACATGGGAGGTAATAGGGTCTGATGCCCACCGCTAGCAGCTCCAGATTACGGTCGCAGATCACCTTTTTGACGGTCAGATGATTCGGGTGACACCATCGTCTGTTAGCATACAGGATGAGGCCACCCCCCTTGCTCTTCCCGCTGGAGTCTGGGTCGCGGTCTGCTCTCACGGTGGTAAAGCCGGGCAGTTCCACGTTAAAATCCGGCACATAGCTGGTTAGCCATGTCTCGGTGAAGATAAGGAGGCTGCTCTCCGTGTAGCAGCGTTGTGTCCTGATCAGTCCAGTCAGCTCGTCTGTCTTGTTGGACAGGGCATTAACGTTTCCCATAATGACGGAGGGGATGAATGGTTTGAAACGCCGCCTGTTAGCCGCCTTTGCCTTCAGCTTTGCCTTGTGTTTACGACCAGCTCGGCATCCCCGGTATTTCCGCCTAAGCTCCGATGGTATAACATGACGGATTCCGGGGTTTTTATGTTTCCTGAGCATCAATAGTTCATTTCTAAGATAAACCCTTCTACTAATGCTGGCTTGCATTCGTAGATCGAAAAGTACAAACGTACAAACATTCACACAGAGCAACGGATGTGCAGCCTCGCGCAGGCGCAATAGAAGATTGCCAGACTATTAATTAATTATGCTACATTAGGAAAGATTTTTGAATCAATTTATCAATTTTTGGAGCAGGTGAAGTAATATCATTAAACATCGATCAATTTAACCATTTTCAATAAGTGATTAATCATTTATTTTACTTTTTTTTTTTCTTTTTTTCTTTTTTTTTCTCTTTTTATATTTAATAAGGTAATGCTGTAAGGGAAAAAAATAAAATAAAATAAAAGGGTCCATAATCCGTCGATTATCCAAGGTTGGTATTTCTTCTTCTGCTGAAAAAACAGCTGTCCTTCTGGGTTTAAACAGTTTCTAGTCTCTTCCATGTTATGTCTGCAGACATTAGATTCAGGTCCATATCCTTCTTCAGCTGATATCAGCTCGGTGAAAGTTGAGGTCAAGTTGTCTGCAGGTCAGAAATCTCTGCTGTTGATTCAGGTGACGTCAGACGATGGAGAAAATGATCAATCCAGGTGTCATATTTCTTGAAATTATTTGGTTCTTTGGTTTATTACTCCATGTTGATTCAGACAACTGTAACTTTCTTTGGTTCATCAGAGCTAGCTTGTGTTTGTGATTTACAAACCTGGTGAGGATCACTGGTTTATCCGTCTCCTTTCTCCTGGGGAGCAGGTGGCAGGTCTCAATGGTATTAAGATCCAGGGAAATCCCTTTAGATGTGAGAAATGAATGTATTTGCTGATCCAGAGACTCTACACCGCGCTCCGTATTAGCACTGCTAGCTACGCTAGCGCTAGCATTAGCATTAGCAGTGCTTGCTCCTGGAGTTAGCTTCGCTCCAGGTTTGATTGGTAATCCAGTGAGAATGACATTATTCATCCTTACTTGCTGTTCCACATCGTCCAGTCTTTTCTCCAGAATGTCGACCCGGTTTTCTCGTTGCTCGTTTTGAGCCCGAAATCTTCGGAACTCTTCCATCATCTCCATGAGTGGCGTTAGCTTAGCCGACACCCGATCCATAAAAGATTTAAGCGTTTCTTGAATTCTATCAAGAGCTTTTTTGAGGTCTTCATATTCCTGGGTTTTCTTAGGAGGCATGGTCAGCTCTCTTTTTGGAGAAAATCAACTTTTCAAGTAATTTAAAGATAGATGTATCCGCAGAGAGCCGCGACCACGCGTCCTGCCTGTAACCCGGAACCGGAAGTCAATTTAAGTGCTTAACATGTAAAACAGCCAATCAGACATCCTGTGATGCATGCATCACTGCAAATGAATGAGTGTAGTAAGCATCCACCAGGGAGAGCCTTTTCTCACCGGGTTCCTGGCGAAGGAAAGGGTCCCGCAGACATGGCAGCAGGTGCTGTGGCGGGACAGCTGGGTCAGTGTCTCTGTCTCGCTTCCAATAGAGGAGGCACGTGTGCCGGCCCGGGTCTCAATAAACTCTCCGGCAGGCTGAAGTGGTCCTGGGGGATCCCAACCCACTCAGTGTCATGGGGCCTCTGTCAGCTCTCCACCCCCTCCCAGCTCTGATCTGCTCCTGACTCACCAGCTGTGACTACTCATCTCATCAGCAACCTGCTCTACTTAAGAAGACCCAGCTCCAGCATTCTTCGCTGGTTCGTTAACCCTGATGGTGCCTAGTCTCGCTAAGCTCTACGTCTGGCTTCCCTTGCCTCGTACCTTGCTAACCTAACCTAACCTAACCTTGCCTTGTCTTATGTGCCTCGGGTTTATCTCATACCACGAGAGTCACCTGAGTCTGACACCACCTCGAGCTGCAGCTTCATTCCACTCACGCTGACGCTTCTGACCTTCAAGAGCCTCAGCTCTTGCCAGAGGCTGTTCACCTTGGAGACCTGCTGCGGATATGGGTCCGGCCTGGCGCGAGATTGGGCCTGGCGCGGCTCTTCCTATCATTGTGAAGCAGAATTCACCAAGCGTTGGATTGTTCACCCACTAAAAGGGAACGTAAGCTGGGTTTAGACCGTCGTGAGACAGGTTACGAGGCTACAGTTGGCCTGTACCCCGGCCTCTCGGGACTGCGCCTGGTCTGGGCGGGGGGCTTACCTGCATCCGGGGCTGGGCCCCTTTTGTCTCTGGTCCTGGGGGTGTATTGGTACCGTCCTGGTTTCCCTGCCTGTCCCCTGGGGCACCTACTGTTGGCTTGGCCGGGGCTGGTGAGGGGTGGAACACTCGGCTGCCTAGGGAGGATAGGGGTGCTTGTGGTCCGCGGGGGACGTCTGATGGGTCCGGGGTTCAGGCGCCTTGGAACCAGAATTTCCATTGGGGACCTGGTTGCCTGGGGCTGGGGCTCTGTTCTACGGCCCTGGGGGCATTGTCTAGATCTGCTCCTCCCTGGCTGTGTGGTTTTGGGGGGCTAGTGATGGAGGGCTGGTGCACTCTGCCGTGCCTCTGCCGCACTGTGCGGCGGGCCTTGTGCCTTGTGCTCGGGTGGGGGTTTTGGGGACAGGGACACAACAATACCAATGTATGCTAGAGCATGGCAAGTCTCCCTCTTTACACATAACATCTCACCAAGAAGTCTACGAGTTGATAGTGGGGGGGGGGGCTAAACTAAATAAACAAATAGATAAATAAGCAAGAAAATAAATAAATATATAAAGACAAATATAAATCAGTAAAAGGGGAAAAAAAGAAACAATTGAGGAAATAAATAAATAAGGTTAAATAGCTCCCCCCTCCCAATCAAGCTTTGTTTTCTTTAGACACATAGGGACCATTGGTGGAAGCCTCCACAAATTTTAATTGCACCTCCCCAGAACATACACCACACCACACACTAAGCACCAACATACACAAATACTCATGTTGGGCCCTGTGGGGGACACGCTTGGGTGATCAGACTCTGCTATTGTAGAATGGAGGAGTCTGTATCGCCCCCCTCCACCAGTTTTAACTGCACCTCTTTAACACATAAATACACACATCAAGCGGGGGATGGTCACGTTGCTCCCTGTCCCCTGCCCCCCAGGCTGAGTGGGATGGGCCGACGTTTGCTGGTGGGGTGTTGGTGGCGCTGTGGGGGCTCCTGCGTCCCTGATCTTGCGGCTCTTTTTCCGTGCAGGGAGGGAGTGGACGGCATCCCCTGGGGCCGGGTGGGGCCCCTCTCTTGGGCATACCGGGACACCCCAATCGTTTCCATCATTGCTCACAGCAACTACAGCCTGGTCCTTGGGCTCACCATCCCCTGGCCCTGTCTGGGGCCTCTGCCGGTCACCTGCGTCCGCCTTCCCACTCAACCTTGGTGGGGCTTGTGGGCAGGTTGCACGGGTGCGCAGTGTGGGCTGACCATGGGCTATGCCGGCCTGCCTCTGGGGTTGGGGGCGGGTGGGGGCATAGGACTCCCGGGCAGTGGCGTGCCTCTTGTCTGGGCGCCAGCGTAGGGCTCTAGAGGTCTGGGCATTGGGTACGCCTTGGGGTGGGGCAGGTCCCTGCCGGGGCCAGGGCTCCAGCTCTGCGCATTCTCTGTTCTTCCTACTCCTCGGCCGGGGGGCTGCTGGGTCCTGACCTCTCTGTTTCTGTGGTGGGGGTCAGGTGGATGGAAGGGTGGTTGCTCCTGGATCTTTGCCTGACGGTGAGGCTCTTGGATGCCTGGATTGGCTGGGTGGCTGCGCTGTCTGCCCCTGGGTCTGGGGTGTGGGGTGCCGGGCCCCCTGCCTAGCTGGAGCATTCAGAGTGATCATGGTTCACTCTAAGAGGCACACATTCATTCAACCCCCCTGCTTATTCACCTTTGCACAAATATGGGCATGGGTATTGTTTTTCTATTTTTCTACACCCCTCTTCATGAATATCGGCAATGTGAATATTGTGTGTACCTGTCTATGTGTAGAAATCTTGAGTAAGCCCTGGCTGCGACCTGCGGAACGCTCAACGTCGCGGAATGCTGTAACGCCGTGCAATGTTAACCCCGCCCCATACGCTGTGGAATGCTAACCCCACCCACATTGAGCCCAACACGGAATGCTAACCCCGCCCACATTGAGCTTGTGTATGTTATTCTCATTCATCAGCGCAGTTGGCAGCGGTCTTTGTTTCCATGTACAGGGACGCGACAGAGATCTTTTTAAAATGGAGGAACACATCAACGAAAAAACGGTAAATTGACAAAAAGGAAACTCCTGTTTTGATTACTGCTTACTTTTCCACTACAATTATTGCGTTACATTGCAGATTAGGGTGTTATTTCGTATTTTCAAATATCCGTTCGGATGGTTTATGTTTTGCTAGTTTAGTTAGCTTAAGCTTGCGGCTCTCCCGGGGCTTTCTCTTTCACGTTATTTGTGCCTTCCAATGTTGGTAAAACCTTTTTATTTTTTTTGTTCACCTGTATCATTTCTGTCTTTGTACATTTGTACATTACAGTTTTGTTTGACGATGACAAACCAAGGCCGAAAAAACAAAACAACACTTTCCACTGTCCAGTTGCTGTGGCCCTCCACAGCAGGCAGTGGGGGATCCAAACCCACTCAGGCAGGGGTGTTGTCCAGAAGCACGGCTGCCTATTTTTGTTTTTTTTGTTAGATGAAAAGGAAATGATTTAATCTCTTATTACTGCTTTTCCCGCTTCCCAAAGGACACATGGTGTAACATCCAGAGTTTCTATAAAGATGTCCCATTCTCTTTTCACATAATTGATGAAATCTACATCTTTAAGCAGAGATGTATTAAACCTTCAGCTTTTAAAAGATACATTTAACTTGTTCATCGATATAGTCATGGAAACTGGTGCATGATCACTGATAACTATTTCATGTATCTTAACATCTCTAATATCCTTCATGGAGGAGTTGCTAACTAGCATATAATCTAACCGGGAGTAAGAGTGGTGAACAGGAGAAAAGACGGTGAAACCTTTGGTGTTTTGATGACATGAGCGCCAAGTGTTGCAGAGACCCATTTCGTCCATATACTGCCTGAGAGTTCAGGTTGCTTGCCAGCTTTGCTGTTTCCCCGCTGAGCTGAGTCTGTCGACTTCAGGGTCTAAAACAAGATTGAAGTCACCTCCTATAAAAAATGGGGAGCCAGAGTGAGCCGACAGTGATGTAAAGAGCCTGTGAAAAAAGGAGGAGTCATCTACAGTTGGACCATATTTACTAGCTATGCAATATTTCGTATTCCGAATTAATATATTAATAGTCACATATCTACCTTCAGGATCCGACACAGTGTCAGTGTGCGTAAATGTGACTTTTTTTTTTTGATTAAAATGCCAACACCCCTTTGCTTTGAGTTATAACAGGCTGAGTATTTGAATGGAAACTGCTGGAAGGGGAGAAGATGATCTGTTCAATTAGTTAAATGGGTCTTGAAGGAAATTATATTTTTGGTCCTCAGTTTAGAAGGGTTTTCTGTCTTACTTTTATTACTTGAAGTTTAGTCTCATATCTCAAGTGTGCTATAACTGAACTCTGAGCGTTCTGACCTCACATTCTTCAGGATGTTTTATTGACAGCAGCTGTCAATCATTCCTCTACAGAGGGAGGGGGATGCTGACTTTTCGGGTGCTGGTTAACAGAAGTCAGCAGGGATGGAGACAGCACTCTAATCCAAACCACCTGTGGAATAGATTATATCTTTGAGAACTTCTCTAGATGTCCGGTTCCAGGGAAGAACAAAAAGGTTGATCTTTGACCTTGGGCCTCCATGGATTTCTTGCCGTCAATCTGATTTGTTACGGACAGGAAGAGACTGGGTTTATCGCAAGACCAGGCGTCCCTTTGAAGTCATTCCCTGGGGAGATGGATTGGTTCCGGAGAGTGACCGTCGACTATTGGCTGATGGACAAAGGAGGATCATCGGCCACCCAATCCGAGTGTTCCAGGGCGGAGATTCGGCGTCATGTTTTCCCCGGGAGGAGGGGAGCCCGATTGTCTTTAAAAGTCTGAGCATAGCATAATTTTATTGTCTTCTCTCTTGTGGCCTTTCATGTAAAACGCCTGTAACTTCTTGCGTTTTGTAGGCCTTCTAAAATGAGGACCCAGATCTGTTTTAATTCTGTCTTAGAGCTTTTGTTAGGGAATAAACCTTCTGTGACTTTATCCGGCTGAATCCTGGTCTTTTATCTCTCCCGACTATTAGAACACGCATGGAAAAATCTCAGAGCGAAAGATTTTTTCCTACAATTTTGGTGACCTCCGACGTGAGTCGGGGTGTACCGAGCCGGACCGGAAATTATAGTGGTGTATTTTACGTAGAATCTGAGACTTTCGGCGTAAAGTCAGGGGATGCTAGGTTCCTCCCATGCGGTCGACTCCTTCAGAGCCCTCGTAACAACACAAAGGTGAGCAAACCTGTTGTGAAATTTTACATATTGATTAAGCTTAAATTAAAGAAGAAGCCGAGTGACTGGGAGAAGAAGCATGCCCCGTTAGGTTGACCCGAACCTTAGAGGGATGGTTGACTGTTAGTTTGCGACACTAAGTGTGCAAAAACAGTAGAAAAAGGTATAAAGGATTAGGTGCATCTGTTGTCTTTCCAAGAAAGCGTTCAGAATACAGAAAGGTTTGCGTCTGTTTGACCTGATACGCTTTTAAAGCGTAGAAAACAGTGTAGCATAGGAGCTAATTGTTGCGCGCTTCGGAAATTTGGAAGACACTACCGGGGAGGCGGCCTCGACAAATTATTTTTTTAGATGGAGAGTGACCAAAGAAGGATTCGAAATTAACATGAAAGGTAAATATGAGAAAATATGATGCATTTTGTCTGGACAAAATACTACTGCAGTGGAACAGACAATACGACGACAGACGACGGTGACGATTTGACTTGACAACAGCGGTGAAAATGACTTGAATGTGGATGAATGGAATGAAATGTATGAGATTATGGAAAGAATGGGATGAAAAAGTGTTTGAAATCTGTGAATTTTAACTTTATTTCCACATTTTCCTTGTGTACTGTGTTTTCTATGGCCGCAGCCATCTTGTTTACGTCGAATGAACCAATGACGGGAGGTTTTAGTTGCTTTTGAATGTGTCGATGTCTATGATTGGCTTTGTTCATACCACGTGGTCGCCGTAATGGTGTCCCTACAGACCAGAAAGGCGGAACACGCTAAACGTTTGCGAACAAATCTGAAGAATTTGTGGTCTAATTTGTGGTAAAATACTGGCGGGGTTTGTCATTATTGAGCGTGGTTACGACCTCTGTTGTGAGTACACGGTAACAGAATAAATAAATAAAATAAAACTCATTTAAGCGGTTTCGGTTGGAAGAAAAATATTTTTTAAGGTGGTGTAGGTCTAATACAGTTTGGGTAAAATAATTTTGAAATTATTTCGGTTTTTGTATTTTGAATATCTTTCTCTCATTTATTTGTATTTCCTAATTACCATGATTTAGTTCAGTTTTGCTCAAAGATGTTATATTGAATTTGGTTATAAGCATTTGGTTCGTTTAGACTCAGACTCCCTTAAAACAGAATGTTTGCAATGTTTGATTTTGTTTGTATGTTTGTTTTGATATTTCCCAGATTGCTAGGACTTTTGTGAAGTGCACAGCTGTGAATATTTGAATGTGAAGCACAGGACTGGCGGTTTTGTTTGTTTGAATCATAATCAAGAATATTTGAAAATTGTTATTAGAAATAAATGGGAACAGGACAAAGGCAAGATGAGAGACAGAAAAAAAGGAAAAGTGTGGATTTATGGAAGGATGTGGAAATGCGGAGACAAGAAATGTAAAGGAAAAGCAGTGAAGAAGAGGAAATGCATGGAAAGGGATATAGAGGATCTGTGGACAGGAGGTGCAGGTTTTGGTTGAACAGTGGTTATGGAAAAAATTAGACATGTTTGTGAAAATGAGTAAGAAGGAAGAGGCAGGTAAGAGAGAACTAGAAAGTGGATTGTTTGTAAGAGAAAGATGAGAAAAAGAGAAGGGGTCTTAGAACTTTTGTTAGGGAATAAACCTTCTGTAACTTTATCCGGCTGAATCCTGGTCTTTTATCTCTCCCGACTATTAGAACACGCATGGAAAAATCTCAGAGCGAAAGATTTTTTCCTACAGTCTCCTGTAGTAAAACATATGATTTTAGATCATTTAGGTAGTCAAAAACCTTCAGCTTCTTTCCACTGGTACCAACACCGCGCACATTCCATGTGACAAAGTTGAGTGTTATTATCCCTTGTGCTATCCTATGACCCCACCATTGACAATGAACATTGACGTGTTCTCCCTACCATGACAAAGCTGGATAAAGGTGGAGAGGAGTTCATGTAATCCATGGACACCAGTGAAGATCACAAATCATTGAAGAAAAAAGGTTCAGAGCTCTGTCTAGTGGGTCTAGATGACCCCACTAGACCAGCACCGTGTGTGACCCTCGGCTGTGTGAAAAAGCAGTGTGCTTCCTATGGTGTGTGTCTTCTGTTTACTGCTGTGAGAGTGGTGTGAGTGATTGTATGAAAGTAGTATAAATAATGTTTCTTTGTGTGTGCCAGTGTGTGTATACGAATCCCACATTGTGGTTAACTGTTCAAACATGTTGAAACTTACTGTCCAGGAGGGGGAGTTAAGCAGGGGATATAGGAAAAGATATACAAAAGAAAAAGAAAAGAAAAAATACAAACATAACAGAAGCCTAAAAAGACTCATGGGGGAAATGATCACTTAACCTAACTTAAATAGACCCGCTGTTGAGCGTTATGTCTATTAATTTAACCATATAAATTGTAAATGAAATATGTAGACTGGAGTGTTGGACTGATGTCACCTGAATTCTGAGCTTAGGACAGCCAGGTGGTGACTCCTTCCTCTCTATAGAGACGCCCGTCCACATAGAGCTTGTCCACGGAGATGACTGCTCGGGAAACAGCCTGGATGAACCTCTTCCGGATAGGAAAAAGGACCTTTCGTCGGTTTAGTATTTCAGCTGGAGATTGGTCATTCATGCTAAGACTGGTTCCTTTCAGTTCACGACCGTGGCTCCTGACAAAGTCCTTCTGTTTTTAGTGCTCAAATTTAGCCACTATTGGTCTGGGTCTTTGGCTGTTGGGCTTTGTTCCACCCAACCGATGGACATGGTGGAAGGTGATTTTGTTGGCCGTTTCTTCTGGAATTTTGAGTTGCTCTTTGATGGGTTTTTTCCGGATCTTTACCTACCTGCTCCGGAATGCCTGAGACAACTAGGTTGTCTCGCATACTCTGGGCCTGGAGGTCCAGCACCGCCTCTTTAACCATCTTGTAGTCCGCGGCAATCTGCTGCTCGCTCTGTTTCAGCTTCTTCTCCACGGTGTCTCTGAGTGCTCGGTTTTCGGTCACGAGCAAATTCTTTGTGGAGAACCTCCACTAGAGTGAGTTGGCCATCAAAGCAAA
The DNA here is from genome assembly GCA_023969325.1 of Oryzias curvinotus. Classification (NCBI taxonomy): domain Eukaryota; kingdom Metazoa; phylum Chordata; class Actinopteri; order Beloniformes; family Adrianichthyidae; genus Oryzias; species Oryzias curvinotus. The sequence continues at coordinate 30,125,202 of CM043719.1, read as the reverse complement.
GAAGCTTTTTCTCAATGGACTCCAAGATTCCTTTGAAGCTGGTGCCAGGAGAGGACGCAGCTCTGGACGAGTCATCCTGACGGCCGCGCTTTGAAGTTGGAGTAGAGGTGGCTTGCATCTTCCCCATAACTAACCGCTTGAAACACTCATCAATAAAACCCTTGTAATCTTCAAAAGCCTCCAGACTCAATTATTTCAATATTGATAACAATCAAAATTTTTGTTTTTTATAAGTTGGCGGTTAATAAAGCAAAAGAAAAGCTAGTATTACCTGAGCGACGCCAACTTGGCAACACAGCGTTCTCGCAGCACTTCCTTTTTATTTATGTGACATGGACACCTCCAATCTTTAGGCTTACATGATTTCAAATGTAATACCACCTGACTGACCAGGCCAGAAATACACACTTCACCTGATAGTTGACACAAGTGCATCAGGGAACACTCTTCCCTAAAAACTAAACAACACTCTAAAAAGGTGCCCACATAGGATTCCAACAGTTGAGGAATTAAACCCAAAGGTTACAAATGCAAAAACATTCAGCAAACTCGATGCTGAGACAGGATATTAGTCAATATTTCTGGATGAAGATTCACAACTGCCAGGAACAACATTTTGCACTCCATTTGGCAGTTACTATTGGAACATTTGGACTTAGTATGTCTCAAGATATCTTTCAGACCAAATTGGATCAGATCCTGGAAGGACTACAAGGTGTGGTCAGCATTGCAGATGACATTGCAGTATACAGAGAAAATGAAAAGGAACATGACAGGAACTTAATCTACTTGATGGAACAAACACAGGTTTGGTGTTCAATAGAATAGTGAAAAATGCAACATAAAACAAAACCAAATCTCCTTTTTTGGCAACCAGTACACTGTCAACGGCATCCTACCTGATCTAGCTAAAGTCAGAGATATACAAAAGATGCTAACTCCGCAAAACATAGATGAGCTACACAGATTCATTGGGTTATTAGTCGACCTTTCCCCCACATACCAAGGTTTGCAGACAAAGCACACACCTCAAGGGGTCTACTATAATTGACACACAATGGCTATGAGACACAAACTACCAAAAATGTTTTGATGACCATAAAGCAATAATCACAAAGATTGTGATCCTAGCTTGACCATAACACTTGAAGTAGATGCATCCCAGAAAGGCCTGGGTGTCACCCTTGTGCAAAACAACCAACCTATTCATTTTGAATTCAAAACACTCACAGATACAAAGTCCAGATATAGCAACATGGAGTGAGAAATGTTTGCTATCGTCTGTAAAATACAACACTATCCCACATATCTTTACAGAAAAGCATTCATAGTGATCACAGACCACAAGCCACTTGTAACCATGCGTAGAAAACCACTACATACGACTCCACCAGGATCCTCTGTGACTTCACCAGGATCACAGATGATCCTCCCAGACACCCTAAGTTGACTACCCAACTTATTAACTTTTCACCTGACAAACAAAACACTCTCCGTGCAGAAACAAGCAAAGATCTCAAACTCAGTGCACCTAAAGGAAATGATTCACCAAGGATGGCCAGAAAAAATCTATGACCTATCAAAACATCTTCATGAGTTCGAACTGATATCGGCGCTATGCAGTTTGTCCAAGTGGTGTTACTGTAGTGCAGTGCTTCTCAAACTGTGGGGCGCACCTCCGTGAGTGGGACAAGGCTGGGCAGTGGGGGGGGGGGGGGGGGGGCTACAAATGTTTAGACGTCTATATTTTTTGACGGTGGAACATAAACAAATTACGCTTCGGAACGACATATCTGCGGGTCTTGCATCACTTACATTGACCTATTCCTAACTGTAACATTTGAAGATGTAATTATTGTTGTTAACAACTGTTTTAACGTCTTAAAAGAATGGTAATGCCACCGGTACGGATTGGATATGTACTCCTGCCTTTCTTTCCAACTGTGATCAAATTTGTTGAAGAATGGAGAAATGCATGCATAATGGAGTGTTTTTCAACCTTTTTTGAGCCGCGGCACACTTAAACCTTGACAAAAATCCCGCGGCACACCAGCATTAAAAAAAACAAAAACAAAAAAAACTAAAAAAAAAAAAAGAAACGGGAGAAACTCAGTCTTTTTTGAACAGTTCCTCCACAATCTCACATTCTTGTTTTTTATAATTGTGGCAGAAAAAGCTGGAAGCTGCAGGTGTTTTTTTTTCTCTAAAAGATGTAATAAAAGTTAAGTTAAAAGATTTAAAAACTGTTTGATTTGTGTTCGTTGTGGTTTCAAGACGTTAAGAGAGACGAGTTGTGCGCCGAGATCCACGCTGTTACTTTTAACCCAATGCATCATGGGAGATGTAGTTCAATAATCCGCTGAATGCAGAAAGACCAGCGTCTCTGAGCTTTATTGTTTTGACCACTTGTTCCACGGTCTGACACCGGATTCTATGGAAAGCTACACCGCTAAAGACGAGCTTTAGCTGGTATTTTATTTGAAACTGAGCGACTTTATCAGCAGAATGCACAACAAGGAAGTGAAGACTTTAACCACTTCTGATTGGTCAGACTGATGACACGTGATTAAGAATCCAAGAATGATTGGTGGAGACAGTTAAAGGGGCGTGACTTTTGCTAAAACGGAGATTAAGCTGCAGCTAAATCGGTACCGTCATTCTTATCAAAATGTCTTTAATAGAATCAAATAAACACAAAGAAAAAAGTATTTTATGATCTGTCATATTCCTTATTTCTTGGTGTTTTATCAGGGCTTGTTTGGATGAACAAAGAGGTGAAATCCTGGAGATCATAAATGTTTCAGTTAATGAGGGCAATTTCCCACGGCACACTTGACCATCTCCCACGGCACACTGGTTGAAAAACAGTGGCATAATGGATGTAATGCGTGTTTGCAGCCGGACGGAGAGCATATCTGTGTTTATGAATGACTTATGACGTGAATAATTATTTCATTCCAATAGAAGGAATTCATTTAACACAGTTGACTGTGAGTAATTTTCAGTCTAACAGTCAAGTGTAGGCCACAGCTGTGCCTCCCGTCACAGAGACGGAGCCGCGTATGTCAGAGCGCAACACCTGGATTCAATTCAATTCAATTCAATTTTATTTGTATAGCCCAAAATCACAACAACAGTCGTCTCGATGGGCTTCAAAGTGAAACACGAACTCAAAAAGATCATGAATACATAGAGGTCAATAGGATTGGGTTGTAGTGGGTAGGGTTATGGGGGGTGGCTGTGGGTGCGTGGCGATCTCTGGGTTGCTCGGGTCGCCTGTCGTGGCTGGCTCGAGGACACGGGGCACCGGTCGGGTGGTGGGCGGCTCTTGGGTTCTGGGGCCCTGGCTTCGTCCTTGGCCTTTGTCTCGGCGTCCGGCGCCCGGCGGCACCCATGGCTGCCGCCTGGTGCGGCTAAGCGCTCCTGTCCTGTGGGGGGACAGTCAGGGGCACGAGTCGGGCACGAGTCGACCCAGAGGCAGGATCCACAGCCAGGTGTAGGAGCAGGAGCAGAGACGAGGTACACGGTCAGGTACAGGAGCACGGATGAACCAACTGGAGTCTGGAAGCACTCCTACTCCCCAGGAGGGGAGAGGGAAAGAGGGACAATACATGAATCGTACTGCACCAAACAGAGGCATGGAGGACTAAATGACGAATAATGATCAAAAATAGAGAAGAAAGGAAGGGTAGAAATAGATGAGAAAAGAGGACAGAACCCCAGAGCACCACAGTTACCCCAGGATCTTGAACTTGATTCTAGAATCAACTGGGATCCAGTGAAGTGAAACTAACACAGGAGTGATGTGATCTCTTCTGCTAGTTCCTGCTAACAATCTAGCTGCTGCATTCTGAACAAGCTGGAGACTTCTTAAGGAACTCTTAGGACACGCTGCTAACAAGGAGTTACAGTAATCCAGCCTCGACGTAACAAATGCATGGATGAGTTTTTCAGCATCACTCTTAGAGAGTAGATTTCTGATCTTAGCAATATTCCGTAGGTGAAAAAATGCAGTTCGACACGCCTGAGATATGTGAGCCTTAAATGATAAATCCTGGTCAAATAAAACCCCAAGGTTTCTAACTGTGGAATTGGGGGCTATACTTACACCATCCAGGGAGACTATCTGAGCAGACAGAGCATCTCTGAGGTTTTTAGGACCTAGTATAATGACCTCAGTTTTTTCTGGGTTCAAGAGGAGGTAATTAATTGTCATCCAGGTCTTGATGTCTCTGATGCAGTAACGACGTGGCTAGCCGGCTTAGCTTCCACTGTGCGGAGCCGCACTTCTAACTGCTCTAGCCTGGCCTCCAAGTCTAACACAAGACTGCACTTAACACACCTACCGCTATCTTCACTAAAGGAGGCAGGATCCTCACTAAACATATGGCACATGGGGCAGGAGAGAGGAGGAAAGGTAGAAGGAGTGGTGGCCATGCTAGGTTCTAAGCTAGGCTAGCAGTGTTTAGGTAAAGAGAAGTGGTTTATTTAGCAAAATGAGAAAAGTGAACGGCAAGCAGTTACAATACAATACAATACAATGCAATACAGTAGTGTATTCGCTACTAAAAGGAGCTAGATGTGAAAGTGAACATTAAACCAGATAACACTTAAAGTAAGCAATAATAGCCAGGCTAATGCCGAACAAGAGAACAGCAGTCAAAACACGATTATACTGGAGAACGCTCACCCTGAAATGACGTCACAGGAACAGCCATCACTGCTGTTGGATCACTTACCATAGGTTGATAAGGTCATTATTTACTAACTATTGTAGATACTTTTGTTACGTGTCTTTTCTGTGGTTTAGTTGGTGTCAGTGTTTGACATAAAGACAGCAGGAAATGCAGGAAAACAGCTGCACTTTATGACATCAGAAATAAACTATAGATCATTTTTTATGGATTGAGGTTTTTTTGGGGGGAATTTTACTGTTGGTGTTGCACAAAATTAGGGAAATGCCAAATATTTTTGGAGGAATCCTACTGATGAGTTCTATGATTTAGTTTTTAATGTTAAAGTCTTCACTTCCTTGTTGTGCATTCTGCTGATAAAGTCGCTCAGTTTCAAATAAAATACCAGCTAAAGCTCGTCCTTAGCGTTGTGGCTTTCCATAGAATCCGGTGTCAGACCGTGGAACAAGTGATCAAAACAATGAAGCTCAGAGACGCTGGTCTTTCTGCATTCAGCGGATTATTGAACTACATGTCCCATGATGCATTGGGTTACAAGTAACAGCGTGGATCTCGGCGCACAACTCGTCTCTCCTCTTAACGTCTTGAAACCACAACGAACACAAATCAAACAGTTTTTAAATATTTTAACTTAACTTTTATTACATCTTTTAGAGAAAAAAACACATGCAGCTTCCAGCTTTTTCTGCCACAATTATAAAAAACAAGAATGTGAGATTGTGGAGGAACTGTTCAAAACAGACTGAGTTTCTCCCGTTTTTTTTGTTTTGTTTTTTTTTTAATGCTGGTGTGCCGCGGGATTTTTGTCAAGGTTTAAGTGTGCCGCGGCTCAAAAAAGGTTGAAAAACACTGTTCTAGGCAATCAAAGGCTTTATAAAAGTCCAAAAACAGAATAAAACTATTCTCATTTATTAGTTCGGAATAATCTAATAAATCCAAAACTAATCTGATGTTATTAGTAATGTGCCTATTAGACATGAATCCTGGATTCATCTATAATAGATGTTAAGCTTTGTTTAATTCGTTTGGCTAAATTTAAAGCTAATATTATATAGTCATTATTAAGCAACGAGATAGGTCTCCAGTTATCAATTTGAAGTTTCTTCTTATTAGGTTTGGGTATCAGTGATATAATACCTTGTGTCAGAGTAGGAGGTAGTTTTCCCAGATTAATACTTTCAGTGAGCATCTCAAGGATAAAAGGACTAAGTTCCGTTGAAAAGGTTTTGTAAAATTTACTTGACAATCCATCATTACCTGGAGATTTGTTCTTTTTTAGAATCATTATAGCATCTTGCACTTCCTCTAGGGCTGAAATTAGAATTTTCTAGTCCAAAAAAATAGGAAGAACATTGTTCCCCTTCTTCCATCCACTTTGCTCTAGATCTTATAAATGCTGCTTGTGTTTTCCTTTTATACATCTCTTCCAGCTTGTTCTGATATTCACCAAGTTCTATCAGCTCATTTTCAGGGATGTTCTCACTGCTTTTATTAGACAAGGCAGCAATTTTAGAGCAAAGTTCGTTTTCCTCTTTCCTTCTAAGTTTTGCTAAGTTACTACTATAAGATCTCATACATTTCCCAATATCAAATTTTAATAATTCCCATTTAGGACTGAATATGTAATATGTAAGTCAGTAGCTTCTTCCCAGTATGATTTGATTATTTTTTTTGTCATTTCTATTACAGTGTTGTGGGACAGAAGACTGTTATTTAATTTCCAGCATACAGCCCTGGGAATTTTGGACATTGGGGATGTTGTTACAACAATTCAGCCATCTTGCATTTTCTCTCAGCAAGCACAAGGTCTCAAGTTCATCCTCTGACATCTGCTTTTGTGTTCAAGCTTTTGACATCATCGTCTGTAAGTTGCTTTATTTTAACAATAAGTACAATATTAAGTCTTCATTTTTGCAAAAACGTTAATAGAAAATATATATTTCTTTACTACTGGATGTTTGAATGCTAATTTTATTCATATTTGACTGTTCTAAGGGCAGGTTTATTTTCTGCTTTACAGTTTTTTACTCTGTTTTGGAGACATTGTTGGAGTATTAAATCTGGAGCTATGGACGCTACATCCTGACTCTGCTCATGTTTCCGAAAGGAGGTATGCTTACTGCTGAATTGCGTTAGATACACGTAAGGAGAGCAGGACAGTAAAAAAAGACGTTACGCAACTAGCTAACAACACAGTCAGCTAGACAATGTCAAAGATGGATGAACTTTTCCAAGATGGAGCATCAGTAAGGACTCAGAAAAGTACAAGTTCGAGTAGATCATCCGTGAGTGCTGCAGCAGCAAAGGCTAGAGCTGTGGCAGAAGCCGCCCGTGCACGTGCAGCATTTGCAGAAAAAGAGAAAAGCATCAAGGTCAAAAAGGCTAAACTAGAAGCCAATCTAGAAGCACTAAAGTACGAAAGAGAGGCTGCAGCTGCTAACGCCCAAGCAGAAGTATTGGAAGCAGCAGCAGACCTAGAGGATGAAGGAGTGCGTATCAGGAAAAGATCTCCCATGTCCCTTCAAAACATACATGACCGTGTTAGTGACTATGTTCAAAACCAAAATGCCTGTTATCCCAAACACCCTGAATCATTCAACGTGCCAGAGCCATTGGAACAGTCTTTCGAGCCTCGCTTCAACCTACCATCACAGTTTGTCTACGATGGGAAAGAATATTTCATCAAAAACTCCTGGCGTATTCCACCAAAATACGAGCACGGACCAGGTTCCCCACATGCTTGGACTTGGTCACAATCCATCTATCCAACTTAACACTCAAATTCAGTGCCAAATTGGCGAAGAATCAGGACCCAACTTACCTAAGTCCAGGGTAGATTTACCAAAGTACATCAATGCATCCCATACAAGTGTTCCAGAGCCCTCAGCCTTCATGGACATGGCAAAGTACCTAGCTCGTCAGTACGGGCCTTTCACACTTTGACGACCATCCAGAAACATACAGAGCATTGAAGTCCTCTTTTTCAAACACAATCAAAGACTTGGATCTAACAGCAAGTGAGCAACTGGACCTACTCTCAAAATGGCTTGGGAAGGAATCAGCTGAGCATGTCAAATGTCTGAGAGCAGTCAATATAGCTGATCCAGTAGCTGTGTTGAAATCCGTATGGAGAAGACTTGATGAATGTTATGGGGCTCCAGAAGTCATACAGAGTGCTCTTTTTACAAAGCTCGACAACTTCCCTAAGATCACAAATAAGGACAATCACAAGTTGAGGGAGCTGGGAGATCTCTTAAACGAACTACTCTCAGCCAAAGAGGATGGGTACTTGTCAGGCTTGGCATACCTAGACACTGCACGTGGCATAAAACCTATTGTGGAGAAGTTACCGTATAACCTTCAAGAAAAGTGGCTCACTCAGGGATCAAATTACAAAGAACATTATCAGGTCAGTTATCCACCATTCTCCTATTTCACTTCCTTCATCTGTTATCAAGCTAAAACCAGAAATGATCCAAGTTTCACACCAGTAACCAACCTTCAAGCAGAACGCACAATTCCAAAGCGCATCAATCCCAGAACTGCAATCTCAGTACACAAAACTAAGATCACCAATGTCCCAACTCCACACGAAGTGGCACAAAAAGATGATGTAACCAAACAGTGTCCAATCCATAATCCATAAGCCACACCCCTTAAAGAAGTGCCATGGTTTCAGACTAAAGACTCTAGAAGAAAGAAAGGCTTACTTAAGGGAACAAGGCATCTGTTTTAGATGTTGCTCGTCCTCTTCTCCTCTGGCTCGTGACTGCAAAGTCACGTTGAAATGTGATGAGTGCGACAGTGGAAGTCACGTAACAGCTCTTCACCCGGGTCCACCTAAATTGTCAAGCAAGAACTCAAATCCCTTACAAGTTGATGGTGGGGAGCAAGGGAAGGAGGATATCACAGCTCCTACTGTCATCGGCCCTTTGTGTACCAAGGTTCATGGAAACAAAATCAAGTCAAAATCCTGCTCAAAGATCTGTCTCGTCAAAGTCTACCCAAAGAATCAGCCGGAAAAAGCCATGGAAATGTATGCGATGCTGGATGATCTGAGCAATAAATCTCTAGTCAGGTCAAAGTTTTTTGAGATGTTTAAAATCCAAGTTGATGCATATCCCTACACGCTAAAAACCTGTGCAGGCCTCACAAAAACTTTCGGCAGGAGAGCAACTGGATTCCAAGTCGAAGCAGCTAAGGGTGGTATTAGCCTCCCACTCCCAGAACTAATTGAATGTGATGATCTTGCCAGACAATCGTGAGGAAATTCCAACACCTGAGGCTGCCTTCCACTATCCACATCTCAGGGATCTTGCCAAGGAAATACCAGCGCTGGATGACGATGCCCAGATTCTTCTTCTTCTCGGCCGTGACATTCTCCGCGCTCACAAGGTGAGACAGCAGATTAATGGCCCTGGGGATACACCCTTTGCGCAAAGACTAGACCTTGGCTGGGTGTTGGTTGGTGACGTGTGTTTGGAAAGGGTCCATAAGCCAACAGTTTACAGTTGTAAAACAAACATATTAGAAGATAGCAGACCCACTCTTTTTAAGCCCTGCATGAATCGCATCCATCTCAAACAAACACTGTCCTCCAGTCAAGCTGATGGATTCACTCACCATCACAGTAACACCACTATGGACACAGACACTCTTGGCCTCACTGTCTTTGCAAGAACACCAAATAATGACAAGCGTGCCTTCTCAATAGAAGATGAACAGTTCCTCAAAGTAATGGATGAACACGTTTTTCAGGCGAGTCCAACAGCTGGGTCGCCCCTCTCCCTTTCAGGTCACCGAGACCTCCTCTGCCAAACAATCGTAACCAAGCCCTGACACGTCTGTCTTTGCTATAACGCACACTAGAGCGCAAGCCAAAAATGAAAGAGCAGTATGTTGCCTTCATGCAAAAAGTATTTGACAACAACCATGCAGAGCCAGCACCTCCACTACCAAATGGAAAGGAGTGTTGGTATTTGCCATCGTTTGGAGTCTATCAACACAAGAAACCTGAAAAGATCAGGGTTGTATTTGACTCTAGTTCAAAATGCAACGGCCTCTCTCTCCATAGTGTTCTGCTCACCGGACCCGACCTCAACAACAGCCTTTTGGGCGTCCTCATTCGATTTAGGAGGGAAAAAGTAGGTGTGATGGTGGACATTGAACAAATGTTTCATTGTTTTGTAGTGAGAGAAGACCACAGAGACTACCTACGTTTCCTTTGGTTTCGGGAGAATGACCTCAGTAAGGACATTGTCGAGTACAGGATGAGAGTCCATGTATTTGGAAATAGCCCTTCTCCAGCTGTGGCCACATACTGCCTCAGAAGAGCGGCAATGAGTGGAGAACAGGAGTATGGGTCAGACACCAGACACTTTGTGGAGCGTGAGTTTTATGTAGACGATGGGCTTGTCTCTACACCCACTGAGCAGGAAGCAATCACTCTCTTACAGAAAACCCAGGCTTCCCTCTCAGAGTCAAACCTGAGACTGTCATGACTGCCGCTGCCCCTCCCTCTCAGCGGCTGCTCATCAGGTCTGATTCTCCTCACCTGTACGCCTCAGTATTTAAGCCTGCCACGTAGTCTCAGTTATTGCCGGAACGTCTAGCCTTTCTGCCTGACTACCAGCCTAGTTGTTGATATTTGAGCTGAAGTTCAAGTTATTAACCTCATGCCTGTCTATGTCAACGCTCCAGGTCCTCAAGCCAAGCATCTACTTACCTGTCACGCTTCAGGAAACCAAGCATTCAGCCTGCTCGTCAGCCGACGCTCTCACTCCGGGTTTTTCTCCACAAGACTGCTACTACAAGTTGGATCCATCCCAAGAATCTCTCATTCCCGGCTCTAGCCTCTAGAGGACTTCCTCATTCAAGGTCTCCACGCTCCCCCCTCTCGTTTCTCTCCAAGTGACTGTATATCGACTCCTTCCTCTCAGCCTGCTGGTGGCTCCCACTTCTTGCAACACCCTCTGGTGTCTATTCCGAGTACTGCAAGCTCCAGCTCCCCAGTCTCCTCAGCCCAATAAATATTAAGTTGCATTCCTGGGTCTGTCGTTTTTGGTTGGTCCTTAAGAGCTCTCCTGACAGAGACTCCACAAGATCGCATCTAACAGCATCAGAGTTTTACAAGCGTTCCCAGCAGGAGATCACGCCGAGGATGTTAAAGAAGTTCGCGTGGGTGCAGAAACGGTCCCTGCACAACGCAGTCTTGGTCTGAGCTGGGAAATTGAAAAGGACACCTTTACATTTTAAGTAAGCCTCAGTGATAAGCCATACACACGTCGAGGAGTCCTCTCCACCATAAAAAGTCTCTTCAACCCTCTTGGGTTTGTGGCCCCTGTGACTATTGAAGGTAAACTTATGCTACGAAACCTCACATTAGAAGGAGCAGATTGGGATGCTCCACTTCCCCAAGAGAAACACAGTGTGTGGAAATCATGGAGAGACTCGCTACAAAAACTTGAACACCTTCATATTCCTCATGCTTACACCCCCACCTCTCCTTCCAGAGCCAAGCAAAGAGAGATCTGTATCTTCTCTGATGCTTCCACAAAGGCTATTGGTGCAGTAGCCTATCTCAATACCACAGATGAAGATGGTCAAGTTCACGTGGGTTTCTTTCTAGGGAAAGCCAGACTTGCCCCTGCAAACGAACCCACCATACCCAGACTAGAGCTTTGTGCAGCAGTACTGGCTGTAGAAATGGCTGAACTCATTGTGCAAGAGATTGATCTCCCTCTGAATGCAGTAACCCTTTGTTGTGACAGTAAAGTGGTGCTGAGATACATACACAACCAGTCCAAACGGTTCAACATGTATGTCCACAACAGAGTTCAGAGGATTCGCCAGTCCACAGAGCCAAAACAGTGGCGGTATGTGCCCACCAAGGATAACCCTGTGGACCATGCTTCCAGATCTGTTCAAGCCCAGCTGCTCACTAAAACTAACTGGTTCACAGGTCGGGCATTTTTGTACAAATCATCCACAGCAAGCGACCAGCAACAAACATTTGAGCTTGTAGATCCGGACTCAGACGTTGACATCAGACCACAAGTAACAAGTTGCATAACAAGCTACAAGGATGAGCCGCTTAATCCTGAAAGATTTGAAAGATTCTCTTCCTGGAAATCACTGCAAAGAGCAGTTGCAACACTAATACATGTGGCACAGTCTTTCAAGTCAACAAAACAAAAGCCCCACTGGTTGTAGTGGGTGGCATCAGTGTAAAAGACCTCACACAGCTGATGAGCTATACAAGGCAACCATGGTGATCCTACGCACTGTGCAGATGGCGTGTTTTCCTGAGGAACTTAAAGTCTTGTTAAAAGGAACTGAAGTAAACAAGAAAAGTCCATTGGCAAGATTGAATCCTGCTATCTCTCCAGAAGGATTGTTGAGAATAGGGGGCAGGTTGAAGCAAGCAGATCTGAGTGAACAGGAAAAACATCCAGTTATTTTGCCGGGCAAACACCATGTGTCTACACTTCTCATAAGACACTATCACAAGCAGGTGGGGCACCAAGGCCGCACATTTATGGAAGGTGCAGTAAGAGCTGCCGGCCTCTGGTTGATTGGAGGCAAAAGAAGCATTAGCAGCATTCTGCATGGATGTGTCACTTGCAGAAAGCTCCGTGGGAGAAGACAGAGCCAAAAGATGTCAGACCTCCCACAAGAGCAACTGAACATTTCACCTCCCTTCACCTACACGGGTGTGGATGTCTTCGGCCCGTGGTGCGTCACTGCCAGACCCACAAGAGGTGGTGAAGCAAACAATAAGCGCTGGGCGGTTCTCTTCACTTGCCTGAGTACTCGTGCAGTCCACAGGGGTTGTAGAGTCCATGAACACTTCGTTCTTCATAAACTCCCTGAGAAGATTCTTCGCAATTTGTGGGCCTTCCGAACAACTACACTCGAACTGTGGAACCAATTTTATTGGGGCTTGCAAAGAGTTGCAGTTTTACAAAGTGTTGAAGGAGTCGGACGTCCAAAGATACACTAACAGTCAAGGGTGTTCATGGTACTTCAACTCGCTTCACTCTTCCCACAAGGGTGGGGTTTGGGAACGCATGATTGGAGTTGCAAGGCGGATTTTGGACTCAATGTTAATGCGCACCCCTTCTTCTAGTTTGACTCACGAAGTCCTGTGCACTCTCATGGGAGAAGTGACCTCAATCATCAACTCCAGACCTCTGGTCTCCGTTTCCTCTGACCCAGAAGTACCTCAGATGCTCACTCAAGCCATGCTCCTGACCCGCAAGAAGTGTGTACCCCCCTCCACCTGGGGGTTCACTGAGAAGGACATCTACAAGCAGCAGTGGTGTCAAGTGCAACGACTGGCAGACCAGTTCTGGTGTCGCTGGAAACGTGAATACCTGCACACATTGCAAGTTCGGAACAAGTGGCAGGAGTCCTGTCGCAACATTGAACAAGGTGACGTCGTCCTGTTAAAACACAGCCAAACCTGTCGTAATGACTGACTGGTAATGATGGGTACGTGAAGAAGTTTCTTCGGCCTGTCAGAGATTGTTCTTCTTCTAACGACAAAGGACTGAATGTTAATTCATAATGTTTTTAGTTCGTATGGCATCCTCACAGATACCAGGTGGGGAGTGTTCTGTCCTTTGCTATGTTCTGAGTGATAATTTGAATAAGTTGTATTCCACACATTTATGGGCTTTTATTTTGAAGGTGCTGTTAAGACAGGATGTTGTTACAACAATTCAGCCATCTTGCATTTTCTCTCAGCAAGCACACGGTCTCAAGTTCATCCTCTGACATCTGCTTTTGTGTTCAAGCTTTTGACATCATCGTCTGTAAGTTGCTTTATTTTAACAATAAGTACAATATTAAGTCTTCATTTTTGCAAAAACGTCAATAGAAAATATATATTTGTTTACTACTGGATGTTTGAATGATGGTGGATTAAGCGTCATGCAGTGACTACTCCATGTGCATTCGGATGTATGTATGCTAATTTTATTCATATTTGACTGTTCTAAGGGCAGGTTTATTTTCTGTTTTACAGTTTTTTACTCTGTTTTGGAGACATTGTTGGAGTATTAAATCTGGAGCTATGGACACTACATCCTGACTCTGCTCATGTTTCCGAAAGGAGGTATGCTTACTGCTGAATTGCGTTAGATACACGCAAGGAGAGCAGGACAGTGTGCCAAGTAAATGATTTTAACGAAGGGAGTTTTGCTTTAAAAGCATCCACAATTTCAAATTTATCCATGAAATCTTCTAAATACTTATTGTTTGGATTAGTTTTTTTAGGAGGGTGTCTATCTGGTGTTGTCATTAACAACATTGAAATCACCACCAAAAATTAAAAAGGCCTCAGGATATTTTTTAAGCCACAAACTAATTTTGCCATCCCATAAATCAAATAACTGACTGTTTTCCAAAGGAGAGTTGTAGCCATATACATTAGAAATGATCACCACATTCTGGGAGATTAACAGCACCATAATAATTAAATGCCCATTAGGCTCACTGTAGCGATGGATGATTTCCACAAAAAAATTATCCTTTAAAATCAAAACACCAGCCATTTTTTTAGAACCGTGAGATCCCCACAATTCTTTACCCCACTGACTTTTCCAAAAGTTTAAATCTTCCTTTGTGCTATGAGACTCATGAATAAGACAAAAATCACATTTAAATTGTTTGATGAACAAAAAAACTGCTTTGCGTTTCAAAATATTTCTTAAACCCCTGGCATTAAAAGAAAGAAACGACAAAGACATGAACAATAGAACAAATTCTCAACAGAGAACAGGAGAAGTGTCAACTTCAGAAGAGTGCTTCTTACTTTAAGAAACACGTTAGAACTCCAGCTTCACTTACTCAGAATATTAACAAGTTTAAAGCCTAATAATGTCACTAAAAACTAAGTGACGTAAATAGTCACATTTTAACAACCAAGAATAAGATAGAAAGATTTTAACTAAGTTTTGCAGACACCTTGAAGTTAAGTTTTCTACCAGAAAGGAGTCAAAGTGGTGTCCCACTTCATCCTCAGGATGGTAACATGGTTACGGTTAGGTGGAAGGGGGCAGGAACAACTCGGTGCCGTTGGCGAAGCAACGAAGTAAGCCGTTTTGCCTTCAGCCCGAGCATCTCTCACCAGCGGCCAAAGGAGGCGTCATTTCTCCCGGTCAGAAGCGATGAGGTCTTCAGAGAATCGCATGTTGTTTTCTTTCAGGTATCTGGACTTTTTGGCTGCTTTCCAGAGAACATCTCTCAGGGCACGGGAGGAAAATTGGAGGATGATGTTCCGTGGTGTGGTCTTATTAATGTCCCTCCTTCCAAGTCTGTGCACGATGTCAAGTCCTTCATTTACCTTGATGTTTTCATCCAGTAAGGTTTTCTGGCAGATGGTGATGACTTTAGCTTTCACATCTTCTGTGTTGTTTTCCGGAACCCCGGCCAGCCGCAGGTTCCACCTTCCAGAATAACGCTCCAGCTCTTCAAGGCAACTTTCACAGGATCCCATGCGCTGTTCCCCCATTTTAACGTTTGCGTCCATCTCCTTCATTTTAGTTTTCATTTCCTTCAGTTCCTCCGAAAGGAAATCAATAGTTTTTTTCAGACCCTCAATTTTCATACAGTTCTCCCCCACCGTCTTTTCAATGGAGTCAGATCTTGAGTTAATGAGGCAAGAGAGTTAGGAAACAATGCCTTCAGGATCTTTGATTTCAGAAGCTTTACCTTTTTTCAGAAGTGGGGACTTCAGTGGCGTATCAGGAAGGGGGGTCAAAGTGAAGTCGTCAGCTTCCATTGAGTCTGTTGCAGCCGCTTGGTTGGCAAAGTTGTGTGCGTCTATAACACAGCCTTTTGTAGGCAGACTTTCTCGCTCTTTTAGTTTATTTTCGTGTTTTGGCATGGTAGTGATATAGAAATAAGATTGTTGTTGTCACAGTCTTTTTAATTTTGGCTTTAACAAGACTTTTTAAGTGGAGCTCGAGCGCGAGTGTCGAGACGCCATCTTGGCCACCGAACGGGTGCATAGTTGTTGTGGTTGACGGTTCACTTCCTCTTTTTTCATCGTGAAATCAATAAGTTGCAGCGGAATTGCAGAAACAGGAAGACAAATGGAAGGCTGAGAAATAGATGAAGGTATTTTTAAAAATACTTTTTTTCGTCTTATGTTGTCATCACGCTAAAGTAGAGAGAATGAAGCTCAAGCCTTCGGAGCTGCACCACGAGACTGCGGCATGTGACCCGGGCTGCCAGATCTTCTCGGGGTCCTTCGACCAATGCAGACGTCACCCTATGGCAACACCAGTTGAACAAACTACTCAAACTACTTAGCGATTTTACTACTTAGCGACGTTACCCTACGGCAGGGGTCGGGAACCTTTTTGGCCAAGAGAGCCATAAACGCCACATCTTTTGAAATGTAATTTCAAAAGAGCCATACAATAATGTAGTGTCCCTTTCCCACACTGAGGCACAGAGACTTAACCTCTTTTAAGGTTCTTTATTTTTGCTACTGCAGACCGCAACAAACGCCGAACAATTAATTCAGCAACTCCTCAATCTCTCCCGCTGAGACGAGAGCGCTTCTCCCTCTTTATATTCCCTGTTCCCGCTCCAGTCCTCCTATTTCCCTTATTCGGCCCATAGCTGAACCCCATTGGTCCAAACTACCTAACAACAGGCTGAGCGACAGAACTGAGGGCCAATCAGATCTCTGCATGATGCGTTCAATGAACTCCAGAACTTTTAACGCGGCCCAACGGCCACCCAGTCAAAGTCAGTAAGCAACGATGTTTAAAACTAAATTAATTGACAAGTGAATGTGAGCATTTGATGTAATTTCAACATTTTTAAAGTACAATAAGTCTGTGGATTATTTTTTAATAACATCATTATGCTGTTGCTAATAAATGATGAGTATTTCTCGTGATGGTTTTCCTGATGGTCTAGTCTGGTTGATACGTGGTGAGTTTCAGCTTCATGCCGGCGTTGAGACTTTAAACGTGATCGTAGGTCTGAATGTTCTGTAGATGTGAGAAAGACTGCTCCCATGCAGACGTGCAGCCAAACACACACTGCAGTGAGTGACGGGCAGCGGGTTTTGCGTTATTACAATCCGTGCACGATTCACCTGCTGCCTGTCCCCACAACCCCCCACCCCCACCCTCTGCTTTCTTCCTCACGCCCCGTCCCTGCAACTGCGCGGTCTTTCTCAGAGACGGGAGCACGCAGTTTTAGGCACGGCAATTCACAGGTTTCCGGCTGGTACAAACTCTGTGAAATAATAGATAATAGTAAACTGATAGTTCTGGCGCAGAACTATCGCTACTACTGCGCGCCTCTGGCATCGCATCTAGCCCGAGAAGGACTGGTCTAATCTGGGTGGGCCAGGTAGAAATCCTCAATGAGCGAGGGGTCCAAAATGAGCGAGCGGGAGATCCAGGAGCGCTCCTCCGGCCCGTAGCCCACCCAGTCGACCAGGAACTGGAATCCGCGACCCCGACGACGGACATCCAGGACACGACTGACCATGTAGGCAGGAGCGCCGTCGATGAACCGGGCAGGTGGTGGGGAAGCGGACGGCGGGCACAGAGGACTGTCCTGAACTGGCTTGACCTGTGAGACATGGAATGATGGATGTACCTTGAGTGCCTTGGGCAAACGGAGACGAACGCAGGTGGGGTTGATGACTTTCTCAATGACATAAGGTCCAATGAATCGGGGAGCCAGTTTCTTGGAGGATGCTTGGATGGGGATGTTACGAGTAGAGAGCCAGACCCTTTGACCAGGTTGATAATCGGGTCCCACCACCCTGCGGCGATTTGCGAGGCGGCAGTTGCTCTCCTTGGTGCGGAGGAGAGCAGCCTTAGTCTGATTCCACACGCTTTGACAATGCTGCAGATGATGTTGAACTGAAGGCACTGCCAAATCCAGTTCCTGCGACGGAAAAAGAAGTGGTGAGTACCCGAGGGCGGCCTCAAAAGGAGAGATCCCGGTAGCTAAGGAGGGATGAGTATTATGGGCATACTCGATCCAGACTAGGAAGAGGGACCAGTCCTGTTGGTTCTGTGCCGCCAGAGAGCGAAGAGCTGCCTCCAGTTCCTGGTTCGCTCTCTCTGCTTGGCCGTTGGACTGTGGGTGATAACCAGAGGTGAGGCTGACCGTGGCCCCCAAGGCCGTACAAAACGCCTTCCAGACCTGGGAAATGAACTGGGGGCCACGGTCAGAAACAATGTCAGCAGGGATGCCATGGTGACGGAAAACATGGTCAACCATGATGTTAGCAGTCTCAGTGGCTGTGGGTAGTTGAGGTAGTGGGATGAAGTGAGCCATCTTAGAGAAGCGGTCGATAACTGTGAGGACAACGGTATTACCTCTGGAGGGAGGTAAACCCGTGACGAAGTCTATGGCCAGATGGGACCAAGGGCGATTGGGGGTAGAGAGCGGATGGAGTAAACCAGTAGGAGCGGAAGACGAAGTCTTGGAGCGGGCACAGGTAGTGCAGGCCGAGATGTTTTCTCGGACATCTTTGTCCATGGATGGCCAGAAAAACCTCCTCCGGATGAGACTAAGGGTCCGGTGCACCCCACCATGGCACGCCACACGAGAGGAGTGTCCCCAGGAGATAACGTCGGAACGGAGGGAAGATGGGATGAACAGAGTACCCCTGGGAACTGGGGGGTGATCAGGTTCCTCACCTTGAGCCTGAAGAACTTTGGTTTCCACATCCCAAATGAGGTTCCCTATGATGCAGGTGGACGGCAGAATGGTGGAGGTGGTTTGTTCTGTGGGGCTGTATTTCCGAGAGAGAGCATCTGGCTTGACATTACGGGAACCGGGTCTGTAGGTGATAGTGAACTGAAACCGATCAAAAAAGAGACACCAACGAGCTTGCCTGGAATTGAGTCTCTTGGCGGATCTGAGGTATGCCAAGTTTTTATGGTCTTTCCAAACGATGAACGGCAGTTCGGCTCCCTCCAACCAGTGACGCCACTCCTCCAGAGCTAGTTTGATGGCAAGGAGCTCACGGTTGCCGACGTCATAATTCTGTTCTGCGGGTGAGAGCTTGCGGGAAAAGAAGGCACAGGGTTTTAATTTGCCAGTACTTTCCTCCTTCTGAGACAACACCGCTCCCACCCCTGAGTCTGAGGCGTCCACTTCAACAATGAATTGTCTTGATGGGTCCGGTTGGATCAGAATGGGTGCTGACACAAAAAATTCTTTGAGTTTATCAAAAGCCTGTTGTGCTTCAGTGGTCCACGTAAAAGGATGATTGATGGAGGTGAGACGTGTGAGTGGGGCGGCTATACTGCTATAGTTTCGGATAAAGCGTCTGTAGAAATTAGCAAAACCAAGAAATTGCTGAAGTTTCTTTCGGTTTTCAGGCAGCTCCCAGTTAGTGACGGCCTCTATTTTGGAAGGATCAGGACGAATGCAACCAGCCTCTATGATATAACCAAGGAACTGCACAGTGAGGACGTGGAATTCACACTTTTCATGTTTAACGTTGAGTTGGTTTTCTAACAGTCTTTCCAGGACTAAACAGACGTGGTGTTCGTGTTGGGCTCGGCTGTGAGAATAGATAAGAATGTCATCCAGATATATGAAGACAAAACGGTTTAAGAAATCTCATAGAATGTCATTAACCATTCTCTGGAAAACCGCCGGAGCATTGGTTAGGCCGAACGGCATGACTAAGTACTCGTAGTGACCCAAAGGTGTTACGGGGAATCAAGATGACCCAAATGCAGGAACAGAGAGGCACGTGAAGTGAGGAGAATTATTTAATAAGACTCAGAAATCCTCTCCAAAGAACCAAGCCAAGTAAACCAGGAACCTAGTGAACAAACAGAAACTACACTGCGACACAGACTGCTGAAACAGGTGAGCTTAAGTAATACAAGAACCCAATTAACTAAGTGCAAGCAGCTGTGCACACTTCAGGAAGGACAGGAGGAGAGGAGGAGTCCTCCAGGAGTCACAGCCAAACTACACACACAAACAAAGGGAAACTGACAAACTGTAACATAACCCCCCCCCCTACGTCCGGCTACAAGACGGACGACAAGGCTGGTCAGGATAATCCCGATGGAACCGGGAGATCACGTCCTTGTCCAAGATGTGACGTGCAGGAACCCACTGGCGATCTGCCGGACCATAACTCTCCCAATCCACCAGGTACTGGATGCCACGGCCGACCCTCCGTGAGGCGAGAAGAGACTTGATGGTGTAGGTCGGACCACCGTCTATGAAACGGGGAGGTGGAGGACCACCCGGCGCTGCATGGAGAGAACTTAACCTCTCGGGCTTCAGCTTGCTCACATGAAACACTGGGTGCACTCTCAAGGTGGGCGGGAGATTCAGCTTCACGGCCACAGGGTTGATTATCCTGCTGATGGTGAAGGGGCCGATGAAGCGAGGATGCAGCTTTTTGGAGCCACCCTTGAGGGGAATGTCCTTAGTGTTCAGCCAGACCCTGTCTCCCACCTTATACTCTGGGGGACGGGTCCGTCGACGATTAGCCACAGTCGTGAACCTCTCCTGGTTCCTCAACAGCTGGTTCCTGAATGTCCTCCAGGTGCGTTGACAACGCCGTACAAATGCTGCTGGACCAGATGTGGATGCCAACTGCTCCTGCTGAGGGAAGAGAGGGGGCTGGTATCCATAAGCAGCCTGGAACGGAGAGAACCCAGAGGAATTTACCAAGGAGTTATGAGCATACTCCACCCAAGGTAATTGAGTGGACCATGTACTGGGGTTGTTGGAACACATGGCACGCAGTGTTGTCTCAATGTCCTGGTTGCAGCGCTCTACCTGGCCGTTGGTCTGCGGATGGAAGCCTGAGCTCAGACTGACCCTGACCCCCAACAGCCTGCAGAACTTCCTCCAAAAACTAGACACGAATTGTGGACCTCTGTCGGACACAATGTCCTCCGGTAGGCCGTGCAGACGAAAGACGTGTCTAGACACAACAAAAGCAAGCTCTCTGGCTGAGGGAAGTTTCTGCAGAGGAACGGCGTGAACTAACTTGGAGAACCGGTCCACAATGGTCAGGATGACAGTTTTACCTCTGGAATTGGGGAGCCCGGTAATGAAGTCCATGGCTATATGGGACCAGGGTCGAGAAGGCACCGGTAGAGGCTGAAGTAGTCCAGCTGGGGGTCTTCGTGGCACCTTCACACTGGCACAAACGGGACACGAAGAGACAAAAGCCCTAATGTCCGAGGACATGGAAGGCCACCAGAATCGTTGTGCCACCAAAAAGGCAGTCCTAGTAGCTCCTGGGTGGCACGCCAGACGGGACGAGTGTCCCCATTTCAATACCTGGGGGCGGAGACTTGAAGGGACAAACAAACAACCAGCAGGGCATCCAGCAGGAACAGCAGACTCGTCTCTTACAGAACCCTTCACCTTGCGCTCCAAAGCCCAGCGGGTTGTTCCAAGGACAATGGCGTGAGGTAAAATGGGCCCATTCTCACAATCGATGACCTCCTCCTTTTGGTACTGACGAGAGAGAGCATCAGGCTTGAGGTTCTTGCTGCCAGGTCTGTAGGACAGGGAGAACTTGAACCTGTCAAAAAACAAGGACCACCTGGCCTGTCGAGAGTTGAGTCGCTTTGCTGTGCGGACGTACTCCAGGTTCTTATGGTCAGTCCACACTACGAAGGGATGTACAGCCCCCTCTAGCCAATGACGCCACTCTTCAAGGGCCATCTTAACCGCCAGTAGTTCTCTGTTCCCTATATCGTAGCTTCTCTCCGCAGGAGTGAGCTTGCGGGAGAAGTACGCGCAGGGATGGATTTTATTATCAGACGCTCTCTGTGACAAGACTGCTCCCACTCCGGAGTCAGACGCATCCACCTCCACAATGAATTGTTTGGAGGTGTCAGGCTGAACCAGAATGGGAGCTGTAGAGAAGCGTCTTTTGAGATCGGTAAACGCTTTGTTGGCCCCCTCATCCCAGACAAAACGTACCTTTCCAGAGGACAGCTTATGAAGAGGTGCAGCAACACCACTGAAGCCCCTAATGAAGCGCCTGTAGAAGTTGGCAAAACCCAGAAAACGTTGGAGCTGTTTTCTGCCAGTTGGGACAGGCCACTCCAAGACAGCTTGGACCTTGGAGTCATCCATTCGGACAGCGCCTGGAGTTACCACATGCCCGAGAAACTTAGTTTGAGTGGTGTGGAACTCGCACTTTTCAGCTTTACAGAAAAGCTGATTCTCCAGCAGGCGCTGTAGGACGGCTCTGACGTGCTGCACATGGACAACAGGGTCTGGTGAAAAAATCAAAATGTCATCCAAATAAACAAAAACAAACTTATTGATCATGTCCTTCAAGACATCGTTAATCAGTCTTTGGAAAACTGCAGGAGCGTTAGTTAACCCAAACGGCATGACAAGGTACTCAAAATGTCCTGTAGGGGTATTGAAGGCAGTCTTCCACTCGTCCCCCTCACGGATACGTACTAAATGATAAGCGCTACGGAGATCCAGCTTGGAAAAAATGTGAGCACCTCTTAGTAAATCAAAAGCTGTATGCATTAGAGGCAGGGGATAAGTGTTACGTACAGTAATGTTGTTTAGGCCTCTATAGTCAATGCATGGTCGTAAACCACCATCACGTTTTCCAACAAAGAAAAATCCTGCTCCTGCAGGAGAAGAGGAGGGGCGGATGATGCCAGCCTGTAGACTCTCTTGAAGGTACTGCTCCATAGACTCCTGCTCAGGAGGAGACAGAGGATAAATATGTCCTCTCGGTGGTTGTGTCCCTGGAAGTAGGTCTATGGCACAGTCGTATGGACGGTGAGGTGGCAGAGACTTAGCCCGAATCTTGCAAAAAACTGCTCCTAAATCATGATAATCTGAGGGAACCCTGCTCAGGTCTGGAGGTGGAGTCAGAGAAGGAGAAACAGAAGAGCGCACAGCAGCAGCATTTAAACAGTTCATCAAACAAAAGGGGCTCCAGGAGAGCACACCTCCAGAAACCCAGTCAATGTGGGGGGAGTGTTTGCAGAGCCAGGGAAACCCTAAAATAATAGAAGGTCTCATAGTCTGTACAACCAGGAATGACATGAGTTCTGAGTGATTACCAGACACAGTAACTTTAACTGGAATTGTCTTAGCAGAACACTGGAGAATTGTTGACCCATTTATAGCATTGATCTGTAAATTAGGACTGAGAGGTTCGACTGGAATGTTCAGTTTATCCACAACCTCCTGAGAGATTAGGTCTCCGTCAGATCCTGAGTCTATAAGAGTCTCAAACTCACCCTGCTTCGAAACGTGAGTCACCAGGATTCTGGTTGTAGGACGAGAAGGAGAGGCATAATTTAGTGATTGACTCACCAGATGCCCTCCTGCTTGAAACCTGGGTCTTTTTTGGCAATCTCTGATGTAGTGACCTGACTGCCCACAGTAAATACACAGGCCACTGCTCATACGTCTCCGTCGCTCTGCTGAAGTTAGACGTCCTGATCCCAGTTGCCTGGACTCCAGTGAAGAAGGGGAATCCAATGTGCTGGATTGGAGTGGAGAAACACCCACAGGAAGTGGTGGACAAAAGCTAGCAGTGCAGCGTTGCTCTTGACTCCGTTCTTTCATCCTCCGATCGATGCGAACAGCGAGATTGATGAGCTCCTCCAGTTCCTCCGGAACCTCCCTCGCCGCCAGCTCGTCCTTGAGTACACTGGAGAGGCCATGATGAAAGACGTCCACCAGCGCGTCATCCGTCCAGTGGGTGCTGGCAGCCAGAGTCCTGAACTCCACAGCGTAATCAGAGACGCTGCGTACTCCTTGCTGGAGGCGGAGGAGGTCCGAAGCGGCGGCACGGTGAGGTGTGGTAGGGTCAAACACCGTGAGGAGTTGGGCAGAAAATGCTCGAAAAGAGCGGCACAGCTCAGCTCCGCGTTCCCACTCTGCCAGCCCCCACCGCTTGGCTCGACCTGTCAAGAAACTCAGGGCGAAAGCCACTTTGCTCTGCTCTGAGGGAAACTCGCAGGGATTAAAGTCAAAATGAAGGTGACAGGAGGTGAGAAACGCCCGGCAGTCCTCTGCAGAACCATCAAATGGCTCAGGGTGCCCCAGTCGTGTCTGTCGGGGTGGAAGCGGGGTTGCGTGCTCCAGCCTGGAGAGACGGTCATGGAGCTGCTGCATTCCAGACAAACAGCTGCGCATGTCCTGGATTAACCTCTGCTCCTCAGCCGGAGAAAGAACCTCACTGGAATTACTCTGTTCTGCTGGGTCTGACATGGTCGCAGTGTAATGTTACGGGGAATCAAGATGACCCAAATGCAGGAACAGAGAGGCACGTGAAGTGAGGAGAATTATTTAATAAGACTCAGAAATCCTCTCCAAAGAACCAAGCCAAGTAAACCAGGAACCTAGTGAACAAACAGAAACTACACTGCGACACAGACTGCTGAAACAGGTGAGCTTAAGTAATACAAGAACCCAATTAACTAAGTGCAAGCAGCTGTGCACACTTCAGGAAGGACAGGAGGAGAGGAGGAGTCCTCCAGGAGTCACAGCCAAACTACACACACAAACAAAGGGAAACTGACAAACTGTAACAAAAGGAGTGTTAAACGCCGTTTTCCATTCATCACCATCCTTTATGCGGACGAGATGATAAGCGTTCCTAAGGTCAAACTTAGTAAATATTCAGGCTTCCTGTACTGAGTCAAAAACAGATGAAATGAGAGGCAAAGAGTACTTATCTTTTATGGTAATTTGATTTAGTTCCCGGTAATCAATGCAGGGCCGTAATGTTTTGTCTTTCTTTTCAACAAAAAAGAATCCGGCTCCCACTGGGGAAGAGGATGGTCTGATATGACCCAGAGACAGGGCTTCTTGGCATAATTTTCCATGGCGACCTTCTCTGGGCCAGATAAATTAAACAGTCGGCCTTTGGGAAGAGAGGCACCAGGTAATAGGTTGATAGCGCAGTCGTAGGCGCGATGAGGTGGAAGTGCGCTGGCCTTGACTTTACAGAAAACTGATTTCAGATCATGGTAACATGGAGGTATCTTGGACAGATCTACTTCACTAGTGTTGTCTGGGTTAGAAACAGATACAGCGGGAATGGCAGATAATAAACAGTTGGCTAAGCAGCAGGGACTCCAATTTGTGATAGTGCACTGAGACCAGTTGAACTGGGGGTTATGTTGTTTTAACCATGAGAACCCCAAAACTAGGGGGGTATGGGAGGACTGAGCGATGAGGAGTTGAATAGATTCTCTATGATTACCTGAAGAGATGAGCAGGATGGGTTTGGTTCGATGGGTTATGCGTGACAGATGTTGGCCACCCAGGCCCGAAGCTTCTATGGGGATTTCCAGAGGTTCTGTGGGTATGGAGAGTTTGTTTACTAACTGTTGGTCAATGAGGCTTTGTTCAGCACCAGAGTCTATAAGAGCACGTGATTCAAAAACTTGAGTCTTTAAACAGAGCTTTATAGGAATGAACAGAAAATCTTTAGAGTTCGTAGTAGATTGTTCCCCCCGCGGCCTGTCTTTTTGCGGGGGGTTCTTGGAGTTCAAACGGAGAGGGCATTAGGAGAATAGGTGGCCTTTGTCCCCACAAAAAAAACATGAACCTTCCTCTCTACGTTTGCGACGTTCTTCCTCAGTTAATTTTGAGTGGCCGATTTGCATCGGTTCCTCCGGAGATTTATTCGTGGTGGGGCATTCAGTTCGGGGAGTGGATTCTACCGTAGAGATACTGGAGGAGTTTAACGTGGGCCGCTGGAAAGCCTGTTTACGTTCTTTTTGACGTTCCTGTAAACGTGTGTCAGAGCGGAGAGCCGCTGTAACTAGCTCTTCAAACGAACGTGCTTCTGGTTGTGAGTAGAGGTGGTCTTTTTTATTTTCATTTAATGATTGGTAGAAAATGCCTTTGAGCGCTAGGTCAGGCCAACCAGCTTCAACAGCTGAAGTGCGAAAATCTATGACATGATCTCTGACTGAGCGGGTCCATTGTTTAAGACTGAGCAGACTCCACGTAGCTTCCTCCTGTTTGCAAGGTTGATCAAAAATTAAGCGGAATTCACTGATGAAACGGTTATAGGAAAGATGTGAAATGGGGTTCGCTGATACAAATGCCTGGGCCCAATGAAGAGCTTTATTTCTTAGTGAATTTATGATCAGCATGATTTTACTGAGGTCTGTCTGGTAGTACCTGGGGGCTTGCTGGAAAATCAGCTGGCATTGTAATAAAAACCCACCGCAGGCTTTGACGTCACCATGAAACGGTTCTGGTTGAAGTCGGAAGTTTTCCGGTGGTTCGGCTGAACCGGAAACGGAAGTAGCGATGTTGCCGGAAAATGGAATGGATGATCCGGTAGCGGATTTAGCATGTAGCCCAGTTAGCTCAGTAATAGTTTGTGTGGTACCTTTGATCCGTGAAATCAGGTCCTCTTGAACGGTAGTGACACGACTGATGGCACTGTAGAGAAGTTCCAGAAATAATCCTTGTTGGGAGACAGTCTGATGAAGATCTTCCGGGTAAGCTGGGTCGGGGTTATGGCCAGTCCGCTCTGTCATGGCTAACCAAACTAAGTGGACCCAGACGCTGGAACCCAGAAGAAGACGCAGGTGAATTCTGTAATGGTTTGAAAAGGGTTTAATAATCAGATCTTGGTTTAGTGGGTTGTTAGTGAAGCGGCAGATTCCAGGGTGGACCCACGACGAAGATGGAGGGTTTACGTCGGCTCGTGACGTCATTGGTGGTTGCGACCACCGCTCGTGATGGGCTGAAGGCTCGGCAGAGGCTCGTGGTGGATCGAAGGAATGGCAGAGGCTCGTGGCTTGACAGGAAGCAATGACAAGGCTGTATTCCGGGAAGGCTGCAGACTCAGGCGACCACTTGTGGCAATGAATTCCTGGAGACAGGTAAGAGCAGGATTTTAGGCACAGGCTTGAAACAAAGGCAAAGAACGTGACGATCATGTTAACCACCATCAGAGGCAACGGACTGGCGACGAATGCGGATCCTGGAGCTCCTTAAGTAGGAGGCAGGCAAGGTGATGAGGTAAGTGGTCGCAGCTGGGTCGCATCAGGAGCCAAGCAGAGAGGGTAGGGGGAGGAGTCTGACAGAGGCACCATGACACATCTCTTCTCACCTAGGTTCATGTAACCTATCTATAATTCCCTGTTTCTTTTCACACATTAGTATGATTTTTAATCTATAATTTGTGTGCCTTTGTTCAAGGTATTGTAGAAATAGACTGTGTTTTTGTATAAAATGTATAGCTTTTAGTGTACAAAGAATGACTTTCTTTGAACCCTTAATGCTTTTCTGCATCCACTACTGCAGTTCACATTATGCATCTTAT
Source organism: Oryzias curvinotus (assembly GCA_023969325.1). Lineage (NCBI taxonomy): Eukaryota > Metazoa > Chordata > Actinopteri > Beloniformes > Adrianichthyidae > Oryzias > Oryzias curvinotus. Next base: position 30,098,190 of record CM043719.1, on the reverse strand, counting down.
AAACAATTTAAAATCAGCCTTGCATTTGCAGCAGGGTATGAACACATTGACAACTGATCCAGGGATGCCCTAAGGGCAGGCCATAGTTAGCCACTTGAGAGGGGAAAAAAATATTACTCTATGTTGCACACTTGAAAGGATGACCCGGACAAATGTGGATTTTTTTAAAGTGAGTCTTCAGTGAGCAGCTGGAACACAAACAGCACACAGTCAACTTCTGTTTCGTGTCTCGTCGAACAGGCTCAGTAGACACTGCTCTTCTGGCCTACTCAGTTCTTTTATATTTATTTACAAAAACAAACATTAGTAATACCCCTCTCATCCTCGTGTAATTATGGTGTTGACCACATTTTGCAGAATTTCAATTCCACCAATACTAACTCATTCCTGTTCGCCCGTTAGCTTAGCTGCTAAATGCTAGCAATCTTGGTCATAACGTTGCAAAGCCTGAAAAACGAATAGCGAAACAAACAATATATACAACGGCCAACTTCCTGTATTCTCTCAGATCTGGTGGTTCACTTAATGTCTTTGTTTTACCATATTTCTGCCTACCTGGAACACAAACAGCACACAGTCAACTTCTGTTTCGTGTCTCGTTGAACAGGCTCAGTAGACTTTGCTCTTCTGGCCTGCTCCCTAAAGGTAATCTCCCCCTTGTGGTTAGACAGAAGAATTGCTGTACCAGTAATCTGAGTGCTGTTCAATAAACATGAGTATCACTGATTTTACAAATAAAAGATAACTTACAGGAAATATAACTTAGAGGAAAATATAGGGAAAAATATGGGGGTATGTGACAAATTTGGAAAAACATTTATTCCTTACCCTTACACTCTCCCCTCAAAAATTAAATGGCGTCCCTGCCATATGGCAAAATCTGACCCTATGTGGCAATTGTTATTGCATTCAGACAGGTTACAACTATGTAGGAGTCAGAGTTCAACAACCGTTTATAAGAATATGTCACTGCTTCCACAGTATTTCACACGACAGGTATCTCCCTTTTCTGCCATATGCTTGCAGATGGTGTCATTGTGCACGATGACAGTCCACTGCTACGTCCATCAATCGCATGGGTATCTGTATTCCCTCTGAATAAGGCATTTTAACATAGTTTATACCGCCTAGTTCACATATGATAGAGTAACCTTAACATTAGGGTTGGGCGATTTCGCTTAAATTGGCAGTTGACGATGTTTGCAGTCAACCATCGGGATGGACGATGATATCGTCGGGGGGAGGGGGGGGGCAATTTTTCGTTATGAAATAATTGTTATTCGTTATTTTACTTTATTTATTTTATTTCCCAAATAATGACTCATCCGCGATGATCCAGTATAAACTGAGGGAAGTGACTTTAAAAAAAGTAAAACAAACAGAATAGAAAAGAAGTGGTCCGCTCCTCCTCCACTTGATTAGTCAGGTGGACCAGTGGAGCGAGCGACCGTGTCTCTAGCAGAGCAGACGGACTTACAGCTGTGAGGGGAAGGGGGGGGGATGCTTCGTTACGTGTGGGAGACTTAGGACTGTGATCCGTCCCGCATCTCTACGTGAGCGAGCTACCGAATTTAGGAGAACTGGGTCTCCCGGTAAAAGTGTGTCGGGGCTCGGAGCGCCAGCACACACACAGCGGCTGAGGAGCGCTGTAAGCTTCAAAGCAGAAATGTCGCTCAGTCTTTAAAAAAACGTTCAAACAATCACGTGGATTTGTGTTTTCAGTCGTGTCTCAACAAAATAAAGACTGATGTTATTCCCACATATTAACATGTAGCCAAGATGCAGATTGCAGCCTTTCCGGCATGGATACATTTTGTGTTCATGCTAATGTTGTTAGCCCGTGTTGTTAGCATACTGCTAATACGGGCTTCTTTCCGGCTCAACAGAAAAAGCACTGACCACACGGATTACAATTAAAATGATGAGCGAACAGGCGCTTCATAATAACCGTAACATTAATAAAAGCACGTTTAAAAGATCATCTAGTATATTACCGAGCTGCCATATCTATGTAGCCGCTCGGCGGAACTAATCTAACATAACATAACTAACATAACAATTTAATCATCCCCACTGTAAAAATAAAGCATACTGTCTATTTTGTGCGTTTAAAAAAAAACGCTTAAACATCACAAAATCCCCTGAACTGTCCTCTTGCTCTGTTTGTGGAGATCGTCCTTTGTTGATTCTGGGTTTCTTATGGTTTTGATCTGCTTGTAAGGTTTCTTCATCCACCGGCAAGAAGTTGCATGGCAAGAGAAGGTTTCTGTGGACCACACGGACTCTACCTCTTCCATTTTCAGCTTTAATCTCATAAACTGGACTGTCCTGATGTCGTCTCTGTGTCACTACATACACAGTGTCTTCCCAGAAAGATCTCAGTTTCCCTGGTCCTCCTTTTTGATTGAGATTTCTGACCAGCACTCTGCATCCTGGCTCCAGCTCAGCACCATGAACCTTCTTGTCATAGAGCATCTTTCCTTGTCTTCCCTCTTTGTGTGCTGTCTCTGAGGCCAGCCTGTAAGCATCACTCATGCGAGCTCGCCACTTCTCAGCGTAATCTCTGTGTGAATGGCTTTGATCTTTCACTGTGAGGTCAAACATCAGGTCAATTGGAAGTCTGGCATTCCTTCCGAACAACAAGACGTAAGGTGCATATCCGGTTGCTTCATTGCGTGTGCAATTGTAAGCATGTACAACTTTTGCCAGGGATGCTTTCCAATCAGCTTTAGCTGTTTCTGGAAGGTTTCGAAGCATGGCCAGCAGTGGTCGATTAAAGCGCTCCACCTGACCGTTTCCTTGTGGATGGTATGGCGTAGTCCTCGATCCTGTGACTCCACTGTGTTGTTGTAGTTTTTCAAACAGCTTATTTTCAAACTCCCCTGGTCGTGATGAAGGCGGGTGGGAAAACCAAATCTTAAGACAAAATCTCCAAATATTTTTTCTGCTGCTGTTTTGGCACTCTTGTTTCTGCAGGGATAAGCCTGAGCAAACCGCGTAAAGTGATCCATCACAACCAGGATGTATTCATACCCCCCTTACATTTCTGTAAATGTAAGAAATCAACAGAAACCAGTTCGAATGGGTAGGTGGTGGTAATGTTGATGAGGGGTGCTCTGGTTGGCTTATTGGGGCGTTTGTTTTTCAGACAGCTACATCCCTGAGTTACATAGTGCTCGATATCCTTCTGCATGTGGGGCCAGTAAAAATGGTCTCGGATGAGGGTCAGAACTCTCTCGACACCTAAATGGCCCATATCCTCATGCAGTTCTTTGTAAATAAGCTTGTGAAATTTCTTAGGCAGTAGTAGCTGTGAGCGGTTGGATGTTTTCCTATACAGTAGACCCTCTTTGTCCACATACAGCTTCTGCTTTTGTCGCGTAAGAGCACCTATTCCTTTTTTGTGAGCACAGGTTCCACTTTTTGGCCACTGATTGGTTGTGACAAACTTAAGCACCACACCAATTACAGGATCCTCCCGCTGTGCCTGTCTGAGGTCTGCCTTAGGAATCTCCACCACTGACATCCAGGCCTCCTTCTGAACCTCTGTTATTGCTGTTGAGAAGGTCAGAGGGCACAACCAAGGCTCACCTTCTTCCAGCTGGACAGCTAATGACTCAGTCACGCTGTTCATTACATCCGGTGTCACAGTCTCGGTACAGGTTTGGATGAAATGGTCTATGTCTAGAGGCATTCGTGACAGACCATCAGCATCCCTGTTGGCTCTCCCTGGTCGATACTTAATAGTGAACTGAAAATCGGCTAGTTCGGCTACCCATCGGTGTGTGGTGGCATTTAGCTTGGCTGTTGTGAGTACATATGTGAGTGGATTATTGTCAGTGTAGACAACAAATGGTGGCGAGTAATAGAGGTAATCTCTGAACCTCTCACATATGGCCCATTTCATGGCAAGGAACTCCAACTTTCCTGAATGGAGGGGATAGTTCTTTTCTGGAACAGTTAAAGTCCTTGACCCATAAGCAATAACCACTAGCTTCCCACTCTGCCTTTGGTAGAGGACAGCTCCAAGTCCTTCCTGTGATGCATCACAGTGTAGGATAAACTGCTGCTCAAAATCAGGATATCCCAGGACTGATAGATAGATAGATAGATAGATAGATAGATAGATAGATAGATAGATAGATAGATAGATAGATAGATAGATAGATAGATAGATAGATAGATAGATAGATAGATAGATAGATAGATAGATAGATAGATAGATAGATAGATAGATAGATAGATAGATAGATAGATAGATAGATAGATAGATAGATAGATAGATAGATAGATAGATAGATGACTTTATTAATCCCACAATGGGGAAATTTCATTTATCTGTGGCAGCAAAAACGACATTCAGAAATAATCTGTATAATATAACATCCAAAAAAGGACATAAAAAATGACATTCATATTAAATTATTAAAAATATTACTAAAATTATTATGAAAATATTATTATCAAAAATGAGATTCTTATTAAATAAAGAAATAAATATTAAGTATTAAATAAATACAGCTGCAAAAGTGTAAAAAACATGCGGTCTGCAAAACATGTAAACTGTAAAAAAACATTACAAATTTTTTTTCAAAATACAGAAATAAATAATGAAGTTCACACCAAAAACAAAAACAAACAACTGTTCAATAACAAAAAAAAATTTTAAATTGAAAAACAACAACTATAACAAAAGAAAATAAATAAATGAGTGAATGAAAAAACACCCTGGGACCGTGGAGTGTCACTGTAACACAGTGTTGTACAGTCTGATGGCTGTGGGGAGGAATGACCTGCGGTAGCTCCTTCTTGCACTGTGGGTGCAACAGTCTGGTGCTGAAGGAGCTGGTCAGCGCCTCTACAGTTTGGTGCAGGGGGTGGGAGGGGTTATCCATGATGGACGTTAGCTTAGCTAACATCCTCCTGTCCGCCACCTCCTAGATGGACTCAAGTGTGCAGCCCAGGACAGAGCCGGCCTTCTTAACCAGTTTGTTAAGCCTCCTCATGTCTCTGCCTGTACTGCTCCCCGCCCAGCACACAACTCCATAGAGGACCACTGAGGCCACCACAGTGTCGTAAAAGGTCCTCAGCAGCTGTCTGCACACGCCAAAAGACCTAAGTCTCCTCAACAGGTGGAGGCGACTCTGGCCCCTCCTGTACAGAGCATTTGTATTGTTGGACCAGTCCAGTCTGTTGTTCAGGTGAACACCCAGATATTTAAATGTGTCCACGACCTCAATGTCTGAACCCTGGATGTTCACCGGTGAGTGTGGTGTAGGAGACCTCCTGAAGTCCAGGACCAGCTCCTTTGTCTTGCTGGTGTTAAGCTGCAGGTGGTTAACTTCACACCAGCCAACAAAGTCAGAGATTACCCCCCTGTACTCCTGCTCAGACCTCTCCACACATCACGGATGTTGTTCTGTTCCAGGCGCTGCTCCAGCTTCTTCCTGTAGCAGTCCTTGCACTTCCTGATGTTGTATTTCAGGTCCCTCTGTACTCTGTAGCTCCTCCTTGTCCCCAGAGAGAAAAGCCATCTTCTTCTCATTTAGGAGGGTCTTTAGCTCAGGAGTCACCCAGGGCTTATTGTTGGAAAAACACTGCACTGATTTTGTTTGCACTGTGTTTTCCACACAAAAATTAACATAGTCCGTGATGCAGTCAGTGAGACTGTCAATGTTCTCCCCGTGTGGACTACAGAGAACGTCCCAGTCTGTGGTGTTGAAACAGTCCCTTAGTCGCTCTGTTACCTCCTCAGTCCAGATCTTTACAGTTTTGACCTGTGGTTTCTGCTGTTTCACCACTGGAGTGTAAGCAGAGGAGAGATGGACCAGGTTGTGGTCAGAGTGTCCTAAAGGGGGGAGGGGGGCAGAAGTATTAGCATTCTTGACGTTAGCATAGAAAAGGTCCAGAGTTTTTCTGTCCCTCGTATGACAGTTCACATACTGGGTGAAGTTGGACAGGGTGGCGGAGAGGGGGGTGCTGTGACTGGAGGCTGAGTGAGACAGTCGACCAACTGACAAAGTACCTATTGATGTGCAGCTGACCACACAACTGGATAAGATGATGGTAACTGACCTCCTTTGTTTTTTGTCTTTTTGTCAAGCTTTTTCCTTCCATCTTTCACCTTTGAAGCCTTCTCACTGGACAGTAGATCATACAGGGGCTTGGCAATCCGTAAGAAATTAGGAATGTAGGTCCGGTAGTAGGAGATGAATCCCAACAATTTCCTCACTTCTCCGATGGTGGACGGGTTCCTCTGTTTTAAAGCTTGAACTGGTGCGATGTCAGCAGGGTCCATGGTGTACCCATCAGGAGTTACCAGCCTTCCTAAGAACCTCACCTGCTTTTTAAATAGCTCACATTTTTTGGGTGTTAACTTGACTCCATGGCTCTCATAGCGCTGCAGAACCTTTCGCAGATCACTTAGGTGGGCTTTAAAAGTTTTAGAGTGCACCAGATTATCATCCAAATATGGTAGACAAAGCTCATCTCTCAGTCCAACAAGACACTCTTCCATTGACCTCTGGAACTCTGCCGGCGCTGATGTTAAACCAAAAGGGATTCTTACCAACTCATAAAGCCCCCATGGTGTGATGAACGCGGTGAGAGGGCGACTGGACTCCTCCAGAAAGCCCTGATGGTACCTTTCCCTTGGTCAAGGACGGAGAACCAGGAAATTCCGTTCAAGGTATTCAGCATATCCTGTATGCGGGGAATCGGGTGGCGATCAGGTATGGATTTCATGTTTAGTTCCCTGTAATCACAGCACAAACGAAGACTACCATCCTTTTTCCGCACACATACTATAGGACTGGAGTAGGGAGATTTTGATTTTTTTATCCACCCTCGATTTAACAAATCTTCCAGGTACTCTTTAACCTCTTTGTGAAGTGGTTTTGGGACTGACATATAGGTTCGGTGTGGGGTCGTTGATACGGATTTTAAGTTGCAGAGAAGGGATGGTGCCAACATCATGATCATCACGAGCAAAGACTCTGCATTCTTCCCCCTAATAATTTCTTTACCTGTTGCTCCTGTGCTGGGGGGAGATGCTCGATAGGGACAGGTGGATCCCACGGGTCTTCACTGCTGTAAGTTGCCACATCTTTTGAATCAAATGCCAGGTTACCTTGTTGTGTGTTTGGTTGTTCAGTGGTTAAGAGGTTTGAATTAACCTGTCTTGTTTCTGCCACTTTTGAGTTTGCAGGATAAATTGTTCTTACCCTCTGAGTTTGCCCAATTACAGTTCTTGGAGGCAATAAAACATCATGAGCTGTGTTATTTGTGACTGGGAGGATGATGCGGGACCACATACCTTGTTGTAACTTTATGACACCCTCCTGTGCTTCCAGACCCTCAAGCAGCTGTGATGTTGGGTCAGGCTCAAAGAGTGCATCTTGGCGTGTGGGTGGTGGGCCTGCTCTCACACTACACTTGACAGCTCTCGTCTTACCAGCTGGGATACTTATAGGTTTTCTCCCTGTCTTCACTGCACCCTCGTCAAGTCCATCATCTCCAGATTTCATCACTTTCAGGAAGACTTCTGCTTTCTTACAGTCGATGGAGAATGCAGAACTGATGACATCTGTAGCCACACGGGGTGGTTCTATTCCCTTTTCCAGCAGATGTTCAATCACATTGAAGCCAATGATTGGCTCCTCTGCAACGCCACATTCTGAGGATACAAGAACTGGGACCAGTAAGTCAAATGGTGCAGGTTTGGCTGTGGGCAAAGCAAATTTGACTTCAACCCATCCAGAGAAAGGAATTGAAGTCTGATTTACAGCTCTTCCATCTAGTGCACCAGGTCCAATGATCTCACTTAAATGTCTTACACTGGTGTGTGGAAGGTTTTGCTGTCTCCACTTTTCATTGATAAGGCAAACCTGTGATCCAGTATCCCACAATGCTTTTGTTTCTATGCCATCAAGCAGACAGGAAATCATGTGCTTCTTTCCGATGAGGTTCAGGAGCTGAGCCCTCCATTTTGGGGAGAGAAGGTTAACTGTGACTGTCTCGTGTATTTGATCTTGGGCATTAAATGCTACTTTTGTCTCAAAATGTTTAATACTGTCTGTGAGGATCTTGTGAGTGGATTGTTGCAGTTCGCTTTGTTGACCAGGTGTGGGCTGGCAGGCTGCCACTGTGTTGGCCAGCATGTCAATTTGCTCTGATCTGTCTGAAGGTCTCCTCTACATTCTACATCCTTTAGTCAGGTGACCGCTTTGTCCACATTTAAAACAATGGTTACAATGTTCTCCAATGTTTTTGTCCTGACAGTCTCTGCAGCCCCGTTTCCTTACCACCTCGCGTGGTCTGGAAGGTCGGTGTGAATTCTGGATTTCTTTTTGACTTGATGTTGAATGTGTTTTTACAGCTTTACTCTTTGTCGGTGTGGAAGATGGCTGTCTTTGTCCGCCGACTGCACCAATTGTTGTTTCATGGACCTGTGGTGTCTCAACCTTTACTTCTCTCACTCTTATCACTCACCCTGTTCTTCTTGAATTTTTGTTGTCGCTCCCATTCAAAACTTGCTGCCTCATTTATCTTTGTTATTATGACATCATCTGTGATGGATGGATCATCTAGATAGTTTTTAATCTGATATTTCACGTTGTCACTGATTAAACCTGTAGCAACAGCTCGCAAGAATTTCTTCTGTATCAGATCAGCACTGTACTGTTCATCCGTGCTTGGTTCCTTTGATGATGCTAGAAGTCTCTCCTTTAGTTCTATTGCACGGAACAGGAAGTTCTGTGGAGACTTGTTGCTTTCTTGGGTGACATTTATCAGCCGATGATACAGATCAGTAGAACTATCTTCTTTGTAATGCCCTCGCAGGATGGTACGAAGCTGTGGGAGTGTGAGGTCCGTTTTAATTTCTAGCATGTCACGGAGGCTTAAACCAGGACTGATGGCTCTGATGACAGCTTCGATAATTTCAGCCTCATTGTGATTTCTCTTAAGTCCCATTTTAATTTGGTGGATCAAGTTTGAATATGAAAGTTTGTCTTTTTGGCCTTGTTCTCCTATTTGGCCATTAATCCTGAACTCTCTGCAAATTGTCAGTTCAGGTGGCACAACTGCTGTTGGACCAGTAAAGTCATCACTTGAATGACTGCTTTGTGCTTGGGAGGACGTTTTGTTCGTCAGCCTTGACATCTCTTCCTCTAATTTCTTGCTTGCAGTCTGAAAACTCAGCTGTAAAGCTGCATACTGCTCTTTCAGACTGGTTAAGGCAGCTGCATCTTGACTGGTTTCATCACTAACTTTCATTTGGCTGTCTCTTTCTTTCACTTCATTTGCATGTTTCATTAAGCGGTCCAAATATGCATGTGCTACCTCCTCCTCTTCATTTTCTATTGCAATATCAACTGCTTCACTAATGGCTCTGATCAGCTTATGCTTTCTGGTTTCTTTTTCAGTTGAGATTTTGGCTTTAAAACACACCTCGTGCAGTTGGTCCAACTTTAGCTGCAGCAGAACTTCACTCAGCTGGTCCTGTAGTTCCTCCAACTCCATCTTTGTGTGTTGTCCTCAAATTTCTGCTCTTCAACTGCACAGCTGATCCTACTTCTGACACCAGTTTTTGTTGCACACTTGAAAGGATGACCCGGACAAATGTGGATTTTTTTTAAAGTGAGTCTTTAGTGAGCAGCTAGAACACAAACAGCACACAGTCAACTTATGTCTCGTGTCTCATCTCACGCTGCTCTTCTGGCCTACTCAGTTCTTTTACATTTATTTACAAAAACAAACATCAGTAATACCCCTCTCATCCTCGTGTAATTATGGTGTTGACCACATTTTGCAGAATTTCAACTCCACCAATACTAACTCGTTCCTGTTCGCCCGTTAGCTTAGCTGCTAAATGCTAGCAATCTTGGTCATAACGTTGCAAAGCCTGAAAAACGAATAGCGAAACAAACAATATATACAACGGCCAACTTCCTATATTCTCTCAGATCTGGTGGTTCATTTAATGTCTTTGTTTTACCATATTTCTGCCTACTTGGAACACAAACAGCACACAGTCAACTTCTATTTCATGTCTCGTTGAACAGGCTCAGTAGACACAGCTCTTCTGGCCTGCTCCCTAAAGGTAATCTCCCTCTTGTGGTGAGACAGAAGAATTGCTGTACCAGTAATCTGAGTGCTGTTCAACAAACATGAGTATCACTGATTTTACAAATAAAAGATAACTTACAGAAAATATAACTTAGAGGAAAATATGGGGAAAAATATGGGGGTATGTGACAAATTTGGAAAAACATGTATTCCTTACCCTTACATCTAGACCACTACATGTCTGTTCCTTCAGAAAGATATTGGTCTCTCTAGTCCAAGGCACTGATGGTACAAAAAGGGTTTACCAACTGAAAAAGTTAGTTGGTTCGGACCGAGTCGGCTTAAATTGTTCCGGATTGAGCCCTGAATCTTGCGTTTGGTCTGTATTCAGATTAAAGTCAACCGGGCATTTCTGTTTCGAAATGACAAAAAATCTCTTCAGTTATTAGCCAGGAATTATGAGGACGGGGCAAAGAAAAATGGTAGTCCTGCTCCTTAATATCTTGTCGGGGAAGTTCACTTATTAAAAATTTACATTTTGCTGATCAATTTTTAAACTGTGTATCAACGTCAAGTACAACAATCTTTTCTTTCTGCTTTGGTACGGTGGATGCATGCTGCAAGGCGGTTACTGAGGGGACATTGACCAAAAAAAAGTACTCTGATAAATGTTTAAATAGATTGCTGGGAGAACAGTGTACAAGCAATGTGCATCACATTAAAAGTAGTTTTTATACACCTGCATTCATCTGACCACATTTCAATGGTTCCCGGTCCCGAACCAGGATGTATTCAAACTGAAAACCCTCTAGAAAGAAATGTACATTTTATTAAATGATCTACAGTAATTTAGATTATAAAGGCTGAAGGTTTGGCCATTCATCTGCAGATGGATTGCTTATTAAATGCATTTGTTTATGGGAATGATATTGTTCAGCATGTAATAGAGTAGCTTCGGTCCAATCTTATATTTTATTTACCTAAAGTCTAATACAAACAGTACAATTACTAACAATACAATTATTTAAAAAATAAACAGAATATGGACTATTCTACCAGGAGGGGTTATTTATTTATTTTAAAAAATTAATTTGTTTAAAAAAAAAAAAAAAGAAACACAACGGACAAGAGAAATATGGAAAAAGAGAAATAGGTTTTATAAATCCTCCATTTTGAGACACTTGGTTCTACCGAGATTGCGAAACGATGACTGTCAAATAGGAACTAAGATGGAGGTCTCGTCACCAGTAAGGCAAACCGTCATTGGTGGACTGTTGAGCGCCGACTCGTGGCTCCGATGCTGATTGGTTACCCGGCACCTTATATGTTTTTCGATCAGACATTTGCTTTCTTTACTCTCCTCGTCCCGGTAACGGTCGCGTTTGTCCTACGTTGTCTGCGGTTTCCAAACACATACTTTCGGCCACCGACCATCCGTTTTGTAAGTACATTTAACATAACTATCGTAACAGTTTTTAGTCTACCATCAGTTTATTTTTTTAAATTAGGACACGTGCCAAAACCTGGCACTCGGTACGGTAGTCCGTCATAATCTGTTGTCTAAATTGACGTTATCAAATATACTTAAGATGTGGTGAAAAGAAACTAGTTATACTTGATATCTAATGTTTCTCATATTGACAATACAAACTAGCCGTTTATACTTCTCTTTATACTATCGTGTCACGTGGGGGTGGGGATCCTAGGACGTTCGAGAATGTTCTGGAACACCAGCCGCTTACAGAATGTACTTCCGGCTGTCTTTTCTTATTGAATTTTTCAACGTTTGCATAAACGTACAATTTAACTTCTGCACTTAATATTCCTAACTTGACAATCAAGCTATTTGTTTTTTATTATTTGGTTTCTCTCCTCTTTTGAAATCTAATGCAGAATTAATGTATGATTTAGATATTTCTATGAAATCTTTTAGGACATTTCCTTACAGAGCATTCTGTCATTATTTAGCTTTTGATTATTTTTTAGTTTGTATGGGGGTGTTCCTTAAGCATTTACATACGGAGTGCTTTGACACTTAATGATTAAAATGTTGTATTTTATTTGGTCAAATATGGTTACCTATAAAAGTGTGTTTTTCCTCCTCTTCTCCTCCTTTTAATAAAGGGAAGCATGTCTAAGGGACCAGCAGTCGGCATTGATCTAGGAACCACCTACTCCTGTGTTGGTGTGTTCCAGCATGGCAAGGTTGAAATCATTGCCAATGATCAGGGTAATAGGACCACACCGAGTTATGTGGCCTTCACCGATACCGAGAGGCTGATCGGAGATGCAGCCAAAAACCAGGTGGCAATGAACCCCACCAACACCGTTTTTGGTAAAGTGTTTTGTGTGTGTGTGTGTGCGCACGTCTTTTATTTTTCACTTTGTTGAAGTTAAGTGTATTGTTTAGGGAAACATAAGTTACTGTTAAGATTTTAGTGCACACTAGGAATGGTCCGGTCAAAAAACATTTCTTTTGTCCCCGCTCCGCTTCAAGAGCCTTTGATTTTTATACAATAGAGTTCTGATCCGATATTCTTGCAAAACATTCAGAAAATGTTATAACTTGATTAAAGTCCCCTCCCCCCTTTTATTATTATAATTATTATAAACTAGGACAGGGGTCGGCAACCCATGGCTCCGGAGCCAGATGTGGCTCTTTCATCCTTCTGTTGTGGCTCCCTGTGACTTTGGAAAATAATGAGTATTTTCTAAAAATTCAAATTTATTTTAGTTTGTTCATTTTTCATGGCATTTCAAAGGCGCTGCTAGCTCCGTGCCTGGTGCCACGTAAAAAACAGCTTCCTTGGTGGCTCATGCTTGTCGGGCCAGGGCTGCGGAGCTAATAGCAGGAGGACACGCATGCGGCTTCAATAAACACTCCGGGTCTGGAGTGATTTTCTGCCGGGGGCTTGGCGTGGCGCGGAGCGGGGAGCGGCTTTCTGGTGACGGAGAGTTTGCGCCGGTGTTTTGGACTCGCGTGTGCAGTGATGTGTGTTTCAGAGCAGGGGAGCTCGTTGCGTCGGTCGCGATAGACCTGTCATCTTCGGGCACGTGGGGGTGATTGAAGGGGAAGAGAGTGCTTCTTGAAAATCCATCAGCCAATCAAAATCCTCACAGAAAAGTACGGGACTTGATTGACATGCAGAATGGCCAATCGGACATCCTCTGACACATACGTCACTGCAGACGCGAGTTTAAATTCACTCAGCGCAAACTCTTGTCATCAGAGCGGCTTTTTCTCCCCGCAGCACATCACGTCCCAGTAGAAGTCCAGCAACCGGAGTTTATTAAAGCCGCCCCGCGTGTCTCCTCCTGCTATAAGCTCTGCAGTCCGATAAATACGAGCTCATCAAGGAAGCTGCGAGGCACACGCTTTATACTGTTGCGGGTGTGTGCTGAGCGGCGCACGTGCCACGAGAAAGAAGGGGGGGGGGGCGTGCAGGTGGAGATGGCGGTGTGAGCACGGAGCGGAGGTGTGTGCGTGAAATACATTGTGTGTTCGGAGGACGGAGCACTAAATAAAGAGTAGTCGTCGTTCCCAGAATAACTTTTCTGGAGTCATTTTTAATCCGCTCTGAAGGTTGAGGGTTCGAACAGGGGAGTGAACCCCGAAGGAGAATTGCCTTCAGCTCTGGAGGAAATCTCCCCTGCGCTTCTGACCACGATCGGAAAGACGAGAGAAAAAGAGAAGTCATCGCGCAACGAAAGGTTCAACAATACGGAGCGAGCAGCGCCAAAAGCCTCATAATATGCCATGACGCTCCCCGCATTGGACCGTTTACAGCAGAGCATGAATACGATGGTTGCTGCTTTCTGTCTTTGTAATAAAACGCCTCATCTGTTAATACAAAAGTATCTTTATGTAAACTCACTGTGTAGTTTTTAATCATCAGTAAATAAACAATAATGTTGAAATAAACATGTAACTAATAAACATGACGATGGAAAGAAAGAAGTACTTTTTTAAAATCTTTTCTGGACCGTGATCTACACTCATGTCCTTGAAAATCGATCGCGATCGACTTAATGAGCACCCTTGATATAATATATACATGCATAATATATATAATGATGTCAAAACGGGTTGTGGCTCCGAGTGCTTTTTTTTTCATTAGGGGCGGTCCCAAATGGCTCTTTGAGTAAAAAAGGTTGCCGACCCCTGAACTAGGAAGATTAAGAGAATTAGTCATGTGAGAAAGTTTGAAATCTGTAACGTTGGTTTCTTTAGCAGTGTTTTTTTTTTTATTATTTATTTTTTGATCAATTGTGTTCAATTTTTACATGAAAACTCTGAAAAAATGGATGTGATCTTTGTCCAAAAAGTAGTTGTTTCAGAATAATAGTAAGATCATAATTATTCATGAATCAATTCTGGTGAATGTAGCTTCAGGATCTTCATGATATGCACGCTGCAGTTAGGATGTTTATTTGAAATTACTAGCTTGAAATGCCCAACGCTGATCAAAATAATAAAAAAATAAATATATATCCAATGCTGATTGGGAGACAACATTCAGATACAATCAAGTTTGAAACCATGTGAATGGGGCCAAATTCCAATCACATAATTGGATTGCGACATCCCTAGTTGCTGCATACATACCAGGCATGTATGCCGTGTTAGAACATGCTATACCTGGGTTTTATGAACACCATTCAGCCTGTGGTGTTTACACTGGAAAACCTCGGAGGGCCTTCTTTTGTTTTTCTACTGTTTTCTATCTTGTCCACCACCTACAGTTGGGAAAGGTTTGCTACAAAATGTCGAAGCGGTGCATTACTTACTCCACACACTCTATAAAATATTTGCCTATGGGAAAGATTTGTAATTTAAAAACTTACTAACAGCTAAGTTCCTCTTAGTTTTTGGTGATGCCATTAAATGATTTGTGTAATTATGCTGTTTTTACATTCAAGGGTAGTGGACTTTTTTTTTCTCCTTAAATTAATTTTTATAATAAAATGTCACGGTTAATTTGTGTATTTTCCTCTGCAATCAGTAACTCAAATAATGTCTTTACAGATGCCAAGAGACTCATTGGTCGACGATTTGATGATCATGTTGTGCAGTCTGACATGAAGCATTGGCCTTTTAATGTAATCAATGACAACACCCGTCCAAAGGTTCAGGTTGAATACAAAGGAGAAACGAAGTCCTTCTACCCTGAGGAGATTTCTTCAATGGTGTTGACAAAAATGAAGGAGATTGCAGAAGCGTACCTTGGAAAAGTAAGTGCCCCCCCCCCCCCCCCCCCCCCCCCTCCGTGGGGTGCTTTGATGTCTCAAAGAACCCCTTCCCAATTTATTCTTTTTTTTTTTAAAGATTGAAGTTTCATTATTGAAGTTTATTCTTCTGGTAATATTCTTGTTGTATTGTTTTTAGACGGTCAATAATGCTGTTATCACAGTACCTGCCTACTTCAATGACTCCCAACGTCAGGCAACCAAGGATGCAGGCACAATATCTGGTCTTAATGTTCTCCGCATCATCAATGAACCAACTGCTGCTGCAATTGCCTATGGGCTGGATAAAAAGGTTAAAAACATGAATTTCCTTAAGTGACAATTTTTAATGCTTTGTAGTGTATGCCTATGTATCGTGATTAGTCAATATATTTATCAGGATTCTATTTCAAGTATCTCTCATCAATTCGACTA
This sequence comes from Oryzias curvinotus, assembly GCA_023969325.1. Lineage (NCBI taxonomy): Eukaryota > Metazoa > Chordata > Actinopteri > Beloniformes > Adrianichthyidae > Oryzias > Oryzias curvinotus. The sequence continues at coordinate 30,082,461 of CM043719.1, read as the reverse complement.
GTGATGGGAGTGAGTGTACAAACTTGTGATGTGGATTGTCATGGCTTCAATTGAAATTCTGACTGTACAAAATGTTGGCTGAAAAGGTATTTTGAATTAGTAAAGAATCATCTATCTATTAAGCTTGAAATTCCTCCTACAAAAATGGTTGGGCATTGTTGTAGAAAGATTTAAGTGCAGTCCAGAACTATCACAAACTCGTGATAATTTTCAAATAATTAGGTGATCACCAACAAAAGCAGTAGGTTTATGTCAAATAATGTTCTTGTAGTTTAAATGAGGTTTTAAAAATGGGTGCAATTCAAGTTGAATTGGTCTGAACAGCTTCTTCTTTACCTTCAGGTTGGCTCTGAGAGGAATGTTCTTATCTTTGATCTTGGTGGTGGCACCTTTGATGTTTCCATCTTGACAATCGAGGATGGTATTTTTGAGGTCAAGTCTACTGCTGGAGACACTCATCTTGGCGGTGAAGATTTTGATAACCGCATGGTTAATCACTTCATCGCAGAGTTTAAACGCAAATACAAGAAAGACATCAGTGACAACAAGAGGGCTGTCCGCCGCCTGCGCACTGCTTGTGAAAGGGCAAAGCGCACACTGTCTTCCAGCACTCAAGCAAGTATTGAAATTGATTCCTTATACGAGGGAGTCGACTTTTACACATCCATCACCAGGGCACGTTTTGAGGAGCTTAACGCAGACCTTTTCCGAGGCACCCTTGATCCTGTGGAGAAGTCACTTCGTGATGCTAAGATGGATAAAGGTCAGATTCATGACATTGTTTTAGTTGGTGGCTCCACTCGCATCCCCAAAATCCAGAAACTACTCCAAGACTTCTTTAATGGAAAAGAGCTCAACAAAAGCATCAATCCTGATGAAGCGGTGGCTTATGGAGCTGGTAAGCTTGTCAATTTTAAGACGTTTAGAACTGGTTGCTGCTGTGTTCGGTCACAAATCAAACTTTGATCCAATACCTTTTGTATAGCTGTGCAGGCTGCGATCCTATCTGGAGACAAGTCTGAGAATGTTCAAGACTTGCTGCTTCTGGACGTTACTCCACTTTCTCTGGGTATCGAGACTGCTGGTGGGGTGATGACAGTCTTGATCAAACGCAATACTACAATTCCTACCAAACAAACCCAGACCTTCACTACATACTCTGATAACCAGCCTGGGGTGCTCATCCAGGTTAGTGATGCTTTTATTTAAGCATATGTGGTCTGAAGAAGGGAAACTTAATTCCACAGCTGCCTCTTTAACAAGTGTGCTGGCACTTTGGTCAGGTTTATGAAGGTGAGCGTGCCATGACCAAGGACAACAACCTGCTGGGAAAGTTTGAACTGACAGGAATTCCTCCTGCTCCTCGTGGTGTTCCTCAGATTGAGGTGACATTTGATATCGATGCAAATGGAATCATGAATGTTTCTGCTGTTGATAAGAGCACTGGCAAGGAAAACAAAATCACGATCACGAACGACAAAGGTAAGCATTATATTTGGTTATTTGCTAGTTGAAGAGGTTTCCAATTTCTGATGGCATTTCTTTTCGCTATAGGTCGCCTTAGTAAAGAGGACATTGAGCGCATGGTCCAAGAAGCTGAGAAGTACAAGGCAGAAGATGATGTTCAGCGTGACAAAGTGTCTGCAAAGAATGGCCTGGAGTCGTATGCTTTCAACATGAAGTCAACTGTGGAGGATGAGAAGCTTGCTGGCAAGATCAGTGATGAGGACAAACAAAAGATCTTGGATAAGTGCAATGAAGTGATCAGCTGGCTGGACAAGAACCAGGTAGAGTGATTGAGTGGGCAATCTCTTTTCTTGTTTGTTTGTTTATATATTTTTGTCTATTTCAGACTGCTGAAAAAGATGAGTACGAGCACCAACAGAAGGAGCTTGAGAAAGTATGTAATCCCATCATCACCAAACTGTACCAGAGTGCTGGGGGCATGCCTGGAGGAATGCCAGAGGGAATGCCAGGAGGTTTCCCTGGAGCTGGTGGTGCTGCTCCTGGCGGTGGCTCTTCTGGACCAACCATTGAAGAAGTTGATTAAACATTCCATGACTTCACCTACTAAGATCTTAACTAAGAAAACCCTCTTTAAGTGCAAGATGCAATCAATAAAGAGTGTAATGAGGTTAAACTAGTTTCCTTTTATTACCATTACTTGAAGGACAAGTAAAACTTTGTCACTTCCCATGGGGTGCTTTACATAGATGTCTACAACAAATGCTGAAACCACCTTCTGATTTGTCATTATGGTACTGAATACTGAAGGTTTGCATATCTAGAAAGTTGCAACTGTAAAAAATTGCTGGCGTTTAACTTGATGCTTAATTGCAAAACCTGGGCATTGGAGTAAATATTCAGGACATCCTGATTAACAGAAAAATGCCTGAAAATATCAATCTTAAATTTTGTGAGTGTCATGGGCACTAGAAGAAAAGTGGTTAAAAAAAATTACATTGGTGGGATTTTTGCACAATTTTAGTGAAAATAGGAAATGTTCTTAAATGCTCTGCATCCTGAGAACAAGTTGGTCTGGCTTTATTGAAAAGCCTTTAGTTTTTCTGATTAGCAATCATGTAACTACCATGTTCTAAGATTGTTGTGGTGCCTTTAAACACTGCTGCGTAGTGCGAGCAGGCAGCACGAAGAGGGTGCGTGTCTGCAGCTGTGAACGCCAACCAGTCTGTCATGGGTTGCAAAGTTCTTCTAAAGCAGTGCTTGTCAATTATTTTTTGCAAGCCCCTCCCCTTTAGTGTGAAAAAATGGGTAAAACATTGTGCTGATTTTTTTCTAAATGATCAATTATTTATAATGTCAAAGTGCAGCTGCTTTACATTTATATGGTAAATAGACGTAATAAAAATGTCTACAATAGTTAAGAATGAAATTAGCATGAGCTTAGTAATCAAAAGTCAGTCATGATCCTGCTGTGCTCAGATTCGTCCAGCCTTCTTGGAGTCCTGTAGTCCATCGTAAAAGTGCCAGCTTTTGTCTGTGCCCAGTCTGTGGACTGCAACAAAGTGATTTTGCGCACCCAGGGAGGTATTCCAGAAAGCAGGTTCTGCTAGCTCCCACGGTAAGTTTGAGGCTAAGGAAGTTGATAACCTCAGCTTTCGGTTCCAGAAATGGAGGTATGTTTCAGGTTATGTCAAGTTGCCATAGCAACTCATTCTCTGAACATAACCTGGTCTGGAGCAGGTTTAGTTGAAGGTTAGTTTGTTTTCAGAGTCAAGTCAACTTTATGTATAAAGCGCTTTTAAAACAGCAGAAGCTGACTAAAGTGCTGAACAATGCAGAATAAGACAAAACAACAAACTAAAACAAACAGAATAAAATCAATAAAAATTGATACATTAAATAAAAATAAATAAAACCAATAAAAACATCAACTCACACTGAGTTAAAAGCAAGGGAGAAAAGGTGAGTTTTTAACTTGGATTTAAAATCATTCAGTGAACAGGCCTGCCTAACCTGCATTGGGAGTGCATTCCACAAGCTGGGGCCAGCAACGGCAAATGCTCTGTCCCCTCTGAGTTTCCGCCGTGTCCTTGGCACATCTAGGAGGAGCTGGTCAGCTGATCTAAGTGAGCGGGAAGGGGAATGCAAGTGTAGCAGCTCAGAGAGGTAGCCAGACCATTTAAAGACTTAAAAACAAATAAAAGAACGTTAAAACGAACTCTAAAATGGACAGGCAGCCAGTGGAGAGAGGCCAGAACTGGTGTAATGTGCTCTCTCTTCCACGTTCCAGTTAACAAGCGTGCAGCAGCGTTCTGCACCAGCTGCAGACGGGATGAGTGAGAGACACCAAAGTAAACCGCGGTCAAGTGAGCCGACATCTGCGGAAGTGCGGTCTCCTTGCCGTCACTTATGGCAGGCCATTTTAACATTTAAAAGCTTAGTTTGACTATCCGGAATGAACATTGTAGGTATCATCAACGTTGTTCTTACTAGTCGTAATTACATTTTGGATAGTCGGAAGTGTAATTCAAGATATCTGCAACGTAATTGTGCCTAGGCGAAACGACCAATAGAGATATCTATAATTCAGGTTTGAAAACTGAATTATAGATATCTGCAATGACGTCATTGAAAAAGAAATTCAACTCGTCACACATCTTAAATGACAATTGCAGATATCTGTAATTCAGTTTTGCCTAGGCAGAATAAAGGTTAAGATTTCTCATACGTCATCATCACTAGCTCCTCCTGTCTTGCACGGGCTGCAGCATTAAAAAGACGAATAAAAATCGCTTTGCCCGCTGGCTGCTCTACGACGGAGATTTAGGGCCACCCAAAAAAGTAAAATTAAAAGATTTTAAGTCTTGAATTTATGAGGGAAAAACTCGTAAATTTACGAGATTAAGTAGAAGTGAGCACGCAGAGCAGCAGCAGACCGACTAAACTTTGTTGAAGAGGTGAGCTGAATGTTTATTTATAACGTTCCAAATGTTTGGAAGCTTGTTAGTTTGATTTATGATTTATTCATGTTTTATTTATTGATGGGTGGTTTGCAGGATCTCTGCAGCCCGACGAAGCCGTCGGTGTCCCGGCAGATGTCCACCTTAATCCTTTCTTCCTAAAGACCAGGGGCCTCATTTATAAAACCTTGCGTACGCACAAAAGAAGGCGTACGCCACTCTCTACGCAATAGTTGAGATTTATAAAAAGCAAACTTGACGGGAAAATGTGCGGTCCTTCATCAAGCTCTGACCCAGGAGTACGCACAAAAACGGGTGAAATGAGAAACGGCGACACCGTCGGCAGATGGAAGAAACACGTGAAAATGACAATACTGCCTCTCATGAATAACATGAAGACTTCACAAAGCAAGTCTCACAATAACAGCTACATGAACACCTGTTTGATCGATCAGCAGTGAAACAAACAAAAAGAAAATCAAACGACAATTACAACAGAAATTCAAATGAACACTTACTTGCAAAAAGAAAAGTGAAATATGTTCTGCAATATTGGCATGTTATGCAATTCATCCTCATAAATAATATAGTTAACAGAACGAAATAATGTACAAAACTGATATTCTCGTCAATGTGTCCGTCTGGAGGAGCAGATATAGTCAAAGTCAAAGTCAAAGTCAGCTTTATTGTCAAATATGCAGCATCCGTAAGACATACAGCACAGATGAAATTGCTTTCCTCTCATTCCAAAGTGCAAGCAGCATATAAAATAATAAATAAACGACTTAAAAAATACATTCTTTTAAAAACAATAAAGCCGATAGAGCCGCTGCGTGTGCACGCGCCGCCAGATGCGTGCGAATCAGACAGACAGACAGACAGACAGACGGACGTATTAATTGTCCACTGGGGAAAGTTGTTTTCATAGTAAAACATTTCTTCATAAGCTACAGAATTATGGTATTCATGCATATGCCTTTAGTTTGTTTTCTTTTTGATAAAACAATGTATGGCGTATGTCTCAACCATTCAGAAAGCAACAAGAAATGACATTTGATGAACAATTTCCCATTTCCACGTGGATTATTACAGACATCTGTAGCTTGTCAGATGCAATTAAATGGATGGAAATAAAATGCCCCATCACAATGCGTAATGACCACAATGGCTGATCTTGGATCTTAGAAGATGTGGCAAATGGAAGAATTGGGAGTAAAAGCATCAGGACGAGTGGCTTATGAGCCGGTTCCGACTTCTTCGAGCCGTCCTGTTGGAGCTTTTGGGGGTGTGTCACCCGGTGCATCTGGCGCGTCGGTGTCCTCCCCGACACCCCCCACCCCCCGCCTCAGTCACTACTCCACGTAAAAGGGACTCCCCAATAATTGCCGCCACTCTCTCAACAAGTGGGGTCGGCTCCGGTGTCCCCTGTCCCCCACCCGTGGCAGACACACTCTAGCGATGCAGCGCCAGACGTTTTTCTGCCTCGACTTTGATGTCCGTCTGTCACTGTTTGCCACTCACGTGCTTTTTTGGCATTAGTAATGCCCACACTGCGCCCTCCAAACAACATTTTTCTCCTCTTTTCCACCTCGCCAACGATAACTTCTACTTCACATCGAGTGAAGTTCCGTTTTTTTTTTATTTTCTCTGTGTTTACCATGGTTTCACTATCAATGAATATTCATTTGTGGGCGTTTCACGGACTATTTATGGGCAACTATGGGCGTGTCATGAAGCCGCAAAAGCTGCGCAGCATTTAGAATTGGTTGTGATTTATTAAGGGAAGGATGCGTAGGATGTGCGTGCGCACGGTTTTATAAATCCGAATATTTCTGTGCGTACGCACGTCCTATGTTTCATGCGTACGCCACTTCTGACGCAAATCCTACGCAACGTTTAGAAATGAGGCCCCAGGGGCCTCATTTCTAAACGTTGCGTACGCACAAAAGAAGGCGTACGCCACTCTCTACGCAATAGTTGAGATTTATAAAAAGCAAACTTGAGGGGAAAATGTGCGGTCCTTCATCAAGCTCTGACCCAGGCGTACGCACAAAAACGGGTGAAATGAGAAACGGCGACACCGTCGGCAGATGGAAGAAACACGTGAAAGTGAAAGCGACAATACTGCCTCATGAATAACATGAAGACTTCACAAAGCAAGTCTCACAATAACAGCTACATGAACACCCGTTTGATCGATCAGCAGTGAAACAAACAAAAAAAAGAAAAGAAAACGAAAATTACAACAGAAATTCAAATGAACACTTATTTGCAAAAAGAAAAGTGAAATATGTTCTGCAATATTGGCATGTTGTGCAATTTATCCTCATAAATAATATAGTTAACAGAACGAAATAATGTACAAAACTGATATTCTCCTCAATGTGTCCGTCTGGAGGAGCAGATATAGTCAAAGTCAAAGTCAAAGTCAGCTTTATTGTCAAATATGCTGCATCCGTAAGACATACAGCACAGATGAAATTGCTTTCCTCTCACCCCACAGTGCAAGCAGCATATAAAATAATAAACAAACGACTTAAAAAATATTTTTTTAAAAACAATAAATCCTCGAAACCCAAAAAGATAAAGCCAAAATAAAAGCCAAAAAACACTGAATGTAGGGGAGAGAGGAGCCGCTGCGTGTGCACGCGCCGCCAGATGCGTGCGAATCAGACAGACAGACAGACAGACAGACGTATTAATTGTCCACTGGGGAAAGTTGTTTTCATAGTAAAACATTTCTTCATAAGCTACAGAATTATGGTATTCATGCATATGCCTTTAGTTGGTTTCTTTTTGATAAAACAATGTATGGCATATGTCTCAACCATTCAGAAAGCAACAAGAAATGACATTTGATGAACAATTTCCCATTTCCACGTGGATTATTACCCACATCTGTAGCTTGTCAGATGCAGTTAAATGGATGGAAATAAAATGCCCCATCACAATGCGTAATGACCACAATGGCTGATCTTGGATCTTAGAAGATGTGGCAAATGGAAGAATTGGGAGTGAACGCATCTTTAGACAGCAAGAAGACTTGCTGGCAAACGAGGACCAGTGGCTTATGAGCCGGTTCCCACTTCCTCCAGCCGTCCTGTTGGAGCTTTTGGGGGGGTGTCACCAGGTGCGTCGTGCCCCCCCCCCCGCCTCAATCACCACTCCACGTAAAAGGGATTCCCCAATAATTGCCGCCACTCTCTCATCAAGAGGGGTCAGCTCCGGTGTTCCCTGTCCCCACCCGTGGCAGAAAAACGTCTGGAGATGCAGCGCCAGACGTTTTTCTGCATCGACTTTGATGTCAGCCTTTTCGGCATTAGTAATGCCCACACTGTGCCCTCCAAACAACATTTTTCTCCTCTTTTCCACCTCGCCGACGATAACTTCTACTTCACATCGAGTGAAGTTACGTTTTTTTTTTTTTTTTTCTCGGCGTTTGCCATGATTTCGCTATCAATGAATATTCATTTGTGGGCGTTTCACGGACTATTTATGGGCAACTATGGACGTGTCAAAAGCTGCGCAGCATTTAGAATTGATTCTGATTTATTAAGGTAAAGATGCGTAGGAAGTGCGTGTGCACGGTTTTATAAATCCGAATATTTCTGTGCGTACGCACGTCCTATGTTTCATCCGTACGCCACTTCTGGCGCAAATCCTACGCAAAGTTTTATAAATGAGGCCCCTGATCTCTACGTTTCTGTGACGCTTCCTGGTGCCTGGTTCAGGCTTACACGGCGAGCCTTAATTTCTGATAATGCAAACTTCGTCAGCCATCTCATTTTCAAATTCTTTTCTCTGCAGCAGCAAAGTGACATTCAAGCAAAGTGAAATTTAGAATGCAACATTATAAAAGAACAGAAAAACATCTGTAATTTACAAGACAAAGTAAATTCAGTTAAATTTGAAATGAAAATACACACCAAACAACTGTTGTAAGAACAAAAACGGCAGAAACAACAAGTGAAAATTCACCTTGTAGGTCCATAGTGTGTCACTGTAGTACTGTGCTAGTCTGACAAAAAAAAATACGGTTGTCATAGATGATGCTTTGTTGTTCATAAAAACTTTTCCTCTTTAACTTATTTTAGATGTTTTTTTTTATTATTTAAATTATTTTTTATTCAACATGATATAATCATAGAAAGGGCAGCCCTGCCGGAGTCCAACATACACCAGGGACACGTCTGACTTACGAGACCGGACAGCCCACAGTAAGGCTCCCTGGACCCCATACTCCCGGAGCACCCTCCACAGGATACCATGGGGGAGGCCGTGGTAATACCTATTGATAAAAAAATGTAAACATTACATACATACTAAGGGGGGGAGGCATAATAAAGTTCAAGAGAATGTTAAGGACAACCCCAACTTCTTGTTCTCCTTCAGTCTTGCAACAGCTCATCCTTTGGCTTCATCCTAGGCACCTTTCCCCGCCTGCAGCCTGGAAGTCTTGCCGTGTCACGCTTTAAGTTTCTTTGCTTTTGTCTTGGTTTGAGTTACTTCCTGTTTTATTCTGCAGTATTTCCTGTTTTGTTGTTGGTTTCGAGTTTTACCTTTCCCCATCAGTCCAGATTGTGTTCACCTGTGCCTCGTCAGTCCGGTATGTATTTAAGTCCTGTCTTTCCCTTCCTCCTGTGCTGGTCCATAGTTTGTTATTATGATGTTCCTGTGTAGTTTGCTGTTTTGTTATTAAATCCCCTGTTTCCCTGAATACCTCCTACCTCCTCATCCTCTCTACGTCTGGGTACTTCCTCAATCCCCCATCGTAACATGCCGATGATCCAGGCAAGGCGCTGGTTCATCTCACGCCTAATAACTGCAAGGACTAGTTCTTGCTGTTCGTAGGGATGGCTGATCAGAAATGGCTGGCGCTTAATGTAGGTATCCTGTGTATTTTGGAACTCTTACTGCAAATAGTAACAACTTATTTCTTTTTTCCTTTTGGCTTTTCCCTTCAGGGGTTGCCACAGGGAATTAGCCTCCCCCATCTAACCCTGTCTTTTGTATCCTCTCCTCTAACACCAGCTACCTTCATGTCTTCCTTCACTGCATCCACAAACCTCCTCCTTGGCCTTCCTCTAGACCTCTTACCTGGCAGCTCTAGACTCAGCATCCGTCTAATATATTCACTTTCTCTCCTCTGGACATGTTCAAACCATTCAGTCTTCTATCACACCTGACATTTTTCTCCACCTATTCCAACCTGCCTGCACTCACTTCTTCACTTCTTTTCCACACTCTCCATCACTCTGGAGTGTTGATCCTAGATACTTCAAATCCTACAGTTTCTTTATCTATTCACTCTGTAACCTCACTATTCTACTTGGGTCCCTCACATTCACACACATGTTTTCTTGCTGCGGCAAACCTTTATTCTTGTCCTTTCCAGGGTAAACCTCCACCTCCACCTGTTCCCTGCTCTCCCTACGAAACAATATTGTATGCAAATATCTTAGTCCATGGTGATTCCCATCTAATCTTATTTATCAGCCTGTCCATCACCATTGCAAACAGGAAGGGGCTCAGAGCTGATTCCTGATGTAATCCTACCTTCACCCTGAACTCCTCTGTCACCCCTTCAGCACACCTCTCCACTGTCTTACAGCCATGTCCTGCACTGCTCTTTCATACTTCTCTGTCACTCCAGACTTTCTCATGCAATAGCACAGTTTGTCTCAGGGCACCCTGTCATAAGGTTTCTCCAGATCTACAAAAAACACTGTAGCTCTCTCTGACCTTCTCTGTAGTTCTCTATCAACATCCTCAAAGCAAATATTGCATCTGGTCTCTGAATCTGAATCAGCTGGTCTCTGAATTCGATCGACAAAGTTTTTTCCACGCTAAGGAACGGGAAAGCGGACCCTTTCTGCCTGGACGGCACCCATGCGGCTGGATACACCATCGATCCATGGGGCAAGTGGAGGCTGGTGTGCCTGGCCCAGCTGTCTGTGGAGGATGTCGAGGACGTGTACCTATTTGGATTTCTGATACTTGGATTCCTCCTAATTGGGATCGGAGGATTTCTAATTTATCAGGCGGTCTGGGAGCAGAAGATGGAGAGAGGCAATCAATCAAAGCTCCTGGGAAAGATTTTTCGAGGAGGAGAGACTCAGAATGAGAAACTTTCACAAGCGGATCAAAAGCTCTGTGCTTGTCTTGCCCACTTAAGCAGAATGCTTGAGACCCCTGAACTTGTGCGGAAGATGGAAGCCACCTTGGAGCAAGTTTCTGCCCGGATTTGAGGGAAGACTGGGCTAAATTCATCCACTTTTCATTCGGATTAAACTCTGTCTCACACAAATCGAAGAGCCAGTCAAGGACTCAGTCTGCAGAACAAACAACCTAAGTATTTTATCAAATCAGACTCCCCGAAGGAGCTGTGGACAACTGTCCTTGGCTCCACCAAAACAAAGCCGCTTCTACGGAGTGGATCACAGCAGCTGTTTCTCAGGGTTGATAACTGCAACTCACCCCCCTCCCTGCTTGCCCTCGGCTTCCCAACTACCCCCTCCCTCCTCTATGTCCTGCCTGGAAGATGTGCCTGGCTCGCGGAGCTGCACCTGATGGACAGATTCATGGGGGCCCCCGCCCTCCCGCCCACCCCTCCTCCCCCTGCCGAACCTCATGTACTGTGTTTTGTCTGAATATGTGCTATTTGTGTTTAAACGGTGTAGTTTTTTTCTTGTATCAACAGATTGTACGCAGTGTAGGGATACGACTTTTTTTTTGTCACCAAACCCAACCCCGGCCCTCATCGTGGTCCATCTGCATGCTATACAAAGGTGCGCCGGCGCAGGTCATCTAAGGCGCTCGGCTGCATTGACCTCAGTAACCTCTCGAGATGTGTGTGTATCCTGTGTTGTTGTTTGTCTGACCTTCTTCATCGAGATGTACTGGAACTGAGTTTCCCCTCGCTGGGATTAATAAAGTTCATTCATTCATCTGTAGTGCATGGATCATAATGAAATCATAATGTTGACTTCTGCTCTCAGTCTAACTTCAACTACGCTTTTCCAAAACTTCATTGTATGGTTCATCAGCTTTATTCCTCTGTAGTTGCCACAACTCTACACATTTCCCTCATTTTAAAAAATGGACACCATCACTGGGGTGTATGGTGCTGCAGTGGTTAGCGCTCTTGCCTCATAGTAAGAAGGCCCCCGGCTCAAGTCCCGGATGGGGGACCTGAACCAGAACATCAATGGGGGGCATTTCTGTGTGGAGTTTGCATGTTCTCCCCGTGCATGCGTGGGTTTTCTCCAGGGACTCCGGCTTCCTCCCACCATCCAAAAACATGCTTCATAGGTTAATTGGTTAATCTAAATTGTCCCTAGGTGTGAATGTGAGTGTGTGGATGTGTGATCGTGCGACAGACTGGCGACCTGTCCAGGGTGCCCCCAAGTGGCCGGTATAGACTCCAGCAGCCCTGTGACCCTGAAAGGGAATAAACAGAAGAAGATGAATGACACCATCACACTTTTCTTCCACTCAATTCAATTCAATTTTATTTGTATAGCCCAAAATCACAACAACAGTCGTCTCGATGGGCTTTGAAGTAAAACATGAACTCAAAAGGATCACGAATACAAAGAGTCAATAGGAAAATACTAAAATAAACTAACAAACTGACTAAGCTACACTGGCATCCCTGCCCTTAGACCCCCCTTGGCGGTAAGGAAAAACTCCTAAAAAAACCGGATTCCGGAAAAAAAATGAAGAAACCTCAGGGGTGCCCACATGAAGGAGGGATCCTCCCCCAGGACGGACAGGCGATTTACCAGAACTCTTAGAGAAGAATTAACTTATCTAACTCTACATCTATATATTTAAAGTCCAGCACTCCTCAGGCATCTTCTCACCACCTAAGATCCTGATGAACAACCCAGTCAAAAAATCCAATGCCATCTCTCCTAGATACTTCCATACCTCCACAGGTATATAAGTAGGACCAAGTGCCTTTCCACTTTGCACGGTGGCGCAGTGGTTAGCGCTCTTGCCTCACATCAAGAAGGCCTCCGGTTCAAGTCCCGGCTGGGGGACATGAAAAACACTACATCAACGGGGGACCTTTCTATGTGGAGTTTGCATGTTCTCCCCGTGTATGCGTGGGTTTTCTCCGGGGTCTCCGACTTCCTCCCACCGTCCAAAAACATGCTTCATAGGTTGATTGGCAACTCTAAATTGACCATAGGCATGACTGTGAGAGTGAATGGATGTGTGATTGAGGATATTCTACCCTGCGACAGACTGGCGACCTGTCCAGGGCATCCCCTGCCTTTGCCCACAAGTGGCCGGGATAGGCTCCGGCAGCCCCGTGACCCCGAAAGGGATAAACGGTTAAGAAAATGAATGAATGAATGAATGCCTTTCCACTCTTCATCCTCTTCAATGCCCCCCTCACTTCCCCTTTGCCACATCCTGCTCCACTACAGTCACCTCTTGTATTCTTTTTCACATTTTCTTAACTAATGAACTCCTCAAAGTATTCTTTCCTTCTTTCTATTACACTACTGACACTGTCAATATATTACCATCCCAATCCTTAATCACCCTCAACTCCTGCATGCCTTTCTATCTCAGTCTCTGTCTTGCTAATCTGTATAGGTCTGACTCCCTCTTTACTACCCAACCCAACATAGAAGTCATCATAAGCCCCTTGTTTGACCTTTGACACCTCTACTTATCCCTGTACTTCCACAGTGTTAGAGCCATTTAAACATTCTATGACGTTACCACAGGATTTTGAGTTTGAGTAGGTCAACCTAGGAGCCCAGCAGTTCCATTGGCTGAGACATATGATGTAGTTGATGTGCACTGTTTTGTGAACTTAGTGAAACTATAGAGCTAAGATAGCAAACTAGTTTTTGACGGTACATTAGCATTCTTATAATATGTTTATATGTTTTGGACCATAATTTACGTTTTTGTTACAATACATTTGGAGGGTAAACATTTGAAAATGAAGATCCTGACTGTGGAAGTTAATTTAAGAAGGACGCGTCAACTGCAAGCTCTGACTCTACAGCACATGTGTCAAACTCAAGGCCCGGGGGCCAAATGTGGCCTGCGAGAAGTTTTTTGATTTCTTATAATAAAAATGTTCTTTAGTTGGTTACAAAATATTTCTGTGTAATTGCTGTAATTATTCAATGTTTGTAGGTCTTATGTGTGTACATACATGCTCTTCTAAAGTCATCCTCTATCATCTATCCATCTATCTCTTTTTAGCCCAGTTTTGCTATTTTTCTTTATTCACTTGGACAGTTTGATCCGTCATTAATGGAGTTATGTGGGTTTTAATAAGCAGACAAAATGTAAAAGGATTTCTGCTAGAGTAGCAAGCAAACATGTTTTCTATGCAACTTTAATTGTCACATTAAAAAGTTATAATAAATAAATGAGTTGTTTAACATCAAGGAGTAGTTACATTTATTTTTCGTTACATTTAGTTACATGTATAAGTTATATCTGGCCCTTTGAGGACAGCCACTATGCTGATGTGGCCCTCAGTGAAAATGAGTTTGACCCCCCCTGTTTTATAAGTAAACCTGAACTCGTTTAGAATTCTACCTGTACCTTTACGTGGTTTTAGCACAAAGATTTATCTGCATAAATATGTAATCAAAGTAGGGTTAAAAATAAAAGTGAAAATTTTTCTGAAGATGTTTTGTCTCGACTCTCAAGAATCAGTGATTTAGTCACAGCGATCAGTCCATGCCACAAAATGAGGGCTTAGCTTGGTTTAATCAAAACATCTTTTTGGTCCATCAGCTGTTTAACTCAAACAGATCTTTCATGTCACATGAAGAATTCTGCTTCAAATATTCCATCAAAATACCAAAAACTGAGTTTAACATTGTTTTGAAAGCAATTCCTAAATGTATTACTATCTTATTCAAAAGCTCATCATTGCAGAGTCCAACCTTATTACCAATTGATCCAACTAAAATAGAAATAGGTCAAACCTTTTTTTCTTCTTCACGTAACACAAACCGTCGTATACGCTCACTCTTCCAGAAGGATGTTGTTTCCATTCCCTATGTAGTTCCGTGTTGGAATAATTTAGTTTATCATTTAGAATGGAAAAAGATCTGGAATCAGCAAAATACTTTTTAACCATTAAAGTGAAAGAAATCTCATTTAAACTAATCCATAAATTCTATCCATCCAAACTATGTCTGCAACGGTTCAAAGAAGATGTTGATGTAACCTGCTCTTTTTGTCAAGAACACCCTGAAGATGCTGTAAATTTGTTTTGGTCATGTTCCTTTTTCACCACTCTCTGGTCTAAAGTTTGTCATTTCATTTCCGCCCACATTGACTTTTGCCTGTACTTAGAAAATGTTATGTTTGGCCTCACCCACTGTCCATCTCATAAAAAAGAGCAATTCTACATCATTAACCTTTTATTGTTTTTATGCAAATGGCACATTCATAAATCCAAAGCTACGAATCATACCCCTCATTTCTCAGTCAATAAGAAAGCCATCAAAACATTTGATCTGTGAGCAGGGCCGGCCCTGATCTTCCAGGGGCCCTAAGCGAAATTTAATTTGTGGGCCCTCTAACTGATCGGCAGCACCAACAAAACGCAACTTTTGTTGTAATATAAATGAGATCTCTCTATTACTACATTTTGTGAATGTATTATTGTTGCTGCTGAAGAATTGAACACAGTATGTTGCCTGCATGTTGGATGCACATTTAGTGGTGCCAAACCAATTTTAAAAGTGAAAAGAAAAAAATAAGAATGACAAATGTATAAATAGATATATATTTTTTAATGTAACATTCTGCACTCAACAAATGACATTCCCAAAACTCCAACTTATTAAAAACAGCAACTTAATAGACAATCAAATAACGATAAAACAATCCAAAATAAAGAACACAACAGCTCAATGATGGGGATTTTGGAAAATCAGAGTCTTTCTCAGTCTGAAGAGGACGTCTTTGCACCAAATCCATTCTTACTGGATCAGAAAGTGTGGTTGGCCATTCAGCTGGACCAAATGGATTTGAGGTGTGTGGAATTTTGGATCCAGTAGCTCCTCCTCCATTCACGCCTCTGTTGGAGCCTCTGGAACAGAAGAGACATAACTTCAACAAAAGCAAACAGTGAAAAGTCAAAGAGTCAAATCAAATCTACATAACAGTTGCTGTGATGCTGGAAGCAGAATGTTAGAAAGAATTGGCTTCACTGTTGTGTGTGTGTGCAAATGTATGACTTTCTTTTAAGTAATAATGAAACAATAATTTTGATATAGGTTTCATTTTTGGTGGATTTGAAATTACCAGCAGCAGCATCAACGTTTTCTCTTTCAACAGAAGATGTGGTGACAGGAGTTTCGTCTGCAGCTAAAAAACAAGAATTATTATACAATAATTAATGATGAAGTTAATAAAATAACTACAGCAGAATACTAATAATAGTTTACTGGCTCATTTAAAATCTGTGTGAAGGTTTTTAACAATTTCATGATCTGTTTATATAATTATGAGAGATTTATTGTTAGATTGTATATTTGCTCAATATCATATTTATTTATTTAATTATGAACAACTGGGGGCTCAGCTGCTGTTTATGAAAAAAAGGGGTGGTTCTGCAGACACTGTTTTTTAAATGACTTTACAAGCTATTAAATTACCTGAAATCACATCTTCAGTGATGTCAGGAACATCTTGGGATGTGGACGCTGCACCACCTCCAATACTTTTTGATACTTTTTGAGAGCAGAAGAAACTGTCGGCTGAGACGGAACTGAGCAAAACATCAACATTATGTAAAAACAAAACTGCAAAATACAAATAAGAAATAAATGTACCCATTTATAAATAATAAATGTGAACACTACTTTGAGTATAAATGGAAATATAACCATTTATACACTTCTTTATTTATTATTTTGTATGTTTGTAATTTTAAAATTAGTACATTTATTTTGTTTGTCATTTGTCAATGAGAACCTTTATTTCCTATTTGTATTTGGCAGTTTTCATTCTCCATATTTCATGCCAATGCAAGATTTTAAGACACATTCTTTGTTGAAAAAGTTAGACTACCTGACTGTCTATAACAAATAAACAGCAGTTTTTATACTGACATAAACCAGAAAATGCAGAACGCACTATATGTGTTAGCAAAACAATGAAACAATACGATAACATGAGTTAAAACATTTTTCAGCCATTATCGTTGTCAATATTTGCTGTTCTCTACTCTTCATCGTTTTAGAAGGTCATGTCCCCCTCATCTTGGAAACTTGGGTATCAGAATTATTTTAGAGTTTTCCATTGGACATTAACTACGACAAAACGGGGTCGTTTATGTGCAAAGTTCTCCACCTCGGATCGATTAGTATTTATGTAAATTGCGCAGCTGCACAGAAATACTGGATAATGTAAAAATACAGCCCCAAATTCCTCCAAACTTACCTTGTGATTGATGTTGAAGTTCTTCATTTTTTTCAGCTCCTGATGGATAAAGTCTCTTTGGCATGAAGTTCTCTTGTTGTCGCTTTGATCAGTGTAATAAAATGCGCTCATTTTTTGTCTTTTTCCCAACTTTGTTGAAACAAAATGCGCTCGTAAATGCACACTGTGCCAGGTTCTGACAATGATGTTGACCAATCGTTGCTAAGAATGGCGCAACGTCATTATTTGGGTTGCCAGATTGGTTCAGGTGTGTTGAAGGGGGGGATCATTAAAGTGCAGGCACATTTCTTTTGCACAACATTCAGAGCTATGAAATGGGTTGCCAGATTTGGGTCTTTTTTTATTTTTTATTTTTTCGGCACTTCGGGGCCCTGGTGGTGACGGGGGCTCTACGCGGCTGCGTAATTCGCGTATAGGGAGGGCCGGCCATGTGTGTGTGTCAGTTTCATATCACTAGAGGAGACACGCCCTGGGGGTGTTACCAATAAGCGGTATAAGCGGAATAAGCGGTTACTTTTTTCGGGGCTCAGACGCTTTACCTGAAATAATAACTCTTTCTATATGAGAAATTCAACCAAACCTAAAGAAAATACCAGCAAAGAACTTTCAAACCGATTCAGCTTGAAAGAGGTTTGTTTACCACTGTTTTCGTTATATTTTTCAAACTTCGACATGAAGAAATGGCTAACACTAGCAAAGACCATGAGTACCATCTGCACATGTGTCAAGCTCCAGGCCTCAAGGGCCGGTGTCCTACATGTTTTCTAACCAACCTGCCATTGAAGCTCCTTATTGGCTAAACACACCTGATCCAGGTAATCAGCAGCAGATGAGGCAGGATTTCTGGAAAACCAGCAGGAGGCCGGCCCTCGAGGCCTTGAGTTTGACACCCCTGAGTGGCTTCAGGACAGACATGCAGCGAGGGAGAAGTTGAATGGATGGAGGAACAGGAAGACACCTCACAAGATCAGACGAGAGTCAACAGACACCACACACCGGTAAAAAGCCCAAACCCTAAAAAGATTAAAAAGAATGCTCCACAAGAACTCAAGGAGGAAATATCCAACAGTGTCCTCTTTAACGCAATTCAAACCCTGACAACCAAGTTTGACACTCAACGCGAATATCTGAAAGGATATGAGTTTCAACTGCAAGAGAACACAGATGCTGTTAAACAAGTTAAAGAGTCTGTTGATGCAAATACAGCTGCTGTTAAAAGTGTTGTGGAAGATGTGAACCGCCTCAAACTGCAGATGGTGTCTCTGCAAAAAGAAAATGCTTCTCTCCGCGAAATGTGTCTGGAACATGCAAGATATAAAAGAAGATGGTCTTTGCGACTTATCGACCTTCCTGAGAAAGAAGGGGAAATCACACGAGATGAAACTCTCAAGATCATTTCCAAAGTGATGTCGGTAAACGTTGAGGAACTACGAAACACAGTGGACACAGTGCATCGGCTGGGACAGAAAGGAAAATTAACCAACCAAGACAGATTATTATCCAGTTTGGAATGAGAATTGTTCGAGACCAAGTCTGGAGAATGTCAAAAAATGCAAAAATGTGCAAAGATCTAAATGTTCGCTTCAAAGAAGACTTTTGCAAAGAAGACAGGGAGACTCGTCAGCGTCTTTGGCCGAGAGTGGAGGAGGCGAGAAAGAGAGGACTCAAGGCCTTTTTAAAGGATGGCTACGCGGTCATCGATGGTCATCAGGGGCCTCATTTATAAACGTTGCGTACGCACAAAAGAAGGCGTACGCCACTCTCTACGCAATAGTTGAGATTTATAAAAAGCAAACTTGACGGGAAAATGTGCGGTCCTTCATCAAGCTCTGACCCAGGCGTACGCACAAAAATGTGTGAAATGAGAAACGGCGACACCGTCGGCAGATGGAAGAAACACGTGAAAGTGAAAATGACAATACTGCCTCTCATGAATAACATGAAGACTTCACAAAGCAAGTCTCACAATAACAGCTACACAAACACCCGTTTGATCGATCAGCAGTGAAACAAAAAAAAAAAAAATCAAACGACAATTACAACAGAAATTCAAATGAACACTTACTTGCAAAAAGAAAAGTGAAATATGTTCTGCAATATTGGCATGTTGTGCAATTCATCCTCATAAATAATATAGTTAACAGAACAAAATAATGTACAAAACTGATATTCTCCTCAATGTGTCCGTCTGGAGGAGCAGATATAGTCAAAGTCAAAGTCAAAGTCAGCTTTATTGTCAAATATGCTGCATCCGTAAGACATTCAGCACAGATGAAATAGCTTTCCTCTCACCCCAAAGTGCAAGCAGCATATAAAATAATAAATAAATGACTTAAAAAATACATTCTTTTAAAAACAATAAAGCCGATAGAGCCGCTGCGTGTGCACGCGCTGCCAGATGCGTGCGAATCAGACAGACAGACAGACAGACAGACGGACGTATTAATTGTCCACTGGGGAAAGTTGTTTTCATAGTAAAACATTTCTTCATAAGCTACAGAATTATGGTATTCATGCATATGCCTTTAGTTTGTTTGATTTTTGATCAAACAATGTATGGCATATGTCTCAACCATTCAGGAAGCAACAAGAAATGACATTTGATGAACAATTTCCCATTTCCACGTGGATTATTACCCACATCTGTAGCTTGTCAGATGCAGTTAAATGGATGGAAATAAAATGCCCCATCACAATGCGTAATGACCACAATGGCTGATCTTGGATCTTAGAAGATGTGGCAAATGGAAGAATTGGGAGTGAACGCATCAGGACGAGTGGCTTATGAGCCGGTTCCGACTTCTTCGAGCCGTCCTGTTGGAGCTTTTGGGGGGGTGTCACCCGGTGCATCTGGTGCGTCGGTGTCCTCCCCGACACCCGACACCCCCCACCCCCCGCCTCAGTCACTACTCCACGTAAAAGGGACTCCCCAATAATTGCCGCCACTCTCTCATCAAGAGGGGTCGGCTCCGGTGTCCCCTGTCCCCCACCCGTGGCAGACACACTCTAGCGATGCAGCGCCAGACGTTTTTTGCCCCGACTTTGATGTCCGTCTGTCACTGTTTGCCACTCACGTGCTTTTTCGGCATTAGTAATGCCCACACTGTGCCCTCCAAACAACATTTTTCTCCTCTTTTCCACCTCGCCAACGATAACTTCTACTTCACATCGAGTGAAGTTCCGTTTTTTTTTTATTTTCTCTGTGTTTGCCATGGTTTCGCTATCAATGAATATTCATTTGTGGGCGTTTCACAGACTATTTATGGGCAACTATGGGCGTGTCATGAAGCCAAAAAAGCTGCGCAGCATTTAGAATTGGTTGTGATTTATTAAGGGAAAGATGCGTAGGATGTGCGTGCGCACGGTTTTATAAATCCGAATATTTCTGTGCGTACGCACGTCCTATGTTTCATCCGTACGCCACTTCTGACGCAAATCCTACGCAAAGTTGTATAAATGAGGCCCCTGGTCACAGCATGAAACCAACACTCCTTCATTTAGACTGAATGGACATCTTCCTGAAGGAGAAGAGAGAAAATAAATCCAAAGCTGGTATGTTATTGTGTTGAATGTTATTACAGCTTTGAGGAAACCGATTAGAAAAATGTGAAATTGCATTATAGCCCTTTATGGAGTTAATTGCTTTCTAGCCATTCTGTATGGTTCTTTCTTTGTTCTTTCTTTAAATGTTCGTGGTTTTAAGAACGTAACAAAGCGCAAGGCAATTTTTCTTTACTGTAAGGCACAAGTTAACGTGAACAGTTTTTTCTTTCAAGACACACAGTGGTGAAGAAGATTTTAATTTTTGGAAATCTCAGTGGGGCAGTGGAAACATTTATTTATCTCATGGAAATTCTCGTTCAGCAGGAGGGGCAATTTTCTTACATAATTTTGATGGTAAAATTGTTGATCATAAAAGTGACACAGACGGTCATTGGCTAATGGTTAACATTGAGGTGGATGACACTAAATATATTCTTGTTAACATTTATGGTTTTCAATAATAGGACAAAAAATCAGAAATTCCTTACAAACATAAATCACAAGATAATCAACTGGAAACAGATGTATGCAACTGACAAGGTTATTGTTGCAGGAGATTTTAATGTAGTACCAGATGAAAACCAAGACAGATATCCAACTCAACACAGCTCTCCTCGTTTCAATAAAATGATTTCTGAATTTTCTAACTCTCTCGACCTTACTGACATTTGGCAGTAGAAAAAATCCAAATACTCTTCAATACACCTGGAATAACTCTCAACACACTCAACGCTCAAGGATAGATTACTGGTTGGTAACAAGTAATCTAATATCTTCAACATTGAACTGTAATATCTCTCCCTCTCCTCTCACGGACCACTGTGCTATCACTTTGGCTCTTTCCCCTGACCGTAATCAACCAAAAAATGGAACATCTCACTGGAAATTCAATAATAACCTTTTAAATAACACAAACTTTTGTAAAAAAAAATCAAATCACTTATTCCTGAAATAAAAGAAATACAATACCTGTCTCCTATTAAGAGATGGGAGTGGTTAAAATTTAATATTAGAAAAACTGCGATTGTAGAAGGAAACATTTTGGCTAAGAAAAAACGACAAGAGCAGACTGAAATAATTTCCAAATTAAACACGTTGTGTAATTTAGAATGTAATTTAGATGAACTTTATACCGAAAAAGCCAAAGGAGCTTTAATTCGTTCAAAGGCAAAGTGGATGGAAGATGGAGAAAAAATTCGACTTACTTTTTTAACTTGGAAAAAAATAGACAAAGGAAAAAATCTATCACTAGGTTACAGATAGAAAACTCTCTAGTAGAAGATCAAAACAATATTAAGGATTATATCACTAACTTCTATATAAACCTTTACACTACTCAATATTCAAATCAAAGCATACTTTTGTTTGAAGGGTTAATTCATGATAAAGTCCCTAAAATAGACAAAACATTCAGAGATCTCATGGAATCTGAACTTAGCTTAGATGAGCTTGATAAAGTTATTTCCCAAATGGCCAGTGGTAAATCACCGGGACCTGATGGAATTACAGCTGAATTTTATAAACACTTTTGGAATGACATCAGAGAAATGTTGTTTGAGGCATTCAATGAATGTATCGACAAACAGATGTTGTCACCTACAATGAAAAGAGGCATTATTTCCTTTTTACCCAAACCAGGCAAAGATGTGTTATTAATTGATAATTGGAGACCAATCACACTTCTTTGTTGTGACTATAAAATTTTAGCACATATCTATGCTAACAGACTGAAATCAGGAATATCTCAGATCATAGACGAATCACAATCAGCATTTATTAAGGGGAGACATATTCATCACCACACTCGCTTAATCTTAGATATATTAGATTACAACCAAATTATTCCTCAGGAAAGTCTTATCCTCTTTTTGGATTTTTTTAAGGCCTTCGACTCATTAGAACACGCCTTTTTGTTTAATGCCTTGAAAACTTTTGGCTTTGAATCAAAATTTTGTAACATAATTAAAATGTTCTACAAAGACATAAGTAGCAACATTGCACTGAACCGAGGTTTCTCAACCAGTTTTCCTGTTAATAGAGGTGTTCGCCAAGGATGTTCAATTAGCCCGCTGTTGTTCATAATTTCAGCGGAATTACTAGCCATCTTTCTTAAATATTCTCCAGATTTTGAGGGTATTAACATTTTAGACAGGGGATTTAAAATTAGTCAATTTGCTGATGACACAGCTTTATTTTTAAAGAATAAAAATATGGTACCTGTTGTTATCAATAAAATACTTTTGTTTTCAAGAGCATCTGGCCTTACCCTAAATCTCAACAAATGTGAAATCTTACCTATACATACCTGCAATCAAAGTATTATTGAAAACATACCAGTAAAAAGTGAAGTGAAATATATTGGTCTAATAATAACAAAAAACAGTAATAATAGAGAAAGTGTAAATATTACTCCCAGACTAAAAACAATAGAAAAACTTTAAATCAATGGTTGGGACGTGGCTTATCAATATTTGGCCGCATTCTATTATCCAAAGCGGAAGGTTTTTCAAGACTTGTATATCCCTGCCACTCATTATATACATCCCCAAAGAACATCAAGTTGTCTAATTCTATTCTCTTTAAATTTATTTGGAAAAATAAGACCCACTATATACGAAAATCACAATTGGTCAGAGATTATAAAAAGCTTTAGACGTTGAATCACAGATTGTAGCTTTTAGAATGAAATGGTTAAAAGGCTGTATTTCCCAGCCTCATTCTATGTGGTATCATATCCCAAACAAACTCTTCGGTAAGGTCGGGGGACTGGAGCTTTTGCTGAAGTGTGATTATAATACATCAAAAAAACCAATAAAACTATCAAACTTTTACAAGCAAGCCTTAGAATTTGGGAAGATGCTTTTCAACCATAACTTCTCCCCTCACAACACTGTTTTGTGGAACAACAGATTTATAACTCTAAACAAGAAATCCTTGCTTATGTCTGAATAGTATGATAATGGTGTGTATTTTGTTCATGACTTTATGCATACTGATGGAAGGCTGTTATCATACTATGAGTTTGTAACCAAATACAAGATTAAGGATTCAAGTAACTGTTATAATAAAGTCTGTAAAGCAATTCCCATACCTTTACTTAATCTCATTCAAAATATACTACAATACAATGAAATCAAACCACAACTTTCGGAGCTGAACATTAATAATATTCCCCTAAAAGATAAAAAATGCAACAATAAGCTAATAACTCTAACCTTTAAACAATTAATTTTCTGCAACTTTAGTATAAACCATAAACATGATTTAGAAACCACCCAAATGAACTAATCTTTTTCTTTATGTACAAAGTACCTTCTTCCACCAAAAATGAAAGAAACGCATTTTAAAATAATATCTAAAATTTACCCTGTTGGAGATTTTTTACATAAAAGATTCAAATTTGAATCGGAACTATGCATATTCTGTTCATCTGAAACTGAAACATTAGAACAACTTTTTTACAGTTGCAACCAGGTTAAAATATTTTGGTCTGATATACACAATTGGTTGTCACTCAAAATTTTAAATATTCCCTTTTTTTCCTTATGTGATGTTCTTTTCTATATGGAAAATCTGGACCCGGGAATTTCTGATGTCATTAATGTTGTTATTATTTTATGCAAACATTTCATTCATTTATGTAAATGGAAAAAAACATGCCTTTTATTTAGTATTATTTTGAATTATTTTTCTGATTATTATAAGTGTCTTAAATGCATTCCTAACAAAAACAAGAAAACTACAGTCATTTATCAAAATATATCAAAAGTATTATTATTTTGAATTGTTTTTGCCTTGCCTTTGCCTATTATTTCAATTTTGTTTCTTTTTTTTTCTATATGTGCATTTATAACATTTGTTCACCCTAATTTGGTTTGTATATGAGCATTTGTTAAAAAAATAAAAAATAAAAAAGGTACACACATTGTTAAAAATATTACTATTTTTTGTTTTTTTAGTCTTATATGTGTGTTTGATATTAACTGTGAATGTCTGTAAATTGGAAAATGTACAATAAAGTTTGTTGAAAAAAAAGTGTGTGTCAGTTTCAATATATCTGCGTAAAATGTAATAACCTCCTGGCTTGTTCCTTCGTTGTTTCTGTTTACTGTTTAACATTGTTTTGTATTGAATTTTACATTCAATAAAGTTTGGAAGCAAAAAAAACCCATCTTTCAGTACCACTGAAAAATAAAAAACAAAAAACGAGGGCTGAGCAGTGTAGTTATTAAGTACTACACTTCCCAGGCTCCTTTGAGTTTGGATCTTGCGCAAGATGTTTTCAACGGCCTCTGGTGTCATTTGATTGTCTTGTCATCGCAAATGACTCAAAGAAAGAATGAAAAGGTTTTAACTCCGGACGAGGTAGGAAAGATGCCATGACAGATATTACTACTAGTACTACTACTATTAGTATTACAACATTTTGATCCAATGAAATGTAAAGAGCCAAACTTATGAAGTCGCTGAGAGGCTAAGAGAGATGATGATGATGCTAGTAGTATCATCACGGTAAAGCAAATGGACCAAAGTGCCGAACAAAACGAAGCACTGGACACACAGAACCCCGAGAAGCATCAGAACGAGCAGACGACACCGTCTCTTCATTCTACTTCGGAACATTTGCTGGAATTGAGGAAGAACTGGGTAAAGCGCCGTCATGAGGCTAGCGGTTAGCTAGCCTGCTAAGGCTGACGAACGGCCAGTGAAACGCAAAAGTCAACAAAACGCGAGGATTTTCTGTGTTAAAGATGGACAGGCTTTCTTATACATCAGTGCATTTTAGAACCGAGCCCGGCTCGAATGTCCAAAACAAAAGAGTTGATCAATAAACAGAAGTTCTGTTTTTCAAAGTTCTGCAGTCATTAAATCGGGTTTTTATTTGCTTTGTACTACATTTAATTTCACACCATTTCATGCCTTGAGTACATAACTAAAGCAACAAAGTTTATTTAGCACAAAACAGCTTCAAATTGTGCCATGTAGATGTGTTTTTTTTATATAGTTATAACAAAAGTTTGTAGAATTTTCCTTTTTAGCCAAAGTGGATGCTGGTCATTAATGATCATTTTAATACTAGTAGTACGGACACAGTCATCCTTAAGCGTGCTTCTTTTCTGAACTCATGTAGCTTCTTCTTGCATTTTGGCAGGTCACTGAGTGTGCCCCCCTCTGCCATGAAAGCATATCAAGTCAACAGCTCTCCCTTCTTCTGCAGTTGATGGGTCTACTGCTGGGACAATGATGACAGACAGCGTCAGGACGTTTCTGCACAACGTTGCTACGGTTGGCAGACTCAAGCATACCACACAAATCACAAACTGCTGGACTTTCAAAGACCCACTCTAATGAAAATGCTGTTTTAGGGGTTTAATATGGTCTTGTAGCATTTTTCTGATGATGGAAGAGATGTGTAGGAAATTAAGTTTAAAATTGAGAGATTGAGTATTTCTTTATTTAAATCACTGTGAATCAGAAACAAATGAAAAAATGCCATTGGAAAAAAGCTTGTAGTTGTTACATAAAATGTACAATTGACCACAAGCTCCCTGCTATGTATGGAAGCATTTGTGTAGCATAATTAAAAACTAAAAGTCAAAACCAGAAATGCTTATTCATTTTCAAAATGAAGCTGCATTTTTTGACTCAAAATTTAAATCAAAAAATAATCCGCCAAAATGCTTTTTCATTTTCTTCTTCAACACTGCTTATTCTGTCACTCAAAATGATAAAGAAAATGGTATTTGACATTTGATTTTCAAAAAGTTCTCTGGTAAATGTGTAGCAAAATTCATTTAGAAATGTCTAATTTGACAATGAAAATGGATTAACAGAAATGGTTTATCATTTTCTAAATGTAACTGCATCAAATGACTTAAAATTCAAATGAAAAATCAATACTTCAAAATACTTTTTCATTTTCTACTTAAAAACCGCTTATTCTGTGTCATAATTAAAACGAAAATGCAAAGAGGGGATTGCATTTTCATTTTCACATCCACCCTGTGAATAATGTCACATAATTCAATTTGACTTAGCATTTCCAGAGGGGAGGGGGGAGGCTACGCAGACCTAAGAAACTCTAAATCATCGTATGAATTTGTGTTTCCAGTGGTGTCCAGAATAAAATAAAGACTGATGTTATTCCCACATATTTACATCCAAGTTGATCATTCCAAGTTCCTCCAGTAATCAAAGCACATTTCGAAGATGCGTGTTTGTCCAAACGGCAAACGTTTAGCATAATCTGCTGTAGCTGTTGATGGGGCTCCAGCTGTCCTCAAACTGCAAAATCAGCGCAAATCTGCAGGAGACTATCTACCAAAAGTCCTTTTATTACTGTTATGATTATTATTATAAGGGCTTGCTCGCTCATATTTTTAAATCTGTGCGGTAAGCGCTTTTTTCTTCGCTGCAAAGACCCGAAAGAAGGGCTAGCATTAGGCTAATATTTGCTAAAAACATTAGCTGTGGAGGGACTTAAAACTCTGTGCGGCGGTGCTGCAATGAGCATCTTGGATGTAAATGTGTGGGAATTACACGTGTAGATTTTTCTTCTCTGTTCCTCCTCAATGACAATGCTGGACACGGTATTCTCGAGAACAGGCGCGTTTTAATGTCTTCACTCCATGCAAAGCCGTGAAAACTCGTGGCTGCCTGTCACTTCGGAGGTCTTTGATGAATTACCAGTCTGTATACAACTTTTCACAGCTGGTTGACTCCTTTTCCAAGCTGCCTTTTTGCATGGATCTTAGTTCAAAGTCTATTATGATGTGAGAATAAACTCCTCAGCCCAATATCAAGTCCCGCGAGTTCTCAGGAACTCTCGCGTTATTAGCGTTATACACAACTTCATATAACATTGTAATCTAACAGTACTAAACAGCATAAAATCAAATAAAACACAATGTACACATTTTAATAACACAATTTTCAACCAAAGGTTTTTCCTTCTTTAAACAAAAAATTAACTACTCTTTTAACCTTTTCAGTGACACTTACACTCCCACCAAATCACTAAACTTTCATTGTGATTTTCTAAAATGTTTTAACTACATACAAACTTTGTCAGTTTCGATTAAAGTCACAACCTTATGAATAGGTCTTTCTATGTCTATTAGTCTTGTCTGTGTCTTTCCTTTGTTAAAGGTATTTTCATGGGATTTTAAGAGCCGCTAGTCTTGGTAGGTCTTGAAGCTACGCTTCCCATTGAGGTAGGATGTGCTCAGGGAGGTCGTCATTCCAATTGCTTTTCTCTTTGCACTGTGTCTGGAGAATTTGCTTTCCGATTAGTACAAAAGGCGCGACGAACCCAAGGGGCTCATAATCTGAAGCAACAGTCGAGAGAACTCTCCGTGTTGATGGGTTTTCTTCGACTATGACCCTGAATTGAAACTCGTCTGCTTCAATGCACCATTGTACTCCAAGTGCATGTTCAATTTGGGTTTCTCCTAGCGTTATGTCTTGAGACTTAGCCTGAACTTGTTCTGCTTCTGGTATTGCTGCAAGCACTTCTTTGCTGTTTGACACAAACTTGTGAAGGCGGAGATTACCTATCTTGCAGAGATTTCTTGATTCTTCAACCAACTTAATGGCTTCAGCAGTTTATGTGACGCTAACAAGTCCATCATCGACATAAAATCCTCTGTGAATAAAGTGGATGGTCTCTTTGCTGAACTTCTCTAAGCCTTGTGCTGTGAGGTGTTTCAGTCCAAAATTGCAAGTGTACAGTCTGTGACTCTAGAATTCTCATGTACATCCAAGTCAGCCAGATGAATTGTGGAGTCTAATGGTTGATGGCAGGAATGACTTCCTGTATCGTTCTCTGGCGCAGCGAGGGTGTATGAATCTACCGCTGAAACTGCTTCTCAGGTTGTCCACCTCCCTGAAGAGAGGATGGGAGGGATTGTCCATGATGGTCCCCAGTTTAGCCAGTAGTCTGTCCCCCACCACCTCTTCCAGCTTGGCAGGCTTGAAGCCAATAACAGACCCTGCTTTTCTAATGAGTTTGTTCAGTCTGTTGGCGTCCTTTGCTTTGATGCCAGCACCCCAGCACACTGCAGCAAAGAAGATGCTGCTCGCCATGACAGACTGGTAGAACATGTGGAGCATCCTACTGCAAACATTGAAGGACCTGAGTCTCCTCAGGAAGTAAAGTCTCCTCGTGCCCTTCTTGTAGAAGTCCAGTCCAGTTTATCATCTAGATGTACTCCCAGGAACTTGTAGGACGAGACAATTTCCACATCCGTCCCACCGATACAGACTGGGGAGGGCGGAGACTTTCTCCTGCTAAAGTCAATCACCATCTCTTTAGTCTTGGCCACGTTTAGCTGCAGGTAATTTTTCCCAGACCACCTCGCGAAGCGCTCCACGAGGCTCCTGTACTCCTCGTCCCGTCCATCTTTCACACACCCGACAACAGCTGTGTCATCAGAGTACTTCTGGAGGTGACAGACCTCAGAGTGGTACTGGAGTGGTGTCAGCTTTGTAGGTGGTGAATAGGAAGGGGGAGAGCACGGTTCCCTGAGGGGCTCCTGTGTTGCTTATCAGGGTGTCAGACACACAGCTCTGCAGTCTCACAAACTGTGGTCGACCTGTCAGGTAGTCCTCAATCCATGAGACCAGGGGGGCAGCCACCTGCATCTTCTCTAACTTCTCCCTCATCAGTCTCGGCTGGATGGTGTTGAAGGCTGAAGAGAAGTCAAAGAACATGATCCTCACTATGGTGTTTGGCTTTTCCAGGAGTTTGATGTGTGTTCGTTGTTGTTTCAAGACGTTTAAGAGGAGAGACTCATTGTGCGCTGAGACGCTGTCACTTTAACCCAATGCATCATGGGGGACGTAGTGATGCAGACAGACTCTCATCTCTGAGCTTCATGGTTTTGTTCACTTGTTCCACGGTCTGACAGCAGATTCTGTGGAAAGCTACACCGCTAAAGACGAGCTTTAGCTGGAATTTTTGTTGGAACTGAGAGACTTCATGAGCTAAATCGGAACAAGGAAGTGAAGACTTTAACCACTTCTGATTGGTCAGACTGATGACATGTGATTAAACCTCCAAGAATGATTGGTGGAGACAGTTAAAGGGGCGGGACTTTTCCGAAAACAGCTGAAGCTACGGCTAAATCGCAGTACCGTCATTCTTATCAAAATGTCTTTAATTGAATCAAATAAACACAAAGAAAAAAGTATTTTATGATCTTTTATATTCCTAACTCCTCAGTGTTTTATCAGGACCTGTTTGGATGAACACAGAGCTGAAATCTTGGAGATGGAAAATGTTTTTAGTTAGTTTTTAGTTTTAGTTATACCATGGTCCGGGTGAATACTCGATTCTGATTGGCTGCTGGGTATGCATTAAAAAATGATAACCGCACGGTGAAAAAAGAAGTTCCGGTCGGCTAGCTTAAATGTTTTGTATCACTGCGCCGGCTTCTGTAAAACAACCTTTTGCTTCATCATCTGAGCAAAAACAAGCGGTAAGCGATTAACTTTCCCTCTGAATTGATGCTTTATTCAACCCATCGGGACGATCAGCATATATATATCGCCGAATCTTGACTGCAGCGGTGGTGCTGCGCGACGCGGACTATATGTCACGTGACGCGGCGCATCGCGCCGCATCACGTAGCATATAGTCCGATTTTTGTGAGAAAAGCGATCCAAATCGAAAAAAAAACAAGAATTAAGGACTAAAACCTGGTTAATATGTATTGCTTTTGTAGGTGACCATGGTATAAGCGGGTTAATGGCCTTCGAAGTGTGCGGTTATTACTTTATAACGCACTTCGCGGAAGCAAAGGAGGACGGTTCAGGCTTCCACGTCGTGCGTTAAAAAGTAATAACCGCACACTTCGTCGGCCATTAACCCTTACTTATTGAGGGCAATTTCCCACGGCAGACCTACGGAGATAGCACTGACGTCATCGCCCCCCCTCCCCTCTGGAAATGCTAAGCTGAATTGAATGATGTGACACTATTCACAGGGTGGATGTGAAAATGAAAATGCAATCCCCTCTTTGCATTTTTGTTTTAATTATGACACAGAATAAGCGGTTTTTAAGTAGAAAAAGAAAAAGCATTTTGAAGTATTGATTTTTCATTTGAATTTTGAGTCATTTGATGCAGTTTCATTTAGAAAATGAAAAACCATTTCTGTTAATCCATTTTAATCGTCAAATTAGACATTTCTAAATGAATTTTGCTTCACATTTACCAGAGAACTTTTTGAAAATCAAATGTCAAATACCATTTTCATTATCATTTTAATTAAGTGACAGAATAAGCAGTGTTGAAGAAAATGAAAAAGCATTTTGGCGGATTGTTTTATCATTTGAATTTTGAGTCAAAAAATGCAGCTTATGTAAATGAAGAAGCATTTGTGGTTTTGACTTTTAGTTTTTAATTATGCTACACAAATGCTTCCATAGCTCCATTATGATGCATTCACTTGTTTTCCTTGTCTGTGCTGGAATCTGGATCAAAACCGTACGACTGGATAGCTCTGATAGCTCTGTACCAGTAAAGTTAGGTTGGGGGTGTGAGGGGCTGTAAGTTAGTGGGCGAAAATGTAAACAAAGGCATGATGGGAAATGAGGGTAGGCTTACCAACCAATGAGTTATATCACTAGAGGAGACACGCCCGCTTTGGAAGCCTAGCCGGCTGTGGCGGAGCACGACGCCATCTTGGTGAGGTCGAGGGCACCCACTTGACAATGCTTTCTATAGCCTTTAGTGGTATTTAAGTTGCTTTAATATCATTTATATATATTTATATAAAAAAAATGTATATATATATATATATATATATATATATATATATATATATATGTATATATATGTAAATATATATACATATGTAAATGTATATATATATGTATGTGTATCTATGTATCTGTCATGTGTACTATATATCTCTCTCTCTCTATCTCTATGTATCTGTCTGTGTCTATCTCTCTCTATGTCTCTGTCTGTGTATATCTCTCTCTATATCTCTCTCTCTTCTCTATATCTCTCTCTCTCTCTCTCTCTCTCTCTCTCTCTCTGTGTCTGTCTTGTCTCTCTATCTCTCTCTTGTATCTGTCTGTGTCTCTCTCCTCTCTCTATCTCTGTTCTCTCTCTCTGTCTGTGTATCTCTCTCTATCTCTCTCTCTCTCTATCTCTCTATCTCTCTGTGTATGTCTGTATGTATCCCCCGTTTTGTTGTTGTTAGACAAGACAATCAGCCTTCAAAGTTCAAACTTTTAATAATTAATAATGCATAGTTGCAGAACTTATAAATAAAAAAAATGTGCAAAGAAATTTTAAAAATAAATTCTAAACATTTAAACATTTTTTAACTCTTTGACGTGTAATAAAATTATTTATATAATTCCAACAATACCCCAAAAATAATAATAAAAATAATAAATCAATAATAAGTTAAAAACAATAATAAATAATAATAATAAATAAACAAGTCAACAATAATATATAATAATAATCTGTCAATAATGATAATAAATAATAATTCATAAATCAACAATATATAATAATAATAAATAATAATAAGTCAACAAAAGATTTAACCTAAAAAAAACAATAGATTTACATCCCCAAAAATAAATAACTAAAAGAATAGACTTAACCTACTGATTCATTTGAGTAATCAGTTTCGTGTATTTCTGCCTAATGTTAATTTTTCTTCTTTGAGTGTTGTGCAGCAACATGACCTTGTCTTAAACAAAAATAACTTTGAACAAGTAACTCCAACAAATCAAAGTAATGATTGTCAATGCAACTATATTGGCTGTCAGTGATGTGAACCTGTAAATTTAAAGCATCGAGAGCACCAAACTCCGACTTGACTGCGTTGATGATCACCTGCACAGGGCACATGTGCCTTGCTGAATGGATATTCTGGCACCTCTTGATGGCTTTCTCTGCCCCTACCAGGATATCCACAACTCCTTGAGATGGTATAACAAGCCCCCCGTTGTCTTTCAGCTTCAGCAGGTGATGCATTTCAATTCGCTGGAAATTTGCAGGGTGCGACACCAAACAGTCCCTACACTCATCACACGTGAGCTGAGACATGACCTTCCTAACCACAAAACCAGCAATATAGGCTACAATATTGACCAAAAATTCCAAATGCAAAGGAAGGACTCATTTGCTGTAGTCATGTTCAAACACTGTAGATTCTTCCACAAAAGGTGATGGAGCATCCAGGTTGGATTTCGATGTCTTGGAAACTGTCAGGCACATTGTGTTGTCCTGACTGGCGATGTTGCCTCTTGTACCAGTTTTCACCCCGCTGTGAACCAAAAGGTGCAGGAATGTGGCATTGAACTGCCTACATGTTGGGTTATTATTCCAGCCACCTGCAAAAACATAATACTTCATCGAAATACAATACGACTGATTCTTATAAATTCTGCAACAACTGAACTGAACGAAAGTGAGAGCATTTTACACATAATCCACTCCACCGTGCTAGAAGTAATTGTTGATGGAACTATCCACACTGCCATGAACCAGCCTTCACTGCGATTAGTGATAGCTGATGCAGTCAGAAGACAATAACTGTGATGTTTACATAGTTGCATGAACTGCAGGGCCCAAATTACACATCTCAAGAGACTCCCTCACACACCAAATTGAACAACTTAAAAATTTAGCCTTTGTACCTGCCCTCCGAATGGCACTGAAGAAAAGTTCTAGGTGATCCTGGCTGAGTTTATATGTCAGGAGAAAACTTTGCATTTGTAGGACTTCAGGCACCAAAGCCAACAAACTTTCGATGTTTATGAGAAAACCCAAAACACTCATAAATCTGAAATACAAATATCAAATAATATGACCAACAATGAATCAGTTTCAAAAAAGCAGTTTCTTTTAATTAAGGATTGTATATGCAGTGTTCCTAATTCATGAACAGTATTCTTTATCGGAGGAACATAATCATAATAAAGAAACAACAGCATGAATTAATAAAAAATGAATTAATTGCTGATCAGGAAGTCACATTACCTGCGCGAGGAATGCACCGGAGTTCCTTCCAGGGCTTTCAATGACAACAAGAAAAGACGGATTTCCTGAAGTTTCGTCTTGATATCTTCCCAATTTTTTTCACTAATGGGTTTTTTATAGCCAGGACACTTCAAATTTCTTCAATTGAAGATGTCAAATAAAGTATCAAACATCTGCAACATTATAAAACATCTGTTTTATAATGGAAATTTTTGTAGGCAATTCTCTATTCATGACCAGGATATTTCAAAATTACCTCAATGAAAGTTGCTGTTGCAATGCAGTCATCATCGCTGAAATTTTGAAGCCCCAAAGTGTTTGCCAGCCGCAGAGCTTTGGCAGTAGAACTGCTCAGGAGTTGTGCCGCTAGGTTTACTTTCATCTTCTGTGTCTTGAAGTTAAGATGATCTCGCGTCAACTTATTCCCAGCTCAAAGTCCACAATCATCCTGCCATGGATAAGGATAATTAATGAACAATCACACAATATTCAACAAACCAAACAGCAAGACCCCTGTACTGTGCTTTAAAGATGTTTTTTTTTTTTAATTTTCAAAGTTCTCTTAAAATGTATACTAGGTAAAACCAACAAAGCAAAAAGTTTCAAACAGATTCACATTATATGTAATATACTAACCTGAAGATCTGGAGATCTTTAATATGTTGCCAGCACACCCTTCCTTCATCTGAATGCACAAGTTTTCCAACATATTTCGAACTACCTTCATCATATGGCAGGCATCAAAAAACACATGAACATTGTTTTACCCTTGCATGTCCATTGTCCACATTGTCCGCTTGCTGGATCAACAAACGAGGTTTTCAAACTTTGTGGGTCAAGACTGCATCCCAAAATTCGACACATAGCAACGTTGCTGGCATGCCCATCCAGTGTCAATCCTATTGCTCTCATTCCAGTTTCATTCATAAGATGAAGCAGATGACGAACAAGCTGTGCCTGTGCCGAGGCACTTAGGGTTCTTGTAAAGAAGTGACCTAATGGCATTTTCCATGATCCATTCAGTCCAACAGCCATAAACACGAGGCAATCATCTTCCCGGTCACCAAGTGGCTCCACGAAACCAACCATTCTTTTGTTAGCATTGTCATACTCAGTTTGCTGTTTGATTGCCATCGCGTCAAGGGTGATGTTACAGAGAGTGTAGTTTTTCGGATCTTTTTCATGCAATTCTTTCAAGGTCCCAAAGACATCCTTATTAAAACCTGGTGAACCGTCCACATTTTTAAGCCATCTATGGAGACCAAAAAAAGAAAAAAAATTGACAACTCTTTTCAGCAATTTGTATGAAACATTATTTACAGTCAGGATGATAAAGGGAAATATAAAAAATTATATTTGTAATGTTTTGAAGAACTGTTCTGAATATGTACAAGGTGAAGAGAGCACAGTTACACTGGAGTATGAACATTTTGTTTCACAATAATGCATAACAAAATCAAAACAGAAAATTCACTGCAGAACAGAAAAAAGTTCTTCTAATTATACCTACTGACAAAGTGTTCTTGTCACGGGGAGCGGATGAGGGCGTACCCAGGTGCAGAGAAGGAGAGGAGGCAGGAGGTTGCAGGGGAACGGGGGCTTTAATAAACAAAACTAAAGACACAAAACCAAAACCACTGCATACGGCAGGCTAGAAACTCGAAACACTAAACACTCGAAAGACTCGAAACAGGGAGAGCAGACTAACATACTATGGACCAGCACAGGAGGAAGGGAATGACAAGACTTAAATACATGCAGACAAACGAGACACAGGTGGAAACACTCAGGAAGGATGGGGACCAAAGAAAACTCAAAACTACAACAAACCAGGAAACACTACAAAACAAAACAGGAAGTTAAACTCAAAACATCACAGAACAAAAAGGAAACAAGGCACAAGGGCAAAGAAACAGAAACCGTAACAGTTCTTGGATGAGGCAGAGGTAAACACTTTTCATTTTGCAAATAATCATAAGCTTACGGACTATAGAAATGCAGTGTGAGGGCAAAGTCACGTTGTTCTTCACTGTATTCCTGCACTGGCTTTTGGAGAAGTTCCACAGGAAAGTCTGAAAAGTTATTTAAATGAGCTATATGTAAAGGTCCTCCCCAGTGAAAAAATAAATATTCATAAATAGAGGCCTTTCAAATGACTAATGGTTTGCGCTGGACACAATCAGGGTCATGACTTACCTGCAAAAGAACTTAGTTTTGCTTGCAATTCACTTGTCAAAATGTTTTTTTCACTGAGCTCTTGCAAAAGGCAATCACAGGTTACCCTTCCTCGTTTTTCTCTCCTTCGAACATTTCTCAGTTGTTCTTCTAAATGTTCTCTCTGGGAGTTGAGTTGATCCAACTGATTCTTCATTTCAGCAGCATCAGGCAAGTCATATGTGTGATCTTGCAAATTCAGATGAGATGATTTTATCTCATTCGTTATTTAAAGACAGGACTTACGGTTGGACAGAAAATTAATTTCAATAGAGAATAACTTAAATTAAATCAATGCAATAAGTGTGCACATATACAACATATCATCATTGATATTACAGCCTCAGAATATAAAAAAATTTAAATAATATTCACATTTATTGAAGTAGACAGATTATGATCTTCATCTGAAATCGGTGATTGTTGCACTTCTGTTATATTGGCATTCTCTGTAGAACGTCTGCTGTTTTTGGTTCTTTTCAACTGTTTTATTGTGTCAACCTGCAAGATGGATAAATTCCTTTAAACAATAAATACATTTTATTTATTAATAATACTAACATTTTTGTTGTCAGGCATTACTGGTGATTAATGGGTTGGGCCAGAGGACAGATATCATTAATGCCAGAGCAGAAGGCCAAGGGCCCAACCCATTAATCACCAGTAATGCCTGACAACAAAGATTTTATTGTATAATTAATACAAGGTAATGCCCACAAATCCTGATGTTGTTTGAAGAAGGTAATACAATGTTTATGGTGACCATTAGCACTAATTATTTTTGCTCAGCTGTAATGACTTGGAAAATCGAACACAGATGGTATGGTGCCAACTTTCAAGCAAACAGTCTGGCCACTCTTGTCAAAATCTGTTTCCAAAAAATGTTTAGAGCAGGGGTCGGGAACCTATGTCTCGCGAGCCATATATGGCTCTTTTGATGGTCACATGTGGCTTGCAGACAAATCTTTAATTATACTTTTTTTTTCTTTCATTAGACCAGTCCTTCTCGTGCGCGATGCGATGCCAGAGGGGCGCGCAGTAGTAGCGGTGCTTGAAGAAAAAAAAAATCTGCGCCAGCAGTTTCAGTTTACTATTATCTACTATTTCACAGAGTTTGTACCAGCCGGAAACCTGTGAATGGCCGTGCCTAAAACTGTGCGCTCCCGTCTCTGAGAAGGAGCGTGCAGCTGCGGGGATGTGTGAGGAAGAAAGCAGAGGGTGGGGGTGGGGGGGTGGGAGGGTGGGAGCGTGGCGACAGGCAGCAGGTGAATCGTGCAGGGATTGTCAAAACTTAAAACACGCTGCCTGTCACTCACTGCAGTGTGAGTGTGTGTTTGTCTCCACGTCTGCATGTGAGTCTTTGTCACATCTCCAGCCTGCATGAAGCTGAAACTCACCACGGATCAACCAGACTAGACCATCAGCAAAACCACCACGAGAAATACTCATCATTTATTAGCAACAGCATAATGATGTTATTAAAAAGAATCCACAGACTTATTGTACTTTAAAAGTGTTGAAATTATATCAAATGCTCCCATTCACGTCTATTTTTAGTGTTAAACATATTGTAGTGGACTGAGTTGGGTCCGCTGTTGGGCCGCGTTAAAAGTTCTGGAGTTCATTGAACGCATCAAGCAGAGATCTGATTGGCTCTCAGTTCTGTCGCTCAGCCTTTTGTTAGTAGTTTGGACCAATGGGGTTCAACTATGGGCCCAATAAGGGAAATAGGAGCGCTGGAGCGGGAGCAGGGAATATAAAGTGGGAGAAGCGCTCTCATCTCAGCGGGAGAGAATCAGGAGTTGCTGAATTAATTGTATGGCGTTTGTTGCGGTCTGCAGTAACCAGAATAAAGAACCTTAAAAGAGGTTCAGTCTCCGTGCCTCAGTGTGGGAAAGGGACACTACATTATTGTATGGCTCTTTAGAAATTACATTTAAAAATAGGTGGCGTTTATGGCTCTCTTGGTCAAAAAGGTTCCCGACCCCTGGTTTAGAGCATAGCCAGACTGTCTTGCTTGTTGGCAACCACAGAGATCCATCTGGGTTAGCTCTTTTTATAGCTAATGCCCATTTTTTCCTTAACTCAGAATCCATTGGAAATCTGCAAGAAATGTTCAGTCACTGAGTCAGAAATGTATAAATCTGTATTACAATAATAGCCTAGCACTGGTATACTGTATATAGGGTTAAAAAAAAAAGTTTACATTTATGTCGACAGCAAATTATACATACATCGTGTAGTATGTTGATCATGCTAGCCCTGCAGTATGATCATCATGCATGCCAAAATGTGTACTAATAATGATGCCCCTGCAGCTTTAAATTAAAAAAAAAAAAATTATTTACCTGTGAAATGTTATGCGTTCCTCCTTTGTAGATTCATTTCTACGATTTAGGCAGTTAAAACCCGCACAATGAGCTGGCATTTTGGAAAAAATATGTTCACATCCATTCACCAAAGCAGTATCTTGACCTCACCAAGATGGCTGTGCTCTCCTCCCATGAGGAATCACGTGATGTCTCCTCTAGTGATATAACTCATTGGTGCCAACACTCCTGCCCACAACTCAGAGGTGATTTCCTGTTGAACTCCTCCTGTTCTGCAAACACTATGTCCTAGAACGACATAGGTTTTCTGATTTTTACTAAAAACAACATAACTTTTAAACAAGATCAAACGATTGACTGCAGTGACTCACTGGACTGAGTGACCCGTCTCTCCTAGTGTTTCAAATAGGAAGTACCGCATTTCTCTAGACTTCTATAGGAATAAACAGCTATTACTCAGTCTATTTGTCAGAATAATCAGTCTTGCTCTGAAGTGGCGGAAGGTACCTGAAATGTGGTAGTTGATGTATTGCATTCAGGCAAAAATAAGTTGATCAATATTATAAGAATTCTGATGAAATCTTCTGCCATTTCAGCTTGTCTCTTTTGTGTACAATGAATAATGTTTTTATTGTTTGTTTATTTTGCTTTTATTCATATATCATTCAAATGATTGGCTGGTCCAAGTAGCGCACCGTTTGGGTGACAGTGATGGCTGCTGATTGGTTGATTAATTGAGATGCAAAAGGATTACACTTATTATTTTTCTAGTTATGACTAGGGGTGTAACGACAAACTTAAATCTCAATTCGGTTCGATTAAGAGTTTCTTAGGGCTCGGTTCGGTAGTGCTGTTTAACAAATCTGCCTGATACGAACTGCAGAGGAAACTCACGGCTAACAATACTTCCGCCTCGGTGCAAAGTTCATACTGTGGAGACCTGGGGGTTAGCCCCACCTATAGCCACTAAGACTCATGGGAAGTGTAACATTTTGTGTGTTGAATCTTTCACCATCACTGAGAGAGCTGTGAAGAGAAGTGAGGTTCATGTTGTTACGCTGTTCCTGTGTGTTCTTAAAAACAAAGTTTAACGCAGGACAGAAGGGCGTGTGGAGTATGGGGCATGGACGGTCATCGCAGCTAGTGAATTGGCAGCTCGGCTCTTGTTTTCCCGCTACGAGTGACAAAGCAGCTGGGTCGTTGCAATGCATATGCGAACAAAAAAAGAAATAAAATGTACCGAAACGGTACAGAAGTGAACCGGACCGTAACTGTATCGTTACACCCCCCATGACACAGTTTTACAGACATTTTTTTATTACAGTTACAAATTATTTTTAAATGGATAAAGTACATCATCTTTTTTGTATATTTTCTGCAGATATTCTTATACACACAAAATTCATATTGCAGGTTACAAAACCTTGTTTACAGATTAAGTTTTTTTCTACAAGTATAAAGTATTTTTACGGAAGGCAATTTCTTTTTTAGAGATACATCTTTTTACAGACATACATATCTGTGATGACAAGTTAGAAACCTTTACTATGGCAACAAATCTAACTGCATTATGTGTATGGACTGGACAAGTTTGTCCAAAGATACGTCTTGAGCGAGTCTGTGCTTTCATGTTTAGATCCTTTTTTTTTATTCTATGCCATTCCAATTTATCATAAAGATACATCTCTGTATCTTTTTTTAATGTAAACTTTATAATAAAATTACATGATGTAACAGCATTTACAGCGGGGAAAATAAGTATTGAACACGTTAACATTTCTCTCAAAAAACATATTTCTAATCGAGCTATTGACACGAAATTTTCACCAGATGTCGGCATCAACCCAAGTAATGCACACATAGAAAGAAATCCAAACATTTATGTCCATAAATGAAGTTATGTGTAATAAAGTGAAATGGCACAGGGAATAAGTATTGAACACATGAATAAAAGGAGGGGTAAAAAGGTCTGGCAAGCCAAGAAAGCAGCTGGAGTTTGTCAGTATTCAGAAGGTTAACCTGCCCCCTATTAGTGCAAAGTAATATCAGCTGGTATAGTCCTGATTGATGCCTTTTAAAAAGGTTTCTCACCAGCAAGGTGTTAGACAAGAAGCATTGGATGATGGGTAAAAGCAAAGAGCTGTCCAAAGACCTGCGCAACCTTATTGTTGCAAAACACTGAAGGCATTGGTTACAGGCGCATTTCTAAACTTCTGAAAGTTCCAGTGAGTACCATTGGGGCCATCATCCGGAAGTGGAAAGAACACGGCATTACCATAAACCAGCCACGGCCAGGTGCTCCTCGCAAGATTTCAGACAGAGGAGTCAGAACAATCATCAGAAGGGTTCTCCAACAGCCCAGGACCACTCGTGGAGAGCTTCAGAAAGACCTGGAATCAGCAGGTACCGTTGTTTCAAAGAAAACAATAACTAATGTACTCAACCGCCATGGCCTCCATGCACACACACCACGCAAGACTCCATTTTTGAAGAAGAAGCATGTTGAAGCTCGTTTGGAGTTTGCGACACAACGTGTGGATAAACCCATGACATTCTGGGAGAAGATACTCTGGTCAGATGAGACCAAAATTGAACTCTTTGGATGTCATAAGACACAACATGTTTGGAGGAAAAATGGCACCCCCAAAACACCATACCAGCAGTCAAGTTTGGAGGTGGGAGCATCATGGCGTGGGGCTGTTTTTCAGCATGTGGTACTGGTAGACTTCATATCATTGAAGGAATAATGACTGGAGAAAAGTATGGAGACATTCTTGATCAGAATCTGCTGTCATCTGCCAGGCTGCTGAAGATGAATAGAGGGTGGATCTTTCAGCAAGACAACGATCCCAAGCACACAGCCAAGGTAACACTTAACTGGTTGAAGAAAAAGAAAAGAAAGCTGCTAGAATGGCCCAGTCAATCACCAGACTTGACTCCAATTGAAAATCTTTGGAAAGAACTGAAGATCCGGGTTCACAGAAGAGACCCCCGGAACCTTGAAGATTTGAAGGCAATTTGTGTGGATGAATGGGCCAAAATCACACCTGAGCAATTTATACGACTGGTTTCTCCATACAGGAGGCGTCCTGAGGCTGTAATCACCAACAAAGGTTTTTGCACTAAGTATTAAATAAATTTGAGTGTGTAAAGAAATGTGAGTGTGCACACCGACGCGAAAAACGCCACGCGTAAAAGCGTCATTTTTTTTTAAAAAGCCTCTGGTTCGTTTTCTTGGTTTGACGCGCTGCGTCAAAAACTATACGACCAATGAGAATGGCGCTTTTGCACACGTGTCTGGAGCTTCTGAAGATACGGTAAAACACAACTTGGGGGCGTTCAAACACAAAACTGTCTTGCTGAGCACACATGCGTAATGGCGAAGAAGATATACGCCAAGTAGCGTCTACACTGCCGCGAAGAAGACGAAGAAGATGCATTCTAAAATATCCCCGAAAACGCTCATGATACATTTTCAGCTCTTGTACCAGTCGATAAAACTCCCCATGTTCTTCTCTTCTCGTAACTATGGGATGTACCCAAAATCGGCGTCTTTTCCGGCGTCTTTCATCATTCAACAGAACAATAATTTATTCATCGCTGGAATTGGAGCTGGAGCTACTGGTGCTTGAAATATTCATGTTTTCTTTGTATGATTCTGACAAGCGCGTAAATACTGGCTCTCTAAAGTGAAAAGCGACTTTAAGAAGCGTAAAGTTGCACAGCACCACCTTGTGTACAGGGGGTATTTCTGTTTTACATTAAGCGCCATCTAATGTCAGGGATTGAAATTGCATGTTCAGTCGGCTCATCGTCAGCGAAAATTGCTGGGGTGTGAACACAAAAAACGTGTTGAAAAACGCTGGCGAATAACGTGCGCCGATATTCGTCCCGGTGTGTACAGGCCTTTACTGCTTACGCTTGTTGCAATATGCTTTTTGAAATTTTGCTCTTTAATAAAATCTTCAATACCCCACCAGAAGAAATCAAAACACTTAATAAAATAGTATAATTGTATTGGGTTTAACAAGAATTTAGGTACTTGTGAGTCACTATTAACTGAGAAACTACACACCTTTTCTAAACAAACGATAATAAATTAATACATTTAGATTGATTTTAGATGCTGGGAAATCTCCCTTCATCCCTGTTTGATAGAGTTGAAACTGTCCAAAGGAATGTTTTCCCCTGTCTTCTATGGCTTTTTCAGCCTCATTTTTTATGATGGAGGACATATAAAAAGATTTAAGAGCCAAACAGTATTTCTGAGCTCTCTTTTGTGATGCAGCAAGTGAAATGAGCGGGACAAAGTCTCACTGCTCCACTACATTGTGAACCATCGGCACAACCACATGGACGATACCATCGTCCATCGTGATGGTTGACTGACATCCCGATGAAGAGACACCATCGTGATGCCACGCCCCCGCCACGCTGCGAGTCGACCCCATAAGCCGCGGTTACATGTGCAAAATATCTTGATGGGATCCATGGTCGGATTAGAATCCAACCGTGTAGATGAGCCCAGAAAAACTTTTTCAGATTATAAAAAACATTCACATGGGTCACACTTTCGGTTGGAATAAATCATTCGCACATGCGCAGTAGTGCCGGAAGTGAAACTTAGTTCCGCAGAGCGGCTACATACATAGATACGTCAGCTCGGTATTATACAAGATGATCTCCTAAACATGCTTTTATTCATGTTACGGTTATTATGAAGCGCCTGTTCGCGCATCATTTTAATTTTAATCCGTGTGGTCAGTGCCTTTTCTGTTGAAGAACGGAGCTGGAAGCCAGGATTAGCAGTATGCTAACACGGGCTAACAACATTAGCATGAACATATAATCCATGCGTGAAACGCTGCAATCTGCATCTTGGCTGTACGTAAATATGTGGGAATACCATCAGCCTTTATTTTGTCGGGACACGACTGGAAACACAAATGTTTAAACGGTTTCTAAGGACTGAGCGGCCATTCTGCTTCGAAGCTTACACACTGCGTTAGCTAAGATAGCTCTCCGAGCTCTTCCCCGACACACTTTTACCGGGAGACCCGCTTCTCCTAAATTCCGGTTGCTCGTTCACATAGAGCTGCGGGACGGATCATAGTCCTAAGTCTCCCACACGTTACAAAGCATCCTTACTTCCCCTAAAACACAAAACTGTAAGTCCGTCTGCTCTGCTAGAGACACGTTAGCTCGCTCCACCGGTCTAATCAAACGCAGGACCGGAGCACTTCTTTTTCTATTTTGTTTATTTTATTTTTTTTAAGTCACTTCCCTCAGTTTAGACTGGATCATCGCAGATGAGTCATTATTTGGGAAATAAAATAAAGTAATAAAGTAAAATGACGAAAAGCAATTATATAATAACGAAAAATTAAAAATAGCCCCCCCCCCCGACAATATCATCGTCCATCCCGATGGTTGACTGCAAACATCGTCAACTGCCAATTTAGGGGACATCGCCCAACCCTAATCCACTTGCAGACAAATAGATCCATTAACGTCTTTGTTTTCCTCTTCTGAACTGGCATCTATCTCAAAACTGTATGGCCAGATAGCCCCAATAGTGCCCGCCATTTTTGTTGCGCCGCTAATGTTTGCATAAGGATGTGAGGGTCTGTAAGCCTGCTGGAGAGAGTGTAATTAAGGGGATGATGCGATATCAGCTTAACTTTGTCCTAGAGGCGGCCGTGGTGCAGCGGTAGGGCGGTCGACCCATGATCGAAATATTGCAGGTTGGATTCCCGCCTTGCACACCCATGAGTCGAAGTGTCCTTGGGCAAGACACTGAACCCCACCTTGCCTCTGGTGGGAGTTTGGCGCCAGTGTTCGGCAGCAGAGCCGCCATCAGTGTGTGCATGGGTGAAAGGGACTGTGACTGTAAAAGCTCTTTGGGCCTTCGAAAGGGGGTAGAAAGCGCTATATAAGTATACGCCATTTACCATTTTAGAAAACAACAAGGCTTTATGATTTGGCTAAAAATGACATAATGATAATTAAAAGATGGGTGGAAACGCTTTTACAACAAATCAAAATATGATTGGAATGGGATTTTAACGTGTTAAAAGTCAAATTTCTAGTTGTCTGCTAGCAGAATGCGGGGTCTGACCATTCAGATTACGCAGGACAATGCTGGAGACAGAGCAGCATGGCTGCAACTGAATCAGAACAGCCAGTTTAATATCACCCTACTGAATAAAAAAAAAGGCTGATACCGATATACATAAAAAAAATAATAAACAGCCTTGACCCATAATCAGTGTACCCCTTGTTTATAAGGTAGCCGGTCAGGGGCCTCAAAAGTAGCTGATACCTGGCAAAATACCTAACAGCTGTTCTGTGTGTCACCAGTTAGTGACCACAGACAAATGTCAGGCAAACAGAACTTTAAGACGCAGCTAAATTAATTCACAAGACATTCACAACAA
This sequence comes from Oryzias curvinotus, assembly GCA_023969325.1. Classification (NCBI taxonomy): domain Eukaryota; kingdom Metazoa; phylum Chordata; class Actinopteri; order Beloniformes; family Adrianichthyidae; genus Oryzias; species Oryzias curvinotus. The sequence continues at coordinate 30,038,061 of CM043719.1, read as the reverse complement.
CTAGTATTTTTCCCTGCCAGCATCTTACACCCTGCAGTTATGTGCTGGATTGTTTCAGGCACCTCTTTGCACAGCCTACACCTTGGGTCTTGTCTGGTGTGGTAGATCTACACGTTGGGTCTTGTCTGGTGTGGTAGATCTACACCTTAGGTCTTGTCTGGTGTGGTAGGTCTGAGTCTCTATGACTCTGATGCTCAGGGCTTGTTCCTGAGCTGCCAGGATGAGTGTGTCAGTGCTGTCCTGTAGGCCAGCCCTTTCTAGCCATTGGTAGGACATTGGTAGAGTTATGGTCTGGTGGTACATCCCATGCAGGGGTTTGTCCTCCCATGAGGATCTGTCCTCCAGCACTGTATCCTCTGCTCTCCATTGACTGAGACATTCACTGAGCACACTGTCAGTTGGGGCCTTGAGCTTGATGTACTCATGCATCTTGGATGTTTCATCCTGGATAGTGGCTTCTACGCTCACTAGTCCTCGGCCTCCTTCCTTGCGGCTAGCATACAGTATCAGGGTGCTGGATTTGGGATGGAATCCTCAGTGCATGGTGAGGAGTTTTCCTGTTTTAACATCCGTGGTCTGTACCTCTTCCTTTGGTCATCTTATTATTCCCGCAGGGTATCTGATAACTGGCAGTGCGTAGCTGTTTATTGCCCGGGTCTTGTTCTTGCCATTGAGCTTCTCAGGACTTGCCTTACTCGTTGGAGGTATTTAGCTTTTGCAGCTTTCCTTGTTGCCTGCTCCAGGTTGCCATTTGCCTGTGGAATTCCAAGGTACTTGTAACTGTCCTCAATGTCTGCTATTGTTCCTTCTGGGAGTGAGACCCCTCCTGTGTGGACTTCCTTGCCTCTCTTTAGCCGCGTTTACATGGACAAAATATCTTGATCGGATCAATGGTCGGGTTAAAATTCACCCGTGCACATGGGCACAGAAAACCTTTTTCCGATTAGAACAAGCGTTCCCATGGGTCACAGTTTCGTTCGGAATAAATCATTTGGGCATGCGCAGTAGTGTAAAACTCCCGGAAGGAAGTGTCCCGTTGTAAACAAACCTTTGCTGTCACATACATTTATTCAGTAGCTCGGTAATATAGACGATAGACGATCTTCCAAACTTGCTTTTATTAATGTTATGAATATTATTAAGCGTCTATTCGCTCATCATTTTATATTTAATCCGTGTGGTCGGTGCTTTTTTGTGCAGGGGGAGCTTGAAGCCAGGGTTAGGAGAGGCTATAAACACGGGCTAACAACATTAGCTTGGCTGCACGCAAATGTTTGGGAATAAGCCTTTATTCAGCCTTTATTTTGTCGGGACACAACTGGGAACACAAATCCACGTGATTGTTTGGACAGTTTCTAAGGACTGAGCGACATTTCTGCTTTGAAGCTCACACACCGACCCAAATGTGTGAGCTGACGGGCCGCTAACCCAGAGCGGCGGGTCGGCTCGCAGTCCGAATTCTCACGCATAACAACACAACAAAACGCACACGTAACAGTACTGTAGATCCTGGTGGTGTGGATCAGGGAGTCAATGTCACGCTCGCTTTTAGCAAATAGCTTGATGTCATCCATGTAGAGGAGGTGACTGATGTTGGCCCCATTTCTGAGTCAGTATCCATAGCCAGTCTTGTTGATTATTTGGCTGAGGGGGATCAGACCTATGCAGAATAGGGTTGGGCGATGTCCCTTATATTGGCAGTTGATGATGTTTGCAGTAAACCATGGGAATGGACGATGGTATCGTCGGAGGGATTAATTTTTCGTTATTATATCATTATTATTCTTTATTTTACTTAGATACTTTATTATATTTCCCAACTAACTCATTAGAGTTAGTTAGTAAAAGAAGAAAAGAAGTGTTCCGCTCCTACACTTAATTAGTCAGGTGGACCGGTGGAGCGAGCGACCGTGTCTCTAGCAGAGCAGACAGACTTACAGTTTGTGTTTGAGGGGAAGGGAGGACGCTTTGTTTCGTGTGGGAGACTTAGGACTGTGATCCATCCCGCATCTCTACAATAACGAGCTACCAAACTTAGGAGAACTGGGTGTCCAAAGTGTGTGTCCGGGCAGAGCTCGGACGGCCAGCACACACAGCGGCTTTGGGGCGGTGTGTGTGCTTCAAAGCAGAAATGTCGCTCAGTCCTTAGAAACCATTCAAACAATCACGTGGATTTATGTTTTTAGTCGTGTCCCGACAAAATAAAGGCTAATGTTATTCCCACATATTTACGCGCAGCCAAGATGCAGATTGCACCCTTTCCCGCATGGATACATTTTATGTTCATGCTAATGTTGTTAGCCCGTGTTAGCATACTGCTAATACGGCTCCGTTCTTCAACAGAAAAAGCACTGACCACACAGATTAAAATTAAAATGATGAGCGAACAGGCGCTTCATAATAAGTGTAACATTAATAAAAGCACGTATAGAAGATCATCTCGTATATTACCGAGCTGCCATATCTATGTATGTAGCCGCTCGGCGGAACTAATTTTCTCTTTTGGTTTTTAAAACACTACTGCGCATGTGTGAATGATTTATTCCGACTGAAGGTGTGACCCATGAATGTTTGTTATAATCTGAAAAAGTTTTTCAAGGCCCATGAACACAGTTGGATTCTAATCCGACCATTGAGCCGATCAAGATATTTTGTTCATGTAACCGCAGCTTATGGTGTCGACTCGCAGCGTGCCGGGGGCGTGGCATCACGATGGTGTCTCTCCATCGTGAGATCAGTCACCCATCACGATGGACGATGGTATCGTCCTTATAAAAGTCATTCATATAATTAAAACATAATACTATATCAGTAAAATAGACATAACACTGTTTCAGGAATTTTCATAGCAAAATTTCATCAAGTATCAAAAGTTAAAAACATGTGAAAAATTATGCTACATTAGGAAAGATTTTTGTATCAATTTATCAATTTTTGGAGCAAGTGAAGTAATATCATTAAACATCAATCAATTTAACCATTTGCATAACCAAATGATTAATCATTTGTTTTACTTATTTTTCTTTTTTTTCTTCTTTTTTTTATTATAAAGTAATGCTGAAAGGGAAAATAAAAAGAGTCCATAATCTGTGGATTGTCCAAGGTTGGCATTTCTTCTTCTGCTGAATAACAGCTGCTCTTCTGGGTTTAAACAGTTTCTAGTCTCTTCCATGTTTTGTCTGCAGACATTAGATTCAGGTCCATATCCTTCTTCAGCTGATATCAGCTGCGGTGAAACTTGAGGTCAACTTGTCTGCAGGTCAAAGACTCTGCTTTTAATGCGGTTAGGTCAGATTTATGGAGAAAGTGAGGAATCCAGGTGTCATATTTCTTGATATTATTTGGCTCTTTGCTTTATTACTCCATGTTGTTTCAGACGACCGTGATCAAGCACTTCTTAAAGTCTTTCATGGTGTTCACAACCTAACCTCTCATTGCTCGTTTTGAGCCCGAAATCTTCGTAACTCTTTCATCATTTCCATAAGTGGCGTTAGCTTAGCAGACACTTGTTCCATAAAGGGATATAGCGTAGATTTGATATCATCAAGAATCTTTTTAAGGTCTTTGTATTCCTGACTTTTCTTGGGGGCCATGGTCAGCTCTCTTTTTTTTTGAAGAAAATCAACTTTTTAAGTAATTTGAAGATAGTTGTATCCGCAGAGAGCCACGCACACGTCCTGCTGTAACCCGGAACCGGAAGCCTTGGTTTCTGTAATTATTGTGATAGGAATTGCCCTCAATGCTTTATTCACAGCTTCCAGGAAACTTTCAGGCGGTTCATCACTTAACCGTTGTAGCTGGTGATGGGGTTGCCTAGTGACCATTCTAGACATGATTTTGTCTTTCAGGTCAGTTGCTGCCTCACTCATCGTATCTGTGTGTATTCTGATAACAGACTCACCCTATGCAGTGCTTCCTTGTCCATGTTATCCCTCCATCTTGAAAGGGGCCTTGGTGACTGCAGTTACCTGACTGTTATTTCTGTTACTTTACCATCTGAAACAATTCTCTAATAAATAATTATACATCTTTATAAAGCTTTTTAGGTAATGTCTTGGTCCCTCTAACACTTGTTTTTTTATTGATTAATAAACTTTTAGAGGATACCACATTGTTATACCACATTGCTGAATGGAAAAAGCCACATTATCAACATTTGTTTTATATCAAGTCTAGCTTCATTTTGAATTAAAAAAAAAGAAGTCTGTCTCGAAGAAGCCTAAATAAAAATCTTTACAACCACATTTTTTCCATCTATTTATCCATTTTCCAAACCTGCCTAATTTATTTTGTGGTCTTGAGGATGTTGGAGCCTGTCCAGCCACTGTTGGACAAAGGTGAGATCAACCCTGGATAAGTCATCAGTCGGTCGCGCTGCACAATTTTATTCCATGAAACACAAATTGCATTCACTGCTACCGGATAAAAGTATTAATAGTACTCAACTTTATTTATAAAGCACTTTAAACAGAACCAGGTTCTCCAAAGTGCTGAACAAAACAAAAATGAATAAAAGCACATGACAATATATAGCATAAAACACATAAAATAGGTCAGAATTCCAACTCAATTAAAAGCCAAAGTGAGTATGAGTGAGTATGTTCTTGTTTCCGTGTACCAGTAAGAACACGGGCAGCAGCATTTTGGACTAACTGTAATCGAGCAAGTAATTTCTGGGAACGCCCAACATAGAGAGCATTACAGTAATCCAAACGAGTTGAAATAAAAGCATGGATTAAAATCTCAAAGTCATGACGAGAGAGGAGAGGTTTAACCCTGGCCAGTTGTCTCAGGTGAAAAAAACAACACGTCCAACCTTTAGGCAGATGGGCTACAGCAACAGAAAACCACACCTGTGAGCTAAGAACAGGAAACGATGGCTACAGTTTACGCAGGCTCACCTAAACTGGACAAAAGACGACTGAAAAAACATTCTCTGATAAGTCATTCATACAGCATTCTGATGGTAGAGTCATAATTTAGCATCAACAACATAAAAGAATGGATCCTAGGTAGGCAGCAGCGTGAAGGGTCTTGCCTAAGGACCCACAATGGATTCAGAGCAACGTGCCCCATGGGAAACAAACCCAGGTTTCCAACATGCCAGTCCCATACAAAGCCAACTGAGCCATCCAGAATCAGATTATAAATAAAACAGAAAAATGTTGGCATGTATGTTTTTAAAAGCAACCCGCTAACAACTGCCCCACCAAGCGGTACCGGTCCACCGCCCGGGGTTGGGGACCACTGTTATGAGGCGAGGGTCATTTTATCTAATTTTTTATATTCAAATTTTCAATTTTTATTTTGGAAAATAACAATATAGTTTGCTAACAAAATTAACTCTGCATTAGTTTTTCTTTTTGTTAAGATATTAATCATACAGTATAGTTGGATATTGACTTTGCAGTTTTTTTTTTATTGTTGTTTATTGTTGCATAGATTTAGTTGGTTGGTTAAGGAGACAACCTGGATGTGTTTTCTTTGTTTCTTGCCCTTGAGTTTGCTGTGTCATGGTCATAAAGTTAACTGTTAACTGCCTAAAATTGTTGGCATTGTGTCTGATCCAGGTTCTCTTTCTTTGGTTTTCTCTCTGTAGGGGGTGAAGGACTCCATTTTGGGGATTGGAACAATTTCTAAGTTAGATTCGCGGATTCAACAAAAAAGGCAAGAGCAACGAAAGAAAAGAACTATTGGTGCCCTTGCAAAGAGACGGGCACAAACTGATGAACACAAACCGGACAAGTAAGTTGGAGTTTTGTGCAGTGGAGTGGTCCCTCATTTATTGAGGGACGGAAGAGATTGATCGACAATACTCTACAGCCAATCAGGACGCAACCGTTATATAGCAAGGAACCACTGTACTGCAAATGTTGATTGCAATTTTTCTCTGTGTTGTAATTTTGAATATATAGATATGTGAAAAAACACATAGTGTCCTATATCTAGTGTCAGAAAGTAGAACACAAGAACATACCCCATGATCCACTAGATCCTCCAATTTTCTTAACCCCTTTCTTTCGTGCTTGCCCCCCACCCCTGTCTCTAACTTACATTACGTCTAACATTCTTCCCTCTTCTTTTCTATCCGGTCCGACAAAGAGGATTTAAATATAATCAATATAATTCAATTCAATTCAATTTTATTTATATAGCCCAAAATCACAACAGTCGTCTCAATGGGCTTTGTACCGGTAATTGTAAAGTGAACATAAAATCAAAATGATCATGAATGCATAGAATTCAATGGGAAAATTCTAAACTAAACTAAACTAACTAAATAGACTGAACTAAACTGTGCATCCCTGCCCTTAGACCAGGAGTTGGGAACCCATGGCTCGCGAGCCATATCTGGCTCTTTTGATGGCCCCATTTAGCTCCCAGACAAATCTTTAATTGTTAAAAAAAAAAAAAAAAAAAAAACAGTTTCATTAGACCATTCCTTCTCGGGCGCGATGCAATGCAAGTTTGTAATGGCCTGAAACTTGCGCATGGCTGTCCCGGCAGACACACGCTCTTTGAGAAGGAGCTGCGTGTTTGAAGGAAAAGGGAAGTGGGCGCAGGCAGCATGGTGAAACGTGCACTGATTGTCAAAACTTAGAACACGCTGTCCGTCACATACTCCAGCATGTGAGTATGTGTGCTGACAAAGCCGCGTTTACATGGGCAAAAGTAATCGGAAAGAATTCCTGATCGGAAAGAAAATGCGTCATGTAAACGCGCCGTTCGGAATAGTCTGCCCCGGTCAGACTCGTTCAGATCAAAATTTCTTTCCGATCGAGATAGGTGGGTTATACCGATCGTTTATCCGATCGTTGGTCATTGGTTCATTCTGATAGTGTGTCACTTCTGCTCTGGTTTGCGTCATGCATAGACGGTGTTTCGCTGAGAGAAAGCTTTGGAGCGCATACGGGACCTACCAGCTGCTCTGTGGATGCCCGGTGAAAAACGCCGCTCCACTCCCGCCCCGCTGGCTCTCCCCTCTCTTACACCCCTCACAAGGGGGCTGCCGGGGAGGCTTTTCGCGCCCACTGAGGTCTGGACCCAGCACCCGAGCTCTGCGTTTGGGCTCCGGTGCCAGTAGACCGAGTGAACCTCTCTGAGCAGAGCAGCCGGATTTATTCAAATGTATTTGAGGGGAGGGTGCTTTGTTACGTGTGCGTTTTGTTGTTTGTGTGACTGCGATCCGTCCCGCCGCTCTCGGTTAGCTGCTGGCAGCAGAACTGTGTGTCTCTGAGCAGAGCTCGGACTTCCAGCTCACACAGCGGCTTTGGGGCAGTGTGCGAACTAGGGCTGCACGATATGAGCTAAACTTGGGATATGCGATATGAGTGATCAATATTGCGATAACGATATAATTTGCGGTATAAAAACAAAAAGCAAAACAACCAAAAACATCATTACTATTTCATTGCAACAGTTTAAAAATTATACTCCAAAGGACCCTCGTTGACGTAGGAGGCAAATCTCTAACATAAAAGGGCTCATCTGATTGGTCAACAACGTGAAGGGGTCCATCCACTTGGTCAAATTCCTAAATGAATTTATTTGATTTGTTAAATGCTTCAAGCTGCCATAAGATTGTTGTAGCACATTTAAGGTAACCATTTATTGCGATTTTTGCTGACTTTTGCGATATGGATATTGCACTGCTTGATATTGCGATAACGATAAATTTGCAGTGTATTGTGCAGGCCTAGTGCGAACTTTTCAAAGCAGAATGTGGCTCAGTCCTTAGAAACTGTTCAAACAATCACATGGATTTGTGTTTCTAGTCGTGTCCCGACAAAATATAGGCTGATGTTATTCCCACATATTTACATGCAGCCAGGATGCAGATTGCTGCATTTCCTGCATGAGTTTATCTAACAAGGCTAATGTTGTTAGCGCGTGTTAGCCTCTCCTGGGAGCTCCGTTCTTCCTCAAAAAAGCACCAACCACACGGATTAAATATAAAATGAGCGAACAGGCCCTTCATAGTATTCATAACATTAATAAAAGCACGTTTGGAAGATCGTCTCATATATTACTGAGCTGCTGCATAAATGTATATGACAGCAAAGGTTTGTTTACTGTGGGACTCTTCCTTTTTCCGGTATTTTTAGCACTACTGCGCATGCCCAAAGGATTTATTCCAACCGAAAGTGTGACCCATGGGAACGTTTGTTCTAATCAGAAAAAGGTTTTCTGGGCCCATGTGCACGGGTGAATTGTAACCCGACCATTGATCCCATCAAGATATTTTGCCCATGTAACCACGGCTAGTGTTTGGCTCCACGTCTGCATGTGAACAGTCTTTCTCACATCTAAAGAATACATTTACATACGTTTACATTTTTGTTCGATTTACCATTTGATTAAATAAAGATCTATTCTTTACTATTTTCTTTTTTTTTATAACTTTATTTTTATTAGTTTTTGTTACATGAACATACATCTCAGACAACATCACAAAAAACAAGAAAGAAAAGAAAAAGGTCAAGTCTAGGTGTTTCACATGTCTATCTGTTATACAGTGTCCATTTTTTCCACTTTCGGTGTAGTTGTGCCTCTTGCAGCTTCAGCCTGTATGTTATTAATTCCGTTGAATATATGTTGTTATTCTTTACTATTTTCATTCATGACCAATTTTATTTTGTTGCAAAAGGTTGTCCTGTATTTAGATATGTATTTATTGCTATAAGTAAAAATGGAAGAAAGGTGGAACTTTCATTCATACTGTTTTAAGTGTATACATTGAAAACTAACTGATGGCAATTATTTTTTTGCATAACATATTCCGGAATAAAAAAAGAAAAGAAAAGCAGTGTTCTATGCTGCTCTCCTTTTTTCTCACATTTCATCAAATTTGATGTTTGAAATTCATATTCATTTTCCTTTTTAGTGATCCAAGGGTAGCAAGCAGGATTTTTCAGTGCTGTGCCTGGAATGGAGGAGTCTTCTGGGTAAGATTTTTCACAACTGCTGTCATGTATCTCACAATGCTGAACATAATGTTTTTACTCAAAACTGCCCTTCACTCTTCACTCTTTTCCAATTATTTTTCCAATGTAATTACATCAAGTACATGTTGTGTGGCTTCAATAATCTCTATTTTTAGTTCCACAAATTTAAGAATAAACATGATTGCAGTTTAACAATGAATTCCCTAATAATGTATATAAAAGAATGGTTTGGTAGATTTAATATTTGTAATTTTTTTTGGTTTAATTTCTCTAGCTCAGTCTTTTTCTGTTCTACCGGGTGTTTATTCCTCTGCTACAGACTCTCACTGCAAAAATCATTGGTAAGTGTTGCCGCTGATTCATTAAGGGCCATTGTCCGGCGTGCATAAAACAGCCAGTCAACCTTTTGTCTTTATTACAGGTGACCCCTCCCTTCATGGCAGTGTATGGTCTTGGCTAGAGTTCCTCTTGACTTCTGTCTTTAGCGCACTCTGGGTTCTCCCTCTGTTTGTTCTCAGCAAGATAGTAAATGCCATCTGGTTCCAGGTCTTTCAAGAGAAAATTTTCTTTTTATGAAAACTTGACATTGGTTCTGTTGTTGCTTCTTTTTCAAAATCCTTTTGCAGTTTCTAATTGTGTTGGCCATAAATGCTAATGCATTTCACAGAACACATTAAAGTGAAATAATGAATTATGGTTGGTAAAATTCAATTTATTTTAAACATTTGAAATCGTTAAGCATCCTTGTAGTCAATTTATTTCAGTAAGGCAAATGTTTCATTAAAAAATTGATTTTAAATATGCAGCTATAACCCAAGAAACAGAACCCAAATATCTGAGCTGGGTCATTAATTTTTAGGTACCTATTATGACATTTAAAATGTTTGTAGTTGCAGATAGACGCTTCTGGAAGTTTATTATATTATATTTATTATATTATACTTAATATTTATGAATAATTCTTTTAATAAGAGTCTCCAAATATTATACTCATGTCAGTCAAGACAGGCTTAACATCTGCTATGCCCTTGGATGAAACAGGTCTTTGAAAAGTAGTTTACTTCTAAAAGTTTTTTTTTTCATGTGTAAAAAAAATCTGATGTTAGAATTGTACTTTTGAACTGCATCAACTTTGATCATTTTCTAAATTAGTCTTCTTTTTATTAGGTAACTGATAATTGTAAGATGTGACATGTCTGTGAAGAGTAATGCAGAATTGTGTTTGTTTCCAGGACATAGCTGACCTTGCATTTGAGGTGTCTGGCTGCAAAGCTCAGCCCTTCCCCAGTGTCAGTAAGATTATTGCAGACATGCTTTTTAACCTTCTTCTTCAAGCGCTCTTCTTAATTCAGGTACATGATGTTCTATTGCAGTCCATCCCAACACACTTTGGATAAGTCACGAGTATTTGTATATGAACTACACAAATGACTGCTAATGAACAGAGTGAACAAATAATAAAAGGAAAATATAATTTTTCATTATTATTTTTGTACAGTGTTCCCCCGCTTATTTGCATTTCAATATTCCCGGTTTCACATATTTGTGGATTCTTCTTAGTTTTGTGACTCCTCTGGTTCGTCACAAAAGCTCAGACTTTTCAAAACACTTCATCCATGGCGGTGCTTCACGAATTTCTGAGCATGGTGGGCGGAGAAGAAGCCCATCGGCCCTCCAATAGCTGGTGTCACCGTTTCCTGAATCGCTATAACCTGAAGTTTGTGCCCCTACATGGAGAAATGGCATCAGCTGCCACAGAAGCGGTCGGAAATATCCAGAAATGCCAAGGAAGATAATCGTGGAGAATAATAATAAATTGGATGAATGAATGATGGACGAAACTGGCTTCTTCTGGAAGAAGCGACGCTCAAAAAAATTATGCGCCGTGCGCAACGCTCAAATCACACTGCAGGACCTCTTGCACTTAACTAATGGAGGAGGAAGCATAGGCTCCTGGTTTTAAGGCACAGATTGACCGAGAGAAGTTATGAAGTACGCTACGGGACAGCCTATCGCTCTTAATAAAAACAAAAAAAAAGCTCAATGCTGAGCAATATTCTTTTATTAAATATTTTACAAATAATCAAAAATGTTTCTGAAGTGTTTTTGATGAGTAAGGATCGGTGATGGACAATCTTTGGCCGCAGGGGTCGGGAATGTTCTCCGGATTTGCAGATTTCTCTGGTCCTTAGCCCCCGCGAATACGGGGGGAATACTGTATTCAGAGCAAACTACACATTACTGCATGACATTACTTGAACGTCTGTAAGCAGGTCTGTCAGATCAAATGGTTTGAGTATGTGCTGTTTGTGTTGCACCAGGGTATGATTGTTAGTCTATTTCCCATTGATGCGATTGGACAGATGGTGAGCCTCCTCCACATGTCTCTGCTGTACTCTCTGTACTGCTTTGAGTATCGCTGGTTCAACCATGGTGAGTACTGCATTTTTCAGACACAATTGTTTATGCTTTTACTTAACTTTAAGCATCTTTATTTTTTTTATTTAAGGCATTGAAATGCACCAGCGTCTCTCCAATATTGAGAGGAACTGGCCCTATTACTTTGGTTTTGGTTTACCCATGGCCCTGCTCACTGCTATGCCTTCTTCATACATTATCAGGTTAGTTGCACTTCTGCTTTTTAGAATAGTAAAGTCTATTAGCTTTCACCAATTAAAATAACCAATCTACCCTGATTGAGCCTGATTTCTACATTGTTTTGTCTTAGTCATATCAGTTTAACCCTTTAACATGAACATTTTAGGATATTTTTTAGCTGCATACCCATAACTTATCACCAATTGCAAGTAATTTAATTCACTACATAAAATGCTCATTGATATCCCAGGGAAAAAGGAAAAGTTGTGTGTGAAGCGTGTGTGAAGTCACCCATAGAGAATATTTGTTGCACTGAACCAAGTTACACTGGCTACCCACACAGCTGTCGGATGGCTAGGCCTGAGCCAAGTGCTTAAAAGAGTTTGAGAGCTGAAAGCAGAGATACACTACATTACCAAAAGTATTGGCTCGCCCATCCAAATGATCAGTGGTACAAGTGGTAGACCACGTAAACTGATGGCAAGGGGTCTTTCCAATATATATATATAACTTAAAATGTGTTTTGAGTCAAAATTTTAAAACATTTTTATACTTTAACCATTTTTTGTTGCGCTGAATAAATAAAATAACGTATCTGGCAATCTCACATGGTATTTGTTAAATTTGATTCTTTTTATACAGAACTGTAATTTAAAATGTGCAAAGTAGAATTCAACCAACCCTACAAAAAATTATCAGTTTCTTGTGTGGCCCTATAGATAATACTATTGCCCATTCCTGGGGTAGTGTGATGGTAAAGGTGTTTCCCAGTTGATTGATAGGAGTGGCGTCCAACTATGAAGGTTTTTACATTGTGTCCATGGGGAGGATACCTAACCCCACTATTCCCTAATTATTTGAAAAATGTGTTACTTTTCACTTCAGATGAATCCAGGTAGTTGTTAAAAAAGAAGGTAACTAGACTTGGTTTGTCTTTTAATAATTAAATGTGTTTTACATCTTCTCCATGAGCTGGTTTATGATCGCAACCCCCTCTCCACACTTGACCTGGCCCCCTAGGATGCCTGATTATTTTTATCAGTCTGGCTACTCAATACAAAATCTGCATAGAATGTGACATTTTATTCCACCCTTTATTCTGCGCCCTTATCTGAATCCCCCAAAAATCAGTACAGAATAGTGTTCAATTTCTACATGGTAGTCCATCTTTCACGGTCTCACTGCCTCTTTTAAATGGTAAATGGTAAATGGCGTATACATATATAGCGCTTTCTACTCTCTTTCGAAGGCCCAAAGCGCTTTACAGTCACAGTCCCATTCACCCAGTCACACACACATTCACACACTGGCGCCAACCTTCCACCAGAGGCAAGGTGGGGTTCAGTGTCTTGCCCAAGGACACTTCGACACATGGGCGTGCAAAGCAGGAATCGAACCTGCAATCTTACGATCATGGGTCGACCGCCCTACCGCTGCACCACGGCCACCCGTGCGATCATGCCTACTATTTTTTTGTTTTAACTGCGCACCCTGATCTGTGTCTTGATTGGCTGGAGACATGGTCAATCAATCTCCTTCGTGCTGAGTTTCCAGACATGCAGCTCTCTAGTCTCCAGGGGCCTCATTTACAAACGTTGCGTACGCACAATAGAAGGCGTACGCCACTCTCTATGCAATAATTGAGATTTATAAAAAGCAAACTTGACGGGAAAATGTGCGGTCCTTCATCAAGCTCTGACCCAGGCGTACGCACAAAAACGGGTGAAATGAGAAACGGCGACACCGTCGGCAGATGGAAGAAACACGTGAAAGTGAAAATGACAATACTGCCTCATGAATAACATGAAGACTTCACAAAGCAAGTCTCACAATTAACAGCCTACACCAGGGGTCGGCAACCTTTTTTACTCAAAGAGCCATTTGGGACCGCCCCTAATGAAAAAAAACGCACCCGGAGCCACAACCCGTTTTGACATCATTATATATATTATGCATGTATATATTATATCAAGGGTGCTCATTACGTCGATCGCGATCGGTTTTCAAGGACATGAGAGAAGTTCGCGGGCCAGAAAATATTAAAAAAAAAGTACTTCTTTCTCTCCATCATCATGTTTATTAGTTACATGTTTATTTGAACATTATTGTTTATGTACTGATGATTAAAAACTACACAGTGAGTTTACATAAAGATACTTTTGTATTAACAGATGAAGCGTTTTATTACAAAGACAGAAAGCAGCGACCATCGTATTCATGCTCTGCTAAACGGTGCAATGCAGGGAGCGTGGCATATTATGAGGCATTTGGTGCTGCTGGCTCCGTATGAAGCACGTGCCTCGCAGCTTCCTTGATGAGCTCGTATTTATCTGGGGAGAAATGCAGAGCTGATAGCAGGAGGAGACACGCGGGGCGAGTTCAATAAACTCCGGTTGCTGGTCTTCTACCGGGGACATGATGTGCGGCGGGGCAGAAAAAGACGTTCTGATGACAGAGAGAGTTTGCGCTGAGTGAATTTAAACTCGCGTCTGCAGTGACGTACGTGTCAGAGGATGTCCGATTGGCCATTTTGCATGTCAATCAAGTCCTGTACTTTTCTGTGAGGATTTTGATTGGCTGGCGGATTTTTGAGAAGTACTTTTTTTTTTTTTTTAATCTTCTCTGTCCCGCGATCTACACTCATGTCCTTGAAGAAACATACATCAATGCACATGCGTGTTTAAAAACACGAAGCGCAAATTCTTTGTCAAGAGGGGTCAGCTGTCCCCTGTCCCCCCCCAGTGGTAGACACACTCTGGCGATGCAGTGCCAGACGTTTTTTGCTTCAACTTTGATGTCCGACCATTTCTTTTTTACTTCGGCCACGGTCCGAGGTTGTGAGGCTCCAGCATTTACGGCGTCTGCCACCGTCTGCCACTCACGTGCCTTTTTGGCATTAGTAATGCCCACACTGTGCCCTCCAAACAACATTTTTCTCCTCTTTTCCACCTCGCCAACGATAACTTCTACTTCACATTGAGTGAAGTTACGTTTTTTTGATTTCCTCTCTGTGTTTGCCATGATTTCACTATCAATGAATATTCATTTGTGGGCGTTTCACAGACTATTTATGGACAACTATGGGCGTGTCATGAAGCCGCAAAAGCTGCGGTACATTTAGGATTGGTTGTGATTTATTAAGGGAAGGATGCGTAGGACGTGCACGGTTTTATAAATCCGAATATTTCTGTGCGTACGCACGTCCTATGTTTCATCCGTACGCCAATTCTGACGCAAATCCTACGCAAAGTTTTATAAATGAGGCCCCAGGTCTTCATAAATCTTCGATTGCAAGCAGATCTTCGTTCAGATTCTATAATCATGGACTGATTTTTGCATGAAGGTTTTGAACTTTGACAATTTAAACTAGAGAAAAGTGTGAAAATGTTCATGAAAATATCTAGTGAGGACTTTTGTAATCCTATTTCCCGGATTTTACATAATGCTGGTTATTGTTATATTGTACTCCCCCGTGAACCGCCACCTTAACGTGGTGGGGGAGTTTGAGAGCTCGGGTGATCCCAGGAGCTAAGCTGTCTGAGGCTTAAAGTGTGGATGCCATGCTTTGAACAACTTTGTCAAATAAAAAAGCCCTTTAAACGCTGATTCTATTGATACCAATAGTTAGCGTAGAAAAAAATCCGAAGCATATGAATAATAGACATCGTTCGAAGGAATCAGAGATTTGAATTTGCCGCTAAGAGCGCAGGCTGGAAGTGAACTCGATATGACCTGTGACGTCACGAAAGGCATTGACTTTCGTAGTTCCGCTTCGGACAGCAGGTAAACAAAACAGGTAGTCTTCGTTTCTCTCGTGTTCAAATCTGTTAATCATCAACATGCCAAGTCGTTGTGTGGCAGCTGGATGTAGCAATACATCTAGTGAAAGTGTATCTGTGTATAAATTCCCAAAACAAGAAACGCTGCTGAAACAATGGACAAAACAAGTTCAGTGAATTGGGTGCCAACTAGAGGTAAGATCTTAAGCCCGAGCCCGAGTCCGAGCCCGACCGGACCCGAATTTCGGGTCCGGTCGGGCTCTAAATGACAGTCATTACGTTCGGGTCGGTTCGGGCCGGGCTTCTCTCTCGCTGACTTTTTTAATAAATATATTGTAATGTCTGCAAAGAAGCTCCTTAGGCGGCGGTTGTCAAACAGCTCTTTATTAATCCTGGATGTCAGAACGGTTACCGCACGAACCGAAAGGCACAGCCAGCTTCTTACTCAGAGGGAGAACGTTCCCTTAGCGCACACACCCACACACACACAGGTAGACCCCGCCCCCTCCCACCAGTCACCAGCCCACCGTTGATTGACATACACTGTGGTCCAGCAACTGGCAGAAAAGGGGGGGCGCCGGCCACCCGCAGCTCTGCGCATGTGTCGTGAATGTAATCTTCCCCCGCAAGCCCGCATCTATTTTGTTTAGGGATCCCTGATATGGAGCAGCAGGAAGTCAAGGATAAACTTCAGACAGGGGAGCTGAAAAAGGCAAACGCGCACCGCCGCGGCTGCAGTATTTCCCGCGTAATGAAGCGAGTGCGCATCAAGATCTCTCTGTCAGTCTCTCTGTCTGGCCTCTTATTCTGTGTTCCAGCGTTATTTCGTTGATCAAATGCATTTGTCATGTAGGGAGGAACCTATGCGCAGCGCTTCCAGCGGAACTCTATGCCACAACAGTGAGCTTATACGCGCGCGGCTGCAGCAACCACTCTCTGTTCGAAGGAAAATAACTTTTATCATCATAAAAATATATAGATTATTTTACCTTTAAGAAATCTGGCGGGTTTTTTTCTGTCAAAAATCCTATGGGTTAAATTGAAATTTCGGGTTTTCTTCAGGCTCGGTCCTGCAAATCAAGTTAATTGGTCGGGTTCGGTACGAGTTCGGCTTTAATGCCCGCGGGCCTGGGTCGGGTCGGGCCGGATTTTTTAGGCCCGATCTTACCTCTAGTGCCAACTGCTTCGTCAACTTTATGCAGCGAACATTTTGAGGCAGACTGTTTTGAAGAAACACCACAGCTCATGAAAGATATGGGAATGCATGTCAGATATAAAAAAGTATTGAAACCGAACGCAATCCCCACCATTTTCAAGAGATCGCTAGACCTACTACTTTCTGCTATATCCTCCTCACTTTCGCAAAAGAGTTCGAATCGATACGGTTAAAAAAGTGACTCATCATCATGATAATCTCCGCAACTTTCCTCTTCATCTTTCTGTTCAGCTAGCCATGTTGTCTGCCTTTCGTTACGTCACAAACAGGGCGGCGCGAATTCGGCGGAATGCGTGAAGCCGGCGGCTGTCCTCGTTGTTTATATCGCGTTTTTCGCTATTTATTCTTTTTCGAAAAATATTAAAAACAATCGCAACATGAAATAGAGACTATTTACTATATTTTGGCTTATTAAAATAGGCCATGTCACCCACACTTTAAGCCCCTGGTAGGGTCTCCCATGGCAGACAGGTCCTGGGTGACGAGCCAGACAAAGAGCGGTTCAGAACCCCCTGATGACAAGAAAGAACAAGGACCTGATTACGTCGCCCGGATTGGCGTCACCGGGGCCCCGCTCTGGAGCCAGGCCCAGGATCGAGGCTCGCAGGCGAGCGCCTGGTGGCCGGGGCTCTTCCCACGGGCCCCGGTCGGGCAAGGCCGAAGGAGCGACGTGGGACCACTCTCCCATGGGCCCACCACCCGTAGGAGACCTCAAAAGGGGCCGGTGCAATGTGGTTTGGGTGGTAATCAAGGGCAGGTGCCTCGGCGGCCCAAACCCCAATCATGTAACCTGGCTTTTGGGACATGGAATGTCACCTCTCTGGGAAGGAAGGAGACTGAGCTGGTGCGAGAGGTTGAGAGATACCATCTAGATATAGTCGGGCTCACCTCCACACATAGCCTGGGCTCTGAAACTCAGTCCTTATAGAGAGGTTGGACTCTCTACCACTCTGGAGTTGCCCAAGGTGAGAGGCGGCAGGCTGGCGTGGGCTTACTCGTGAGCCCCCAGCTCAGCCGCCAAGTGTTGGAGTTCACCCCAGTGGACGAGAGGGTCATGTCCCTCTGCCTCCGGGTGGGGGACAGGTCTCTAACTGGGGTTTCGGCCTACGGGCCGAACAGCAGTTCGGAGTACCAGGCCTTCTTGGTGTCTCTCGAAGGGGTACTGGAAAGTGCCCCAACGGGGGACTTCATTGTCTTCCTGGGGGACTTCAATGCCCACGCGGGCAGTGACAGTGGCACCTGGAGGGGTGTGATTGGTAGGAACGCCCCCCCTGATCTGAACCCGAGTAGTGTTTTGTTATTGGACTTCTGTGCTCGTCATAGTTTGTCCATAACGAACACCATGTTCGAGCACAAGGGTGTCCATCAATACACCTGGCATCAGGACACCCTAGGCGGGAGGTCAATGATCGACTTTGTAGTTGTTTCAGGTGACCTTCGGCCCTGTGTCTTGGACACTCAGGTGAAGAGAGGGGCAGAGCTGTCCACCGATCACTACCTGGTGGTGAGTTGGATTCGCTGGAGGGGAAGGAGGCTGGAAAGACTTGGAAGACCCAAACGTACTGTGAGGGTCTGCTAGGAACGTCTGGCTGAGCCCTCCGTCAGGGAAGTCTTTAACTCCCACATCCGGGAGAACTTCAAACAGGTACCGAGGGAGGTTGGGGACATTGAGTCAGAGTGGACCATGTTTTCCACCTCCATTGTCTCTGCTGCTGCTCGGAGCTGTGGTCGCAAGGTCTCTGGGGCCTGTCGCGGCAGTAACCCCCGAACCCGGTGGTGGACACCGGAAGTAAGGGATGCCGTCAAGCTGAAGAAGGAGTCCTACCAGGCCTGGCTGGCCTGCGGGACTCCAGAGGCAGCTGACGGGTACCGGCAGTCTAAGCGAGCTGCGGCTGTTGCAGAAGCGAAAACTCGTTCCTGGGAGGAGTTCGGTGAGGCCATGGAGAAGGACTATCGGTTGGCCTCGAAATTCTGGCAAACTGTCCGACGACTCAGGAGGGGAAAGCAGTTCTCCACAGGCACAGTTTTCAGTGCAGGTGGGGAGCTGTTGACTTTGACTGGGGACATTGTCGGGCGGTGGAAGGAGTACTTCGAGGATCTCCTCAATCCCACTGACACGCCTTCTTTTGAAGAAGTGGAGAATGAGGACTTTGGGGTGGGGCTGTCTATTACCCGGATTCAATTCACTGAGGTAGTCAACGAGCTCCTCAGTGGCAAGGCCCCGGGGGTGGATGAAGTCCGCCCTGAGCACCTCAAGTCTCTGGATGCTGTGGGAGTGTCTTGGCTGACACGTCTCTGCAGCATCGCGTGGCGGTCGGGAACCGTACCACTGGACTGGCAGACGGGTGGTGGTTCCCCTCTTTAAGAAGGGGGACCGGAGGGTGTGTTCCAACTATAGGGGAATTACACTCCTCAGCCTCCCTGGGAAAGTCTATGCCAGGGTACTGGAGAGGAGAGTCCGTCCGATAGTCAAACCTCGGATTCAGGAACAACAGTGCGGTTTCCGTCCTGGTCGTGGAACAGTGGACCAGCTCTACACCCTATCTAGGGTGCTGGAGGGATTGTGGGAGTTCGCACATCCAGTCCATAAGTGTTTTGTGGATTTGGAGAAGGTGTTTGACCGTATCCCCCGTGGCATCCTGTGGGGGGTGCTCTGGGAGTATGGGGTCCGGGGAGCCTTACTGAGGGCTGTCCGGTCTCTGTATGACCGGAGTAGGAGCTTGGTTTGCATAGCCGGCAGTAAGTCAGACCTGTTCCCGGTCCACGTTGGACTCCGGCAGGGCTGCCCTTTTTCACCGGTTCTGTTCATAGTTTTTATGGACAGAATTTCTAGGCGCAGCCAGGGGCCGGAAGGAATCTGGTTTGGGGACCACAGGATTTCCTCTCTGCTTTTTGCAGATGATGTTGTCCTGTTGGCTTCATCGAACCGGGACCTCCAGCGTGCATTGGGGCAGTTTGCGGCCGAGAGTGAAGCGGCTGGGATGTGGGTCAGCACAGCCAAATCTGAGGCCATGGTTCTTGACCGGAGAAAGGTAGTCTGCCATCTCTCGGTGGGCGGAGTCTCCCTGCCCCAGGTGGAGGAGTTTAAATACCTTGGGGTCTTGTTCACGAGTGAGGGAAGATCGGAGCATGAGATTGACAGGCGGATCGGGGCGGCGTCCGTAGTTATGCGGTCGCTCTATCGGTCCGTCGTGGGGAAGAGAGAGCTGAGCCAAAAAGCAAAGCTCTCAATTTACCGGTCGATCTACGTTCCAGTACTCACCTATGGTCATGAGCTATGGGTCATGACCGAAAGAACGAGGTCCCGAATACAAGTGGCTGAAATGAGCTTCCTCCGTAGGGTGGCTGGGCGCTCCCTTAGAGATAGGGTGAGAAGCTCGGTCACCCGCGGAGAGCTCGGAGTAGAACCGCTTCTCCTCCACATCGAAAGGAGCCAGTTGAGGTGGCTCGGGCATCTAGTCCTGATCCCTCCTGGACACCTCCCTGGAGAGGTGTTCCGGGCATGTCCCACTGGGCGGAGGCCCCGGGGAAGACCCGGGACACGCTGGAGAGACTACGTCTCTCGGCTGGCCTGGGAACGCCTTAGGGTCCCCCCAGAGGAGCTGGAGGAAGTGGCTGGGGCGAGGGAAGCCTGGGCATCTCTGCTCAGTCTGCTGCCCCGCGACCCGGTCCCGGGTAAAGCGGAGGAAGATGGATGGATGGATGGATGTTATATTGTAACTGACAGAATGCTCATCAACATACATAGCATATATATATATATATATATAGCTCATGTCAGGCATCATTGCAACCAAGATAAATGGGCACATGGATCAATACATGAGCAACTCACAGAAGGGCATTGGTAGAGACTCCAGAGGAGCCAAACACCAACTCCTGGTCGATAGAACAGTCACCCAAGACTGCAAGTCACGACACACCAACCTGTGCACAGTCTGGATTGATTACAAGAAGGCCTATGACTCAATGCCACACACTTGGATCACTGAATGCTTGGAGCTGTACAACATCAACAGGACTCTAAGAGCCTTCATAAGAAACTCAATGAAGCTGTGGAAAACCACCCTTGAAGCCAATGGGAAACCACTTGCACAAGTGTCCATCAAATGTGGGATATACCAAGGTGATGCTCTGTCCCCACTGCTGTTCTGCATAGGTCTGAACCCCCTCAGCCAAATAATCAACAAGACTGGCTATGGATACCGACTCAGAAATGGGGCCAACATCAGTCACCTCCTCTACATGGATGACATCAAGCTATATGCTAAGAACGAGCGTGACATTGACTCCCTGATCCACACCACCAGGATCTACAGTAATGACATTGGGATGTCATTCGGGCTCGAGAAATGCAGCCGGATGGTGACAAAGAGAGGCAAGGTAGTCCACACAGGGGGGGTCTCACTCCCAGAAGGAACGATAGCAGACATTGAGGACAGTTACAAGTACCTTGGAATTCCCCAGGCAAATGGCAACCTGGAGCAGGCAACAAGGAAAGCTGCAACAGCTAAGTACCTTCAACGAGTAAGGCAAGTCCTGAAAAGCCAGCTCAATGGCAAGAACAAGACCCGGGCAATAAACAGCTATGCACTGCCAGTTATCAGATACCCTGCAGGAATAATAAGATGGCCAAAGGAAGAGATACAGACCATGGATGTTAAAACACGGAAGCTCCTCACCATGCATGGAGGGTTCCATCCCAAATCCAGCACTCTGAGACTGTATGCTAGCCGCAAGGAAGGAGGCCGAGGGCTAGTGAGCTTAGAAGCCACTATCCAGGATGAAACATCCAAGATGCATGAATACATCAAGCTCAAGGCCCCAACTGACAGTGTGCTCAGTGAATGTCTCAGGCAATGGAGAGCAGAGGATACAGTGCTGGAGGACAGATCCTCATGGGAGGACAAACCCCTCCATGGGATGTACCACCGGACCATAACTGAAGTGGCTGATATCAAGAAGTCCTACCAATGGCTAGAAAGGGCTGGCCTACAAGACAGCACTGAAGCGCTCATCCTGGCAGCTCAGGAACAAGCCCTGAGCACCAGAGCGATAGAGGCTCAGATCTACCACACCAGACAAGACCCAAGGTGTAGGCTGTGCAAAGAGGCGCCTGAAACAATCCAGCACATAACTGCAGGATGTAAGATGCTGGCAGGTAAAGCATACATGGAGCGGCACAATCAAGTGGCTGGAATCATATACAGGAACATGTGTGCAGAATATGGACTGGAAACCCCAAGGTCAAAATGGGAAACACCTCCAAAGGTGGTAGAGAATGAGAGGGCAAAGATCCTGTGGGACTTCCAGATCCAGACTGATAGGATGGTAATGGCGAACCAACCAGACATCGTAGTGGTGGATAAAGAACAGAGGAAAGCCGTTGTGGTGGATGTGGCAGTGCCAAGCGATGGGAACATCAGGAAGAAGGAACATGAGAAACTGGAGAAATACCAGGGACTCAGAGAAGAACTGGAAAAAGCCTGGAAAGTGAAGGTGACAGTGGTGCCTGTGGTAATTGGAGCACTCGGGGCAGTAACCCCCAAGCTTGAGGAGTGGCTACAACAGATACCTGGAAAGACCTCAGACCTCTCAGTCCAGAAAAGCGCAGTGCTAGGAACAGCTAAGATACTGCGCAGGACCCTCAAGCTCCCAGGCCTCTGGTAGAGGACCCGAGCTTGGAGGAGAAACCACCCGCGGAGGGTGAGAGGGGCGTTTTTTTTTTTTTTATATATGCCCAGCTGCAGCAGAAGACAAAGCAATTTGCCTTTTTTTCATTAAGGCTGGATGACAGCACAGGCTTTCAGGACACAACGCAGCTGCTTATATCTATTTGTGAAGTTCGGTGCAGACTATGAGATCTGTGAGGAGCTGCAGCCCTCCAGTCTCAAAGGGACTATTATGGGAGAGCACAGCCTATATATTGCTTATATTTTGTTTTTTTATGGATGTCTTAGGCTTTTATTTAAATTAATTTTGTATGTTGATGAGCATTCTGTCAGCTACTTTTTGACTGTAAAGAACAGTCCAAACACAGATTTGTCATTTACATCAGTGTTTTTCAACCAGTGTGCCACGGCACACTAGTGTGCCGTGGGAGGTGGTCAAGTGTGCCGTGGGAAATTGCCCTCATTAACTGATCTAACAACATTTCCCATCTCCAGGAAATCAGCTCTTTGTTCATCCAAACAGTCCCCTGATAAAACACTGAGTAGTTAGGAATATAAAAGATCATAAAATTATTTTTTGTGTGTGTTTATTTGATTCTATTAAATACATTTTGATAAGAATGAAGGTACCGTGATTTAGCTGCAGCTATACCTGTTTGCGGAAAAGTGCCGCCCTTTAACTGTCTCCACCAATCATTCTTGAAGGCTGAATCACATGTCATCAGTCTGACCAATCAGAAGTGGTTCAAGTCTTCACTTCCTTGTTTAGATTTAGCTCAAAAAGTCTCTCAGTTCTAACTAAAATACCAGCTAAAGCTCGTGGTTAGCAGTTTAGCTTTCCACAGAATCCGGTGTCAGACCGTGGAACAAGAGAACAAAACAATGACGCTCAGAGAAGCTGGCCTTTCTGCGGTCGGCGGATTTACAGCACTACATCTCCCATGATGCATTGGGTTAGAACGACTGTCTTAACGCACAATGAGCCAATGACACTGATTTAGATCACTCCACTTATTGATGAATAAAACATTGTAAAGTTTGTCTTTTAAAAAAGGAACTCTGCAAATCAAGATATTTTTAAGAATAGTAAAAGGTAAATGGCATTTCTTTGTAAAAATGTTTGTTTTCTCCACCTTCCTGAATCCTCTGAGAAAAGAGATGAAAGATTGATAAAAGACGATAATTAACATTTTGTTTTAAATAAACTTTTACTAAAAGGTATCATGAAAATAAGAGAATCTGCAGATTAACACAAAGTTAGTAAAAAAGGATGCTTATTAGATAAATGAAGAATATCTCAGTTGTTCTCTTTTTTGCTTTCTGAGGCCAAAAATAAAGCGAGATTTTTGATGAATCATTACTGAAATAACTTAATTGAGAAGTTCTGTTTTAGAATGAAGTGGATAAATAAATCACAATATATAGCAACTGAAACCACCCTCACTAAATCTTTTAAGTGTCTTAAAAAATGTATATAGACACTGAGGCTTTTTTATTCTTGAAGATCACAGAGAGAGTTATTTGGTCGTTGTGTAATTCTTTCAATAAAGGGAATATTATTTATTTCCTGACCTTTTTCCTGTGAAGATCTCAAAAAGGGTTATTCATATTTGGTTGTGTTTACTTTCAGATAGACTCTGTGATTGTTAGGCCGAATCTGAATTCTTCCCCTAACCCTACAGCTTCTCCCTACCCCTACATTTAACCCCCCCAAACAAAGAGTTACAGAAAACAGTGTCTTCTAATTTGGACCTTACTACCACTTGATAACGTCATCAATAGTCGCCGGTCATCCATGTTAACACGCAGCTGCCAGTGCTTGGAAAATGCATAACATCAATTTTATAACTGTAAAACGGTAAAACAAAAAGTCCTTACTTATTAAAGTTAGTCATTACTTATTACTTACATGTGAACTTCTGTGCTTCAGAGCACAACCATGTGAAAAAATGTGCTTCTCCTCGCCAGCACAACGCAATGCGGATTAGCCTTGTGGCGGAGGGATAGAGAATCCTCTGACGGGAGGGTTTCCCCTTCAAAAAACTATTTCGGACATGCCTATCCCTCCAATGCCCCTACAATTGAAGGGATAGGGAGAAGCTGGAGAGGTAGTGGAAGAATTCTGATTTGGCCTTGCACTGTTTCTGTTAGCCTACTAACTGAGCGTGGGCCCACATCAGAGAAGATGAGTTATGTGGCCCTCAGAAGAACAAGTTTTGGAACTCCTGTTCTAGAAGGTGTTTCTTAGTGCCTTCTTCCTTGGAGTAAATAAAGCAGTTGTCATACCACTGTCATAATTGAGAAATTGTCATGTCGAACATTTGAAATCTTTTAAAAATTAAAATCTGAACTAAGTCTAGTTGACTCCTAAGTTGACCCATTACTTGGATGCATTCTACCTGGATAAATGACAATGTACACAGGCGCATCTGGTTAATGCCCAGTTACCTCGTATAATCTGGGTATGCAACAACAAAGGAAACACTAAAACATGCTTATATTTCATAAGAGTCTTCTTGGGCTTTTCCCTTCAGGGGCCACCACAGCAAATCAACTTCCTCCTTATAGGCTTGTTTTCTGCATCCTCTCTAACACCAGCTACCTTCTCAAAGGAAGTTACAACAGGAAGTTAACACTGACTTAACACTTCTTTTGGTCTTCTCTATTTAGTGGATGCTTGTTCTCCATTCTATTTCCTCTGTTTATCATCAGTGCAAATGAAGCAAGGACACCAACAAAGCTGTAGTAAGTGTTAATTATTTTTTTTTCAGTTCTAATGCCGTGCATAGATTAATTTGTTTGTTTTATTTTATATTTCAACAATGTAACTTGTGCCATTACAGCCATTTCCAGCTGCGACTCTTCTCTCTGGTTGTGCTCATCAGTAACAAACTTTTTCACAAGACCGTCAATCTGCAATCCTCTCTTACGTTGTCAGGATCATCAGAGAAGCTCTCCTCATCCCACATCTCCCCCAAACCGCCAAAGAATGCTGCCCACCCGATGATACATCCTCTTGAATAATATTATAAATATAGAGAAACCAACATGTGACTTTTCTCTGTGTAATAGCAAAAGCAACAAAAGAAAGGTTTCTTTGAGAGTTGACTTTTTATGAATAGGATCTTACATTGAAAAGTTTTTGTTAATGAAAATTATTTGTCAGGGTTTTGTAATCTGTAATAATGTTTGTGTGCAGCAAAAGTTATATGGATTTTTTAAAAATGATTGTTTGACAGAACTTTTATTCTCCTACACGATGTATGTGAAACACTATAATTATAAGATTTGTTGTTGTTTTTTTAAACAATTTCTAAATTTGCCATTTGAATGCAAAGTATATTCATGAGGGGTTAAAGAAATGGATTATCCAAACATTGATGGAACTTTTCTGAACTCAAAGAAAACCTAAGTTTTGTTTTATCCACATGATCACATTCCTTTATTACAGAGTTAGTCTCATCTTGACGGTGTCTTTGCAGCATTTTTAAAAATAAACTTCTGCCTCAAAGAGAAACTTTATTTTGGTGGTGTCTCGCTGCCAAAGGGCTGCATCCACACTATGCTTTATTTTTACCACTACATGGGAAAGCTTTGTTACTCAATGAATGGTTTCAATAGAAAATCCTTGCATTATTGATAAGTAAATAATGAGTGGTCTGCTTCAATTGGAAGAATTTCAGGATTCAGCTATATCTAGATTCTTTTAATTGACTTTTTGTATGTTGTTACCACACAGTTACAACACTGAAAACGTTTGATTCAATAAAGCAAGTGTGGAAAGTAGAAATGATTTTAAAACTGTGCAGTCAATGGAACAATCTGTGTAAGAGCAGACACATTTTCTGGTCATTTTTGTAAAACTATTAGTTTTATTTCAATAAAGCTACCAGTGTTCAGTCTGTGAATGGTGTTTATCTCTGTCAAAACACTCTTGGAAGAAAGAAAGTGCAGTGAATCGTTGGACAGCTAGAACTCAATTAGCGCGGGGGGGGGGGGGGTTACGTTACTCGAGCCCGCGTAACAAAAGAACGAGCACATACTGATCTAATTTACTACAATGACGCGTTTGCACTAAAGTAGCGACACATCTTGATTTCCCCCACCCCCAATGACTTTATTTTCAAAGGACACGTCACTTCAATGCAACGGAAAGGGAGGAGCGAACCGGAGTGACAACCGGAAAGCCAATCACATGTTAGTAAAGCCACTGTTGGCTGACGCTAAGCCAATAGCTGCGCACGCATGATGCGGAAGGGGTGGAGCCTTTTCCATGCTACTTCACATATGTCTGAAGTGTAGAGGTAGCCGAAGCGGAGCTGGTGAGTTCTTGTTTTTTGTTTGGCGTTAAAAGCGCATCTAGCTCCAATGAATACGGTTGGTGTTTGCTTTAGTCCGTCCGTCTATTCTGAACCAGCTATGACATTTTTTATCGGAGTTGGCGCGCGGCTACGCTTTCTTTAAGCAGCAATATAGCTAGCTAGTTTATAGCCTAGTTAGCTAGTTTTTTTTTTTTTTGGTTTGTTTTAAATCTAGGTAGTGTGGAGCAAAATCCCTCCGCTGACTACTACTTTTCAGAGCATACATTACGGTACGGTAAAAGACATTTTAATATTTGCTTCTTTGTATGATTGTAATGCAGTTGTACATTTCAGCCCGTTTCCATGATACTAGCCGTTAAAAAGTACGATGGGCGCTGTAACCAACAGGAGAAACGTGGATTCTTAAAACCACTCAGTTCAGGAGTTGGATTTTTTTAGCTGTCAATATAAACTGGACGGCTTCGAGCACAGAGCCGCACAGGTCTGATCAGCTGCTTCCTGGTTCGCTTCATGTAATGCGTGGCATTACTGGGTTGGATTAACTTAAGCATGGAAGTTAACATTCAGTGTTTAAATAAAATTGTGTCCTTCGTGTTTTAAAATTCGAAAAACAAAGCTAAAACAGAAAAACGTAATTTACCTAATTTACCTTGGCTTTTATCAAGATAAGGCAGTTAATTTTCTCATACTATTGTGTGTAGTTCGTTTACAATAAGTTGAAATGTGCTTCAAATCCCCCATGTGAATGCTTTGGGCTTTCTGGTTGTCCTGTCAGGTACAGTGAGGTGTCTACAGTCGGCAAGATGACCAAGCTGGGTTTCCTACGGTTGTCGTATGAGAAGCAGGATACCCTGCTGAAGCTGCTCATCCTGTCTATGGCTGCAGTTCTCTGTGAGTTCTCTGCGGGTGATTTTGCGGCAGGATTTTCTCATTGATGAAATTAACGCATAGGATGCTTTCTGTTTTTCCTTCCCATCAGCATTCTCCACCCGACTTTTTTCTGTGCTGAGATTTGAAAGTGTCATCCATGAGTTCGACCCGTAAGGATTTTATTTTTTTTAAGTGTAGAGGGAGTGTCATTGTCCCATTATCACTTACAATTTGTCCCCCAGATATTTCAACTACAGAACCACCCGTTTTCTGGCTGAAGAAGGATTTTACAAATTTCACAACTGGTTTGATGACAGGGCATGGTATCCTTTGGGAAGAATCATAGGTGGCACCATTTATCCAGGTAGAAATTTTAAGCTTGTTGTTCTATTTTTGTTATTTTTAAAATGCATAAGAAGAGCATTTCAAATTTACAACATTAAGATGAGCCACTGAGGGCCATTTTTGCAATTCTTTTTCAGGACTCATGGTCACATCTGCTGCGCTGTACCACATCCTTCATTTTTTCCACATCACCATTAACATTCGAAATGTCTGTGTTTTTCTGGCGCCATTATTCTCCTCCTTTACTGTCGTGGTCACTTATCACCTTACCAAAGAGTTGAAGGTAAGTGTTCCTTTTACTTTCATATCCTCAGTGTAAACTTTTACAAGCAGAAGATATTGATAAAAAAAAACTTGTTTCTGAGATCACTCATTGGAAGTTCACATATTTCTTAAAGAACGATTGTTAGCTGTGTAGTCTGATTTGTGCTTGGCTGATGGACTGGCCCTCTACTAAACCGAAGCAGAGGTTTAGTAGAGGGCCAGTCCATCAGGGCATGTCTCGAAATAAGGAGTTAATGTAATCTATCCACCTAGCGAATATGTATTGGTGTAAAACGACTTCCTCTCCAAAAGCTGAATAGTTTGTCAGAATTTAATTTAGAAATTTTTAGAAATCGTCCCCCTTCATGGCCTACATGAATGAACAGAGAGGGACTGTTAAATCCCCTAATTATTAAATACTTGAATGAGCTTTAAAGCGATCATCAATCAACTTTATTTATACTGCACTTTTCTTCTAAACAAATAAATTGCAAAGTGCTTTACATGCTTCAAGAGCATTAAAGTATAAATGGACACAATCTTTTTGTTTTGTTGCTGCTTCCTTTGGGGTAGTACAGCCTAGATCAATCCCTATCCTCCATGTTTGCCTCATGTCCTCTTGACTTCATACACTGTCTAGTGCGGGGGTCGGCAACCCGCGGCTCCGGAGCCGCATGTGGCTCTTTAATGCTGCCCTAGTGGCTCCCTGGAGCATTTTCATAAATGTTTTAAAATGTAAAAAGATGGGAGAGAGAAATATATTTTTTGTTTTAATATGGTTTCTGTAGGAGGAAAAACAAGACACAAACATTCTTAACATTTTCCAATGCTGTAAGAGCGTGTAGAATTAAAATTGTAACGCCCAGCAGGTATGTCACTTGGAGCGGGAAAACCGGAGCCAAGCTATTGATAAATTGAGCTGTCAATCAACTGGCTGCACTGTAGACCAGTCCGTGTCCCTGCCAACGCACAGTCTCAGAGAGGAGGAGGTAGAAAGGGATGCTGAGAGCATACTCTTCTTTCCGACGTTACAAGCCCCATTATTTTGAAAACGCAACACATTGAACATTGCACAGGAGTCATCAACCTCTCCCCCTCCCACACTCAGGGTGCAACAAAAAGAAACAAACATAACAGGAAGAATAAACTAAGGTGGAACAACAAAACTGCCATTTGAAAAGAAACGTGGGCAAACAGAAAAACAGCAAACCTGCTGTTAATAGACCTAAAATGGCCTAAAATGCACATGACCGCCACTACAATATTGTAGTGACCTGGGGGTTAGCCCCGCCTTCAGCCCCTAAGGCTCATGGGAAGTGGGAAGTTTTGGGGGAAAACCTTGAGTAAGAGTGTCGTGAACTGAAGTGACCTGCATGTTGTTTGGGCTGTTTGTGTGCCAGAATAAATGGGCTTGCTACTTAAAAGTATATCTTGCCCCTCTTACCATTTATTCATAACTAAGACTGTCTGGGATCATGCGGTGAATGAGGCACGGACAGCTCTCCATAGATGCCTCCGGATGAGCATCTTGGCTGCTGCTACCCTGCTTAGGTGACGGTCCAGCTGAGTCATTACAATATTAAACTTCTACACTTCTGTCAATGGAGATTAGCGTCATAGCTTACGACACACAGGACTTTTTTTAATTTACTTTTAGCGGACCGCTAAACAGGTGGCTGAGGTAAATGAACCACCGTCAGTTCTGTGCATTGCTTGATGAAGTTGAAAGCGAATATTCTGATCTCCTGCTACACAACAAAGTCCAATGGCTGTTCAGGGGGGACGTTTGTCGTCACTTTGTTGTCTGTTTAGAACACGTGAAAACATTCCTGAAAAGCAAAGACCTGAACTACTCGCAACTGGAAGATGCTGAGTGGCACTTTTTGGTGGATGTGACTGTGACAAGCCACCTGAACGAGCTGAATGAAAGTCTGCAGGCGCCGCAAATGCTTGAAGCTGTTCTGTCATTGGAGAGCAGCTGAGTGTCATGGGGCACGCACGTTCCATTTGATTGTTTTTTGTTCGAATCCTCAAAATAAAAATGACATCAAAAAAAGGATTTCTTTATTACATTTCTTTAATTTTATCAAAGCAATGAAACATAATTTATTGATATTGTAATGAAGTTAAACTTGCACAACAGAGCAGTCACGTGACGCGTCATTCTCCCAGAATGCACTGCAGGGCAAATAAACATTTAATCATGAATGCTCATTATGTATTTGTATCAACTTAGTCATTTTGACAGTAGACTAATATAGCTAATATAGATGCATATTGCATGTGTTGCCTTCATTATAAGGCTTAAATAG
This sequence comes from Oryzias curvinotus, assembly GCA_023969325.1. Lineage (NCBI taxonomy): Eukaryota > Metazoa > Chordata > Actinopteri > Beloniformes > Adrianichthyidae > Oryzias > Oryzias curvinotus. The sequence continues at coordinate 30,007,738 of CM043719.1, read as the reverse complement.
GGCTTTTAATATTTTGCGGCTCCAGACATGTTTTTTTTGTTTTTTTTCGTCCAATTTGGCTCTTTCAACATTTTGGGTTGCCGACCCCTGGTCTAGAGAAAGACCTTTCTTCTTGACATCTTTCTTAGTAGTGCTAACCTCAATGTCCTTTTTACCAACATGATCAATGTTCCTCCTCTCAACTCCCTCACTTCCTAGATGAAAAATGACACTTGTTTTTTTTTCCCCTTTCATTTTTCAGGTTTTTCGAAAGCGTTGTTTTTATTCTGTTTTTCCTATTTTAACTCGTCTTCCAAAACTTTTGGAAGTATGAAAACAAATGTCTTGCATCCTTTTTTCCTTTTCCTCTTTTCACAGCCCCTCGTAACACTCTGCTTTATTCGGATCATTTTTTATTAATTGCTTTAAATCATTATTTAATCTCTGCCAGTGTTGCCAGATAGTCATGGTTTTCCAGCCTAAAAGTCATCCAAAGACCACCAGAACCAACACAAAAACACCCAAAATATGAATCGGTGATTAATTAGCAGTAAGTGATCATCCATTATTTACTTCCTGATTTGATTGAAAGTCCAACTTTAACACATTTTGAATATTACATCCACCATGTTTGCTGTCAGTTAGAAAAATATGAAATAATGGACTCCTATTGAACTTGACTAACAATCAAAATTTTGATTTGCTCAAAATTAAAAACAAAAAAAAGTGAAAAACACAAATGAGCAAACACTATTGGAGTTCCTTTTTAGCCTATTATGAACTAAAGTGGAAATTGGTCTTGTATTTTTACTTTTCATGAATTTAGGTGAGGTAAATGGTAAATGGCGTATACTTATATAGCGCTTTCTACCCTCTTACGAAGGCCCAAAGTGCTTTACGGTCACAGACCCATTCACCCATGCACACACACATTCACACACTGATGGCGGCTCCGCTGCCGAACACTGGCGCCAACCTCCCACCAGAGGCAAGGTGGGGTTCAGTGTCTTGCCCAAGGACACTTCGACACACAGGTGTGCAAGGCGGGAATCGAACCTGCAATCTTACGATCATGAGTCGACCGCCCTACCACTGCACTATGGAAGCATTTCTGTAGCATAATTAAAAAGCAAAGTCAAAACCAGAAATGCTTTTTCATTTTCAAAATGAAGCTGCATTTTTTGACTCAAAATTAAAATGAAAAAGCAATCCACCAAAATGCTTTTTCATTTCCTTCCTCAACACAGCTTATTCTGTCACTTAATTAAAATAATAATGAAAATTGTATTTGACATTTCATTTTCAAATTGTTCTCTGGTAAATGTGTAGCATAATTCATTTAGAAATGTCTAATTTGACATTTAAAATGGATTAACAGAAATGCTTTTTCATTTTCAAAATGAAGCTGCATTTTTTGACTCAAAATTAAAAAGAAAAAGCAATATTTCAGAATGCTTTTTCATTTTATACTTCAACACAGCTTTTTTGTCACTTAATTAAAATGATAATGAAAATGGTATTTGACATTTAATTTTCAAAAAGTTCTCTGGTAAATGTGTAGCAAAATTCATTTAGAAATGTCTAATTTGACAATTAAAATGGATTAACAGAAATGCTTTTTAATTTTCAAAATGTAGCTGCATCAAATGACTCAAAATTAAAATGAAAAAGCAATACTTCAAAATGCTTTTTCATTTTATACTTAAAACCGCTTATTCTGTGTCATAATTAAAACCAAAAGGCAAAGAGGGGATTGCATTTGCATTTTAACATCCACCCCGGGCACGTTGTCACAATATTCAATTCGAAAAAGCATTAGCAGAGGGGAGGCGGGGCGATGACGTCACTGCTTTCGTCGTGTGTGTCCGGCTGCTGACTGACGCACACACACGCACCAGGAGCAGACTGTGTTAGCGGCAGAGAAGACGGCTTTGTGATGGTTGTGAACTTCTGATGAGTTTCCACAGCTTCTCAGGACTACATAGCAGCATTTTGCGCCTTCTGCAGTCCTCCTTTGGACGCACCGCGGACAAGCTTTTGTTCTTCAGACCGTCAGCTGCCTTCACATAGCGGAGTGCGAAGCTCCGATCATGATCGCTGAAGGCGGAAATGCTGCTACGATCTGAGAAACCATCATATGAATTTGTGTTTAAAAGTGGTGTCCAGAACAAAAATAACGACAGATGTCAGTACCACATATTTACACATTTAGTTGCAGCTTCGCGCTGAATTTGCTGTTTGATGACAGCTGGAGCTCCATCAACAGATAGCAGATTTCTCCATGCTAAACGTTTGCTGGTGGACCAACACTCAGTCAGCGCGAAGCTGCAGGAGACTGTCTTCATAATGTGCTTTTATTACAGTTATTATATTTAAGGGCCTGCTCTGCTCGATCATATGTTTTTAAATCGGTGCTGTCAGACGACGCTGAAGTTGGTTTGCGATTCACAGCTTCTGATTCGTGAGGGCTGGACCTGGACTGGACCAGGTCCAACGGTTTGTGAACAGGACCCGGTTTTAGGTGACCTTAATGAGAAAAATGAAGCAGAATGTTCCTTTACTGCCCTCGCGAATCAGAAGCTGTGAATCGTAAGCCAACTTCAGCGTCGTCTGACAGCACCGATTTAAAAACATATGATCGAGCAGAGCAGGCCCTTAAATATAATAACTGTAATAAAAGCACATTATGAAGACAGTCTCCTGCAGCTTCGCGCTGACTGAGTGTTTTTGGTCCAAGCAGCAAACGTTTAGCATGGAGAAATCTGCTATCTGTTGATGGAGCTCCAGCTGTCATCAAACAGCAAATTCAGCGCGAAGCTGCAACTAAATGTGTAAATATGTGGTACTGACATCTGTCGTTATTTTTGTTCTGGACACCACTTTTAAACACAAATTCATATGATGGTTTCTCAGATCGTAGCAGCATTTCCGCCTTCAGCGATCATGATCGGAGCTTCGCACTCCGCTATGTGAAGGCAGCTGACGGTCTGAAGAACAAAAGCTTGTCCGCGGTGCGTCCAAAGGAGGACTGCAGAAGGCGCAAAATGCTGCTATGTAGTCCTGAGAAGCTGTGGAAACTCATCAGAAGTTCACAACCATCACAAAGCCGTCTTCTCTGCCGCTAACACAGTCTGCTCCTGGTGCGTGTGTGTGCGTCAGTCAGCAGCCGGACACACACGACGAAAGCAGTGACGTCATCGCCCCGCCTCCCCTCTGCTAATGCTTTTTCGAATTGAATATTGTGACAACGTGCCCGGGGTGGATGTTAAAATGCAAATGCAATCCCCTCTTTGCCTTTTGGTTTTAATTATGACACAGAATAAGCGGTTTTAAGTATAAAATGAAAAAGCATTTTGAAGTTTTGCTTTTTCATTTTAATTTTGAGTCATTTGATGCAGCTACATTTTGAAAATTAAAAAGCATTTCTGTTAACCCATTTTAATTGTCAAATTAGACATTTCTAAATGAATTTTGCTACACATTTACCAGAGAACTTTTTGAAAATTAAATGTCAAATACCATTTTCATTATCATTTTAATTAAGTGACAAAAAAGCTGTGTTGAAGTATAAAATGAAAAAGCATTCTGAAATATTGCTTTTTCTTTTTAATTTTGAGTCAAAAAATGCAGCTTCATTTTGAAAATGAAAAAGCATTTCTGTTAATCCATTTTAAATGTCAAATTAGACATTTCTAAATGAATTATGCTACACATTTACCAGAGAACAATTTGAAAATGAAATGTCAAATACAATTTTCATTATTATTTTAATTAAGTGACAGAATAAGCTGTGTTGAGGAAGGAAATGAAAAAGCATTTTGGTGGATTGCTTTTTCATTTTAATTTTGAGTCAAAAAATGCAGCTTCATTTTGAAAATGAAAAAGCATTTCTGGTTTTGACTTTGCTTTTTAATTATGCTACAGAAATGCTTCCATACTGCACCACGGCCGCCCCAAATAAAAGGTCAAATAAAAGCAAGCTCAGATGAATTTCTAATGAATTCCTGCTATGTCCTAGAAAAAAAACAGAAATTTGGACTTTAGTTGAAAACTACACAATCAATATTAAAAGACCAGTGGGAACGCTTTTGCAGTATTAGTCAAAAGAAGACTGGAGTAGACTTAAAATTAGTGTAGTTCTAGTTTGGTTCAGTTCTATTTGGTGTCGGTTCTAGTTGGTTCAAGTTCTAGTCGTTAATTTGAAATCCCTTTTTTACTATTATCCATTTAAACCATTTTAAGGTCTTAAAATCCTTTTGTTTTGATCAAAAACATTTTTTTTAAATACAACACTTTTAAACATTTTAAAATATTACCGGAAATGAAAATGAATGGGAAACGCTTTTTGCAAGGGGGCAGTTGCTCCCCCGTGGCTCCACCCCTTGTCCTTGATCACACTTACCTGCTGTACATCTTTCCATCTGTTTTCTCCAATTTGCCAACCTGTACAGATCCACCTCTATCCTTTTTGTCCAACCTGTCATTCAAGTCCTCATACAGCCTTTGCTTGGCCTTTTAGCATGTACTGCTTTTCTCTCTGCTCCTATTCTCTCAGTGCCCTACCTATTTTTCCTGCTAAACTTCTCCGCATGTCACACAGGTTCTTGATTCAACTCTACCTTTTTCATTCCAGATGACGCACAAAGTACTTTTTTTTCAATCTTCCCATATCCTTTTAGCTATAATTATAGTCATCTGGGAGAATCTTCTGATCTCCTTGCGCATTACAATAACTTGTTCAGCTTTCACCACTTGGTCCTCTGTTTTTCCCTTGTCCTTCATTTTCCTCACCACCAGTCTTCCTATGGTGTCTGGTTACACTCTTCCAAACCATCATTTTTGCATTTACTGATCACTTCGAGATTATGTCTGCACAAGATGTAATTAACTTGTTTGCTCCTCCCTCCTGTCTTTTGTCGCTTTCTTAAAAGTGTTCACCTCCACCATATCCATCCCTTTAGTGAAGGCAGTCATCATCTGTCCTGCATTTGTACAAACTTCACCTTCAGGATTACTTCTATTAATTCCCTTTTCTTTCCACATCAGTGCTCCTTTTCTCTTCTTGGTTCTTGAACACAATCTTTTATCCATTCTGGCCCACTCTCACTCAGTGGTCTCCAGCCACATTCCTTGTGAGTTGCTGTCCTGCTTGTTTTTGCAGCTAATTCTGCTTCAGTGATTGCTGGTCACCTTGATCAGGCATGTTCAGTCAATCAGAACTGGGCTCATTCAATCCAGCCAATCAGCAATGTGTTCCAGCAGATTTGCTAAATAAGCAGGGCAGCAGCTAATGAGGACCAGGGTTGGAGACGCCTGCTCTAGTTTCCCCTAATATTTTCTACATTCAAAATTCGTTCGCCTTTCCTTTCCTATCTCTGCTTACAAACACGCCTTCCTCCTCTTCTTCCTCTAACAGTAGTCCATTTTCAACCAACAGCCTGTTGGCTGATGCCCTTCATGACAACCTTCTCCATTTTGCTGTTGGAGTGATCAAAAGGACTGGATTTGTTCCCCCTGTTGAGTTACAAAAGAAGCAATAAAAATCCTGAAAATCATCTAAAAACAGTGACAGATTGGGATTGGAAGATCTTTATCATGCAAGATTAACTTGTTCAGTTGGGTAACATGTTATCGAGAACCCTGTTGGCTGTTTTAGATTTGACACACAGTAAGTCATAAACATCGATTCACTTTTCAGCAAGTAGTTTGCAACAAACCAGTAATTTAAGAGAGAGCATCTTTTGTTGGAAAGTAGTTTTAGAGATTTATTCGTAACATTTTATAATAAGGTACCCTTTATGAACGTTACTGCAGAGTTTAGCAATATTTAACCATTAACTTGCGTGTTAGACACTTATGTATTTCTTTGCATTACTAAGTCTTTTAATGTATTAGTTAGCAGTTAACTAATGCTTGTTATTAAACTTTACTTAATGCATAGCATAACTATATGAACTGATTTCTTTACATTTTAGCATGACAACCATATGAACAATACTGTTTATGTAGAACAATTCTTTCTGTTTTTAGGATGCAGGTGCAGGTCTGTTGGCGGCTGCCATGATTGCTGTGGTGCCTGGCTATATTTCCCGCTCTGTTGCTGGTTCCTATGATAATGAAGGTATTGATTGCATTAGTCCTCTTATCTTTTCTTGAAATTACTTGCTCATCGGTTTGTTTTTTACATCCTACACTATTCATAGTACTTTGGTACTATGAATATTTTGGATAGTATTTTGGATTCTTTTGACTCTTAAAGTCTGGGTTACATGTTTTGAACAAATATTACTAAAGATGGAGCCAAGAAAAAACGAATTGGACAAAATTGTTTCTTACTCCAGCTGTACTCTCCTGCTTAGGTATTGCCATTTTCTGCATGTTGTTGACGTACTACATGTGGATCAAAGCTGTCAAGACAGGATCAGTGTACTGGTCATCTATGTGTGGGCTGGCATACTTCTACATGGTGAGAAAGCCAAAGAGCATGCCCCTTTTAAAGTAATTTAAGCTAACAACAACTTTGTCTGTTTTTGGGGTCAGGTTTCCTCCTGGGGCGGCTATGTGTTCCTGATCAACCTGATTCCTCTCCATGTCCTGGTTCTGATGCTCACAGGCAGATTTTCCCACCGCATATATGTGGCGTACTGCACGGTTTATTGTCTGGGCACCATCCTCTCTATGCAGATTTCTTTTGTTGGATTCCAGGTAATCAGTTTTGAGTCAAGAGTTGTATTTCTTGCACAGTTAACATTTTTAATAGAAAATGTGGAGGAAGACAACTTCATCTTGTGACTTTTACAATACCATCTTGTCTTTTTTTTGTATGTCAGCCGGTGCAGTCATCGGAGCACATGGCAGCCTTTGGTGTGTTTGGCTTGTGCCAAATCCATGCTTTTGTGGATTATCTGCGCAGCAAACTCAACACCCATCAATTTGAGGTGCTTTTTAAAAGTGTCATCTCACTGGTAGGCATTGTCCTGCTGTCGGTGGGGGCTGTTCTCATGGTGACTGGTAAGACCATTGTTAAGGTTGACAGCTTGAGTCTTTTTCGCATCATCGTTAACTCAAAGTTATGATCTTTTAGGTAAAATCTCTCCATGGACTGGTCGTTTCTACTCGTTGTTGGACCCCTCTTATGCCAAAAACAACATTCCTATCATTGCGTCTGTCTCAGAGCACCAGCCCACAACCTGGTCCTCTTACTATTTTGACCTTCAGTTGCTTGTCTTTATGTTCCCAGGCAAGTGGATGAAAGAAAGAAAAAAAACTCCATACCATTGTCTTAACTTACCAGTCTTTTTATTCTTTTCAGTTGGACTTTATTACTGCTTCAACAACCTTTCTGATGCCAGGATCTTCATCATCATGTATGGAGTTACCAGCATGTACTTCTCAGCTGTCATGGTACGACAAGGTTTTCTGCGTTTATTTTTTCTTTTGTCTGTTGTTTAAGAACAACAGAGTTTTAGGGCCAGTTTACAAAACAATTTTAATTAATTAAGACTTTTAAGTTGTAAATTTACGAGAAAGAAAATCATAACTGTTAAATTACGAGATTATAAATCGTAAATCTAAGAGAATAATCTCGTAAATTTATGATATAAAAAGTCATAGATTAACGTGGAAAAAAAACACCAAAGTTTTCAGTTTATTGAAGCCTAGCTTGAAGATGAAATATGTGGAGCCTTTTGTGAAGCTTTATTTCCGGATAGGTTTAAAAAATCCAATTCGGAACTTTTTGGTGACTTAAAATCAGATTATTTTCAGTGTAGCGTCTTTCCGGGGTTCTGTGTCGGTAAAGCGGAGTTTCATCTGTAAAATAAGGAGCTCAGAGACACGTTTGGGTGTAGAGGACCACTGCAGCCTTTATCTCCTTTTCATTCACACCCTGAAGTTCATCTGTCACCTTACGTCATGAACCTGTCATCCAAACACCAATGTGGAAGTAAACAGTGTTCCATACGCCCCCTCCTCCAGATGAAACGTCCTGTTATAACATATGACAATAAAGACGAATGAAAATAGTCTGTTATATTAGTATTAGAACGTTAAAAATGCAAAAAAGTGCTCCTCCTCAGACAGAAGCATCAGGTCTTTAATGGAGGAAGAAGGGATTCAAGTGGACATCTGCAGGGATACAGATTTCTTTATCAAGGGGCCTGAAATCCTGCAAACCACCCATCAATAAATAAAACATTAATAAATCGTAAATCAAACAAATGAGCTTCCAAACATTTGGAACGTTGTCAATAAACATTCAGCTCACCTGTTCCATTGAGTTTAGTCGTCTGCTCTGCTGCTGCTCTCTATGCTCACTTTAATCTGGTAATATTTACTTTTTTTATTTTATTATTTTTGGTGGCCCTAAAACTCTGTCTTACTTAATAATGTCAGAATATATCAAACAAATTTAAGATTTGCATGTAAGCTGAAAACCTAAGGTCAATTGGCTTAGGTGGGGTCTATTAGAAATTGTGCTTTTGCCACTCCAGTGTCACATTATTCAGGGAGAAAATGTGGCACAGGTTTTCTGCACTGAATTTGATATGCATGTAAAAGATTTTCCCAAACTGAGTGAAATGCTGGTTTTGTATTTTTTAAGGTTTATGCAGTTTAGAGTGGGCTTTATTAAGCATGGAAACGATTCTGTAGCATAATTAAGAATAAAAGTCAAAACCCAAAATGCTTTTTCATTTTCAAAATGAAGCTGCATTTTTTTTACTCAAAATTCAAATAAAAAAAGTAATACACCAAAATGCTTTTTCATTTTCTTCAACACTGCTTATTCTGTCACTTAATTAAAATGATAAGGAAAATGGTATTTGACATTTCATTTTCAAAAAGTTCTCTGATAAATATGTAGCAAAATTCATTTAGAAATGTCTCATTTGACGATTAAAATGGATTAACAGAAATGCGTTTTCATTTTCTAAATGTAACTGCATAAAATGACTCAAAATTAAAATGAGAAATCAGTACTTCAAAATACTTTTTTTATTTTCTACTTAAAAACGGCTTATTCTGCGTCATAATTGAAAAAGCATTTCTGGTTTTGACTTTTATTCTTAATTATGCTACAGAATGGCTTCCAAACCTAAGATCCCCAACAAGAAATGCACACAAATCAATTGTGCATCCTGTTTAGAATTTGCAAGTTATCACGGTTGCTTGTGTAACTGATTATAGGATAAACTGATAACAAAATTTAAAAAAAAAGTGTGATTCTTAATAAAAGAGGCACGTAAATGCACTTGGTATTTGTATAGAGCAAATGCCGTTGGCAAAACAAGAACTCCAGATGAGGTTAAAAGGGAACTGGTAAGATGAGTTAAAGAACAGAAAAAAATTCCTTATGATTAAAAATGGCAAATGACAGGTAAAGAGTTGGTAAAATAAGATGCCTCTGACAAAGAGCAGATTTTGACTGGGTATGCCATACAGCCTTCACTTAAAGGGCAGGCCAACAGGAATTTCATATTACTCCAAAACTGTTCAAGTTAGCATTAATCTGATGGGTTTGATTACTTCAATGAAATATTACTCAAACAAATTAATTCCAGTCTAATATCAATCAAATTGTCAAAACCCAAGCAATTTTTTATTTTTATTTATTTATTTTATAGCCAGGGCCAAAAGTTTTGAGAATGACACACATATTACATTCCACAAAGTCTGCAGCCTCAGGGTTTTTCTGGTGTTTTGTCAGAAGATTAAGTAGACTAAAAAAATAATTTCAAGAATTGTATAAATATCAAAAGCTTTTGTTGACAATCACAATTTATTTGCAGCGTTTCCCCAACTTTTTGAGCACCTTTGCAATTCTCCCTAGCATTCAACTTCTGGACCAAACTCTGACTGATGGCAGTCCATTCTTGCATAATCAATACTTGGAGTATTTTAGAATTTGTTGGTTTTTGTTTGTCCACCATCCTTGTAAAGAATTCAGATCTGGGAAGTTTGGTCATAAATGCTAAATATTTATATATTGTTCCCCAAGCCAATAATAATTTTTGCTTTATGGCAAGGGGCTCAATCATGCTGATAAATGCATTGTTCATCACCAGACGGCTGTTGGATGGCTGATAGAAGTTTCTTGGGGAAAATGTTGTTACTATTCTTCATGACTGTTTTAGGCAAGATTGTGAGAGAGCCAACTGAGAAGCAACCCCATTTGCTGCCACAGATAAATGAAATGTCCCCATTGTGGGATTAATAAAGTCATCTATCTATCTATACATTAATGGTAAAAGAATGATGGCTGCATGTGTTTTTTTTGTTAGTAAAAATTGTTAACCTACAAAGAACAATGATTTCAAGCACCATCCTCCAGTTATTCTAACTCAGTCATGGCAGATTGATCTACAGGCTTGTTCTTATCAACATGCGTGTAAATGAAGGAGTCATTGAAATGTTAGCTGGTCCTGTTTTGGCAGGGCTGAAATTCATTTTGCAGTGATTTAAGACTTATCACATTTATCCTCAATAATTGTTAAGCCCTTATAGTTGTAAAGATGTGCTGAATTAAATTTTGTTTAGTCTTTTCAGGCTTCTCCACTGTTGCAACCCTCAAAAACAAGATAACGCTCAGTTTGTTTCTTTCTTTTATAGACCTTCAGACATCTTTGGTTGTGAACTGGGCCTTTCTAAATAAACTGAATTTACTTGCCTTCACACAATAAATTCATATAAAGTAATCCACCAGGGATTTTTATTACTATTTTTTTCTGCATGAATAGGTGCTGTAGTCGCCATGATCATGTTTATTTATAATTCTTCTTTGTCACACAAGTTGAGGCGTCATTAGATGCACCTGTCACCTGTTGTAGTTCGGCTTTTTTGCTTTGATAAAGAGAGGGTACACAGGTCCCGGTATTTTTTTGACTGCTTTTCGTATTTGCTTTTTATGAACTATTCTCTTTGATCTATCACATCTTATGTGTCATCTCTGGCAATGATGAAATGCAATAAATCACGACACAGCCAGTGGATTGTTTTGTCATATCTTTTTGAAGCGCATTGCAAGTAAGGATCTGCCACAGCCTCTCTAGCAGCTCATAAGCCAGCAGCCGCTACAGCTGCACTTTTTGCAGAAAATACTTTTGAGTTTTAGTTGACACTAAACAACACCAAGATTCAAGGCTTGGCATGGCATCTGTCAGGGATTAGAGGTCTAGAAGATAAGAGGTCTCATCATTTAACTGTAAAAGCTATGATCCAGATTCCTAATAGGTAAACTGAAAAAAGAAAAAGGGAATGATGAAATGTAACTATGACCGAATGAATACAGTAAGCAGGTCTTATTAATTTACTGATGCCTTCACAGGTGCGTCTGATGCTGGTCCTTGCTCCTGTGATGTGCATCCTGTCAGGGATAGGTGTGTCCCAGGTCCTGACAACATACATGAAGAACTTGGATGTCAGCCGACCAGACAGGAAAACAAAGAAACAACTGGATTCTACCTACCCCATCAAAAACGAGGTACGGATAAGATGTAGCAGATTTTCCATCCTTTAGAAATTTTACAAAGTAGCTATGTTTTCAATGTACATAATTCACAAAGTTAAAAATTGAGAGCACACTCTTTATACCAGTGTTTTTCAACCTTTTCTGAGCCACGGCACACTTTAACCTTAAAAAAAAATCCCTTGGCACACCAGCATCCAAAAACTAAACAAAAAAGGAGAAACTCATAGTCTGTATTGATCTACAGCCCCTCCACATTCTCACATGCATTTTTGTGATAACTGTTGCAGAAAAAGCTGGAAGTTGCAGCTGTTTTTTTCTAAAAGATGCAATAAAAGTTAAATTAGAAGATTTAAAAACAGTTTAAAGGGTGTTCGTTGGTTTCAAGACGTTTAACAACAGATCTCCTTGTGCGCTGTCACTCTCACAACCCAATGCATCATGGGAGATGTAGTGCATAAAACGGCCGGAGATCGCTTTTCGGAGCTTCATGGTTTTGTTCTCTTGTTCCACGGTCTAATACCGGATTCTGTAGAAAGCTACACCGCTAAAGACGAGCTTTAGCTGGTATTTTTGTTAGAACTGAGCGACTTTACGAGCTAAATCCGGACAAGGAAGTGAAGTCTTTAACCACTTCTGATTGGTCAGACTGAGGACATGTGATTAAACCTCCAAGAATGATTGGTGGAGACAGTTAAAGGGGCGGGACTTTTCCAAAATACAGTCGAAGCTGCAGCTAAATCGAGGTAGCATTATTCTTATCAAAATGTCTTTAATAGAATAAAATAAACGCAAAGAAAAAAGTATTTTACAATCTTTTATATTCCTAACTCCTCAGTGTTTTATCAGGGCCTGTTTGGATGAACAAAGAGCTGAAATCCTGGAGATGGAAAATGTTTTTACATCAGTTAATGAGAGCAATTTCCCACGGCACACTGGTTGAAAAACACTGCTTTATACAATCAATTTGTGATGTCACAAAGGATTTAAAATGGCTCCCAAATGGGGGAAATTGGTACACATGAAAGTAATTAGAAAGCATTTCATCTTTAAATTATTGATGTTGATCTGTAGCTACAGTGTCTCAAACACCCCTTAAATTTCTGCAGATGTTTATATCTTTCCATAAGACAATACTGCAGATATAACTGACTCAATGAAAAATAGTCAATGTTTATCTTTTCTGGCAGTGAAAATTTATTCTCCCTTCAAAAATACTCCAAAAAAAAGGCCTCAAGCCAAATCCCTGGCAACAAAAGTGAGTACATTCTTGCGTAAAAATACCTAAACGTGACACAATAAGTCATTTTCCTTTCCCGGCGCCATGTGACTCATTGGTATTGCAGTGTTTCAGGTGTCAGGTATGTTAAATTTGGTTTTAAAGCTCTAACACTCTCTTAACCTGGTCACTGGAAGTTCAACATGGCACCCAGACATACATTTTGCGTTTTTTGTGTAATTATGGCCCGCAGCAGCAGTCACTGACTGCAAGGACCATATTGTTTTTGCAGTTGGAACGACGACTTCACCACCTGTCAGCGAGAATGTGACCCCCGCCGCATGCTCGAAAAGTCACTAAAATGTGCACACACCTGGGATAAATTGCAAATGAATTTTTCACAAAGTAAACCCCCCCCCCGAAGACGATGACATCACGGCCAGCGATCCCGTCAAAAAAATGAATGGGCCGAAAATTGCGTATGGGGCTGAACAGAATGTACTTCAAAATACAGTCGTGAAACCAAAACACACGTGTTGGGGGTATCCCTAAGAAGTTTTGAAATCATTATTGGAATTTTCAGCAATCGTCTCAACTTTTTGGGCATCAACGACAAGCTACTCTGGAAGAAACGTTGCAATTAGAAGTTGTAGATTTTGAACGTCGTCCGCTTGGCAAGCTAGCAAAGTCACGCAGTGTTATAGCTCCTGTGTTTTTTAATGGAATACTGTGAAATTTGAATGCCTGCATTTGTGCCTGAAGCTGAATACATTGAAATACACCGGATATGGACACATAAGGAATGTGGGCGTGGTTAGCATAAAACCACTGTTGCTAAGGACGACAAAAAGTTAACTTTTACTGATTTGTTTGAAACTGTCAATCTGTTCATCTTCCCGAGGGGACCCAAACAAAAAATGGTTGCAATGGAGATAAAATCAACAGAAAATCCGCCATTTTGAAAAAGCATGTTTTTTTTTTTTTTTTTTTTTTTTTAACTTATGACATATAGCTCTGAACAATGGAGCAATGTGATTTTTCTGAGTAAGTTGAGGATGCTGATAGCTATGCTAGCACTTTTAGCCACATTAGCATAGCTAGCATAGTTATCACAATGAACATTTTAGGTAATGTGTTTTTCTGAGTCAGTTGATAATGCTGATCGCAATGCTATCTTTTTTAGCCATATTAGCATAGTTAGCATAACAAGCATTTTAGGTAATGTGTTTGTATGAGTCAGTTGATGATGCTGATCGCAATGTTAGCACGTTTAGCCATATTAGCATTTCTAGCATGATCAGCATAGTTAGCATTATTAGCTTATGCAGCTTTTACTATCCCTCATCAAAGGTGGGCGGTGAGGACGGCGGTGGTGTGTAGAGTTGGGCGTGGAAGGTGGGTTGCGTCTGCGGGCCATACAACGCCGCTTGCTGCTTTAATTTTATTAGCTTTTACTATAATGCAACAATGTAACTTACAATTTTAGCAGCAAGTAATTTTATAAAATGGGTTATTAGGACAGCTTCAATATACATTACTTGGAAAGGTTAGCCAAGACGTACAGTTCAACGGAAGATTTTAAATTTCGTTAATACTTTAATTTACTTATTTTTCTTAAATTTATCTTACAGCTCCTGATAGGCCTTAGCGGTCTCCCATCCAAGGACCAAACCAGGCCCAATCCTGTTTAGCTTACAAGATGGGGTGTGTCCAGGGCAGTACGGCAATGCTAGTCAACTTAGGGGTGGAGTAGTAACAGACCCAGACTCTTACATCCTGCATTTGATAGAATTTTACAGCCTAAATTAACAAGGAACATAGGAGTTAAATTCTTTGAGCGTGGTGGATAGATAGATAGATAGATGGACAACTTTATTTATCCCTTTGGGAGGTTCCTGCATGGAAATTGACATCTCCATCGCATACAGCACTGGTTGACATACATATAGGATAAAAGCAGTACATTAATCAAAGAAAGTAAAAACAGTTTGCAGTTCTGCAAAACAGCATTAAAAAAAAGTCATTCAGGCCCTATCCCTTTCCTTTTCTGTCCTCCTCCCCCCTCCTAAGTGAAGGTTCAAGAGTTTGATGGCACGGGGGACAAAGGAGTTCCTCAGTCTATTACTCAGTCAGGATACACGTTAGTTTTTTTAGTGTCCTTCTATCTGCTACAGTAGCCAGAGGGTCCAGCCTTGTGCCAACCACAGAGCCAGCCCACCTGATCAGCTTCTCTGTCTTTGAGGTGCCAGACCCCCCCCCCTCCTCCTCGCCACTGATGCACTCCTTGATGGCTGTGTCATCTGCGAACTTCTAGATGTGACACGTGTCCGAGTTGTAGAAGTTGTAGAAGTCCACGGTGTACAGGCTGAAAGGGAAAGGGGAAAGTACAGTCCCCTGTGGAGCTCCCATGTTGCTGACCACAGTGTCAGACGTGAAGTCCTTCAGCCTGACATACTGTGGTCTGTCGGTGAGGTAGCTGGAAATCCAAGCAACCAGGCACGGGTCCACTCGCATACTGGAGAGTTTTTCCTGGAGTACAAGGGGCTGGATAGTGTTGAAGGCACTGGAAAAGTCCAGGAAAGTAATCCTTACAGTGCCTTTTCCCTTGTCCAGATGTGAGTGGGCTCTGTGCAGGAGGAAGAGGATGGCATCCTCTACTCCAACCTCTGCCCGGTCGGCGAACTGTACAGGGTCCTCAGCGTGCAGCACCTGGGGTCTGAGGAGTTTGAGGAAGAGCCGCTCCAACGTCTTCGTCACATGTGATGTGAGTGCCACCGGTCGGAAGTCATTCAGCTCGCTGGGCCGGTTCTTCTTTGGGACCGGAACGATGCATGAAGTCTTCCAGAGGGTGGGCACTCTCCCGAGTTGCAGGCTCAGGTTGAAGATGCGTTGTTGCGGCTCCTCGACTTCAGCAGTCCAGGTCTTCAGAAGCCGTGGACACACCATATCAGGTCCTGCTGCCTCCTTGGGCCGGAGCTTCCTCAGCTCCCCCCTCACTTGGTCAGCCGTGAAACAGGGGAAGGGCTGTGAGGAGGGTAGGTGGGTTGGGGGGCTGTTCAGCTCCTGTGGAGGAGAAGGTGAAGGTTGGGGGGTGTAGTGCAGGAGAGGTGAGAATGGGACGGTGTGGAGAAGTAGTGGCTGCAGCAGCTGGTGGGGAGGAGGGGAGGGCGGGCTGCTGGTGACTGGGTGAAGATACGTCGGGGGGAGGGCAGGCTAAAGTGACGGTGGGTAGTGGAGTGTTCTCACTGAACCTATTGAAAAACATGTTCAGGTCATTGGCTCTCTCTACACTTCCCCCCTCTGTGCTGGTCCTAGCTTTGTGTCCAGTGATGGTTCTGACACCTTCCCAGACGTCCCTCATGTTGTTCTCCCTCAGCTTCTGCTCCACTTTCTTCCCGTGGCAGTCCTTTGCTTCCCTCAGGCAGCGTTTCACCTCCCTCTGTGCTGCTTTCATCTCCTCCTTGTCCTTACTCCTGAAGGCCTTCTTCTTCCTGGTTGAGGACAGCCTTGACTTCCTGTGTTACCCATGATTTGTTATTTGGGTAACATCCAACAGTCTTGGTGGGGACGACCACATCTGCACAGAAGTTGAGATAGTCTGTGATGCAGTGCGTCATCCCCTCGATGTCCTCATCCTGTTCACCCAGCAGTACATCCCAGTCCGTGGTGTTGTAGCAGTCTCTCAGTGCCTCCTCTGCTTCAGGAGTTCACCTCCTGATGGAACGAGTGGAGACAGCCTGCCTTTGACCAGGGGTGTGTATTGGGGCTGTATGTACACCAAGTTGTAGTCTGACTTGCCCAGTGGGGGCAGGGCGGTGACTCTGTATGCCTCCTTCACGTTGGTATACAGTAAGTCTATTGTTCTGTTCTTCCTGGTGGGGCAGTTAACGACCTGGTGGAAGGTAGCCAGGATGGAGTCCAGGGTGACATGATTAAAGTCTCCAGAAATTATTATGAAGGCCTCAGAATGTTGTACATGCAGCCGTGCTGTGATGCTGTATATTTTCTCACAGGCAGCGGCTGCGTCCGCCCTCGGAGGGATGTAAACACAGATTGAGATCACGTGACTGAACTCCCTGGGCAGATGATATGGCCGCAGACTAACGGCTAGCAGTTCCAGATTAGGGCAACACCACACTGCCTTGACTGTGACATGGCCAGGGTTGCATCAACGGCTGTTGATGTAGATGATGAGTCCCCCACCTTTGCTTTTCCCACACTTCTTCGTGTCTCTGTCGGCTCTTACAGCTGTAAATCCCAGCAGGTCCACGTTAGCGTCTGGCACGCTATCGGTTAGCCATGTCTCCGTCAGAATGAGCAAGCTGCACTCACGGTAAATCCGCTTGTTCTCTAGAGCGGACAGCTCGTCCATCTTATTCGGCAGTGAGTTGACGTTTCCCATAATCACGGAGGGAAGCGATGGTTTATAACGCCTCCGATTGACCGCCAGCCTAGCCTTTAGCTTAGCCCCGGCTTTGCAGCCCCGGTAGCTCCGCCGCAATTCCACTGGGATGTTGTGCCTCTCTCCGTGAATACTCTTACGGAGAGCCAGCAAAACCTCTAGAATAAACTAGAGCTGGCTCTAATGTGCAAAGCTTCCATATCCATAGGATACCTAGCAGTAAATCGGAGGATAAGAAAAAAGAAAAACAAAAAAAGATTGAAAAACGAGAAACAGTGCTGCGGAGCGGCTGGAGTAGCTGCCGTCTCTTACAGCGCCATCAGCATTATCCTTAAAATCACATTGCTGGTGTTCTTTCTATTTTTAACCCTATGATTTAATTTGAAGCACTTTTAATTTCATGCTTCTAATTGAGCAATTCCCTTTTATTGGTCTTACGAATTTGAACCTAAAGACTTCCTTTCTACTTTTTTTCAATAATAGCCACTGCTGTGTTAACTGTAACTTTTGTTCTACTCAAATCCACCAGGTTGCCAGTGGGATGATTTTGGTCATGGCTTTCTTCCTTATCACATATACCTTTCACTCTACCTGGGTGACCAGTGAAGCCTACTCATCACCTTCAATTGTCTTGTCTGCCCGTGGAGGTGACGGTAGTCGCATCATCTTTGATGACTTCAGAGAGGCCTACTACTGGCTCCGCCACAACACTCCTGAGGTGAGGCATTTTCCCCCCAAAAAACAGAACAGGCTTCACAAAACGAAGATGCAGCAATTACTAGCCAGAAATTCAGCGCAAGACTTAATTTTTAGGTTTATTTTCTATATGTTGCCTGTGGTTACAGGATGCCAAAGTCATGTCATGGTGGGATTATGGCTATCAGATAACTGCCATGGCAAATCGAACTATTTTAGTGGACAACAACACATGGAACAACACCCATATCTCTAGAGTTGGACAGGTGAGCAGACACCTATGACAGGTATGTATTATTTGGAGCCAAAATTAGGACTCAACTCTGGCATTTCCTCAGGCCATGGCATCAACGGAGGAGAGAGCCTATGAGATCATGAGGGAGCTGGATGTCAGTTATGTTCTAGTAATCTTTGGAGGACTTACTGGCTATTCTTCAGATGGTATGTCTACAGTTATTTCTTTTCACTGTATATCATAGAAGCTTTAAGAGGTACTGTGATGAAAATCAAGTTTTTGGTGTTTTAACATTTTCATGTAGCATTTTTCTCCTGATGGATGACGACATGTATAAAGAAAAGTAGATTAAAATTGTAGTTCAGAGTACCGTATTTTCTAGACTATAGGGCGCACTGGATTCTAGGGCGCTGTCAGTTCTGAGTAATTTTTCGGTATTTGACACATTCAAAAGGCACGCTGGGTGTTAAGGCGCATGCACGTTAACACAACGTACCGGTAAAACATGCATGTTAGTGTTGAACCAGTCCTGTGATGACGTTTCTGACCGCGGGGGAGATCCTCTCCAGGGTCAATAGCGGGTCTTACTTTGGGGGTTCACTTCCCCCTTTCGGAGCCTCAAAGCCTCCAGAACGGGTTCATAATAGAACCAGTGTCTGTATTTTTGGAGGAAAACTTTTTTTTTTTTTTAAATTAAAAATAAACTAACACAAATTGCTTACTCACACACTCACTCGGCTGAGTGCCTGCCCCCCCTTTTGCAAAGTGGGGACTTTTTTCACGTCCTCCTCACTTCCCTACCCCGTTCTCTTGCTGTCTTCTAACTCTTCACTTCCCTCCCCCTATTCTCATGTCTCTTCTACTACTCCGCCAAAGTCTCAAAACTATACTTAGGCGCACTGCCTCATAGGGCGCCCCCTACAGTTTGGAGAAAATTTAAGACTTTTAAGTGCGCCTTATAGTCGTGAAAATATGGAATTTCTTTATTCAAATTGTGGTGAATCTTGAGCAGATGCGAACATTGCGCTGGAAAGGCTTGTAAGTTTGATGTACGGTTTACTTTAGCATGCCGCAAGCCCCCTATTCTGCAGACAAATAGATCCATGTACGTCTTTGTTTTCCTTGTCTGAGCTGGAATCTGGATCATAACTGTAGCTGATAGCTACAGTTAGCTACAATATCAGAATATTGCTCACCATTTTTGTTGCACCAGTAATCTAATTTTGGGGTGTGAGGGACTGTAAGCCAGTGAGAGAGCAGGTAAACAGGTGGATGATGGGAGAAAGCAGGCTTGCTTTGTGCAAACCGTCCCGGTCACTACTCAGAGTCGAAACTTTCACTCTGCAGAAACTCTCCCCATGAAACCAATGACCTAAGACGTATAGAATTATCTTTTTTGACAATCCAAATAACGATGTACCTTGTCACATTACAGATATTAACAAGTTTCTGTGGATGGTCCGCATTGGAGGTAGCACAGAGACAGGGAAACATATCAAAGAACATGACTACTACACTCCCACTGGAGAGTTCAGAGTAGATCGTGAAGGCTCACCTGTACTTCTCAACTGCCTGATGTACAAGATGTGCTACTACCGCTTTGGACAGGTCTACACAGAGGGCAGTAAGTAGTTGCATGTTATTTATTTGATGGAATTCTCACTGGAGGAACTACTCTTGTTTTTTAATCAAAGACAAAACAAGGTCATTTATTTAACAGTGATACTGGAATCATTCCATTCCATGAATGACTTGACAGATGTTTCAGAAGCAAAAGGCAAAAGTAACTGCATTTACTCATAGGCTTTCCCTCAACTTACTGTAGAAGCTGCATATTAAAGTGGAAATTTGCAATGATCACTTTTGTCTTTCAAAACTAATCCAGGAGAATTAGGAAAAGATGTTGTATGTTTCTTCCCAGCACATTACAGATAACTTGTAATTTGAATGTAATTTCTAATTTTATAATATTACTATTTTCAACTAGAAGGAACTGCATTTCCAGAAGAAAATGCAGGGTTGAATGCTGTACTGCTGAATGAAAGCTGAATTTGATGAAGAAATGGCTGAACTGTCCAGGAAAATCCTGTAATATCTTGAAAAGTTAAAGGACCGAAAGTCATAGCAGGAATAAGCTGAAAAGTCTGAACATTGTAATAGTACAATGGTTAAAATAGGTCAAAAATTGTAGAAGGAGTTAAGCATGAAAGCTGAAATTGTTGAAGAAATGGTTGAACTGTTGAAAATTTGATGGAAAGTGATGAGCTGGACTGTTTAAAAGTATAATGGTTAAAGTAGGTGAAAAACTGTAAAAGAAGTTAAGCATGTATTTTAATGAAGCAAAAATCCTGGAATATCCTGGAATGTCTTCAAAAGTTCAAGGATTTGAAGGACCAAAAGTCACAGCTGAAATAAGCTAAAAGAGTTGAACATTTTAATAGTTGAATGGTTGAAAAATTTGAAGCTTCCGAACGTGATCTTGAACCGGCAACCTCATACACCAAAACTTCTCCACGTATTTCTATGGGTCAAAAAAACACGGAAAATCTGGAATGACTGGAAAAGTATAAGGATTTGAAGGACCAAAAGTCATAGCACCCATAAGCTGAAAGAGCTGAACATTTTAATAGTTGAATGGTTAAAATAGGTTAAATATTGTAGAAGGAGTTAAGTGCCAAAAAATGGCGGAAGATGAGCGTAATAAATAAAGACAAACAGGAAAACAAAACATTTTACAGCATTCAACCAATTATAACATGTCAATATTTGAATCCCTTATTACTTTTGGATACAAATTTACATCAAACTTGGCTGTTTGTGTTTTCCTTTGTAATACTGTACAAATTGGAGGTTTGTACAGGTTTGAAAACTAACAGTTATCAACCGTGGATTTTTTGCATGAGTTTTAGGGGCACAAGGATTTTGTTTTAAACAAGGTTTCTGCATTAGTCTTTAGTAAGTCCTCATTTAGTAAAAATCGTATCCAAGTCGAGCAACAATAAACAGAATGCAATTTCAGTTCAAATGAATTTGGTTGACATTCCCTGCAGAGAGACCACCTGGTTACGACAGAGTAAGGAATGCTGAAATTGGTAACAAAGACTTTGAACTGGATGTGTTGGAGGAGGCCTACACCACAGAGCACTGGCTGGTCAGGATATACAAGGTAAACATTTCAGCTAACTTCATGGTGGCTAGAAATGCCTATCATGGGTTAGTTTGCAAAAGTGTTGTAACTGTGCCAGTAATGCATTCAAGTTTCAAGTTTCCCTTTTATTTATCAAAAACAGGTTAAACCATTTTGCAACAAAATGTTTTAACTAAGCTTAATTCATCTTGCAGGTGAAAGATCTTGACAACCGAGGTCTTTCAAGGACTTAACATCTTCAGATGGCCAAGTGAATAACTCTTGAGTGCATGGCACCAAACACTTTCCATTCAAGTATGCAAGAATTTTTTTTATTTTTTTTTTTTTAATCATTTGGGGTAGCCTAATGGGTGTCTTTTTTTTCCCCCTGTCACCAGGAGGCATAATTGCTAAGTGTGTAGAAGAAAGCACTGTTCAGTTATGTGGTTTTGGATACAGGTTTTTTTTTTGTTTTGTTTTTTTTGTTTTCCTTTTGGTCACAAAATACTCTAAATAAAAAGGTGGAAAATCTTCATGACATCTACAATAACGTGTCTCTGGGCAGAACTTGCGTTTACTGTTACTCTGTCTCTACTAAATCAACAGCCTTGAAGTTAAGTCATAGCATCTGGAATTACGTTGTAATCCAGAATCCCTGACTCAACTTTAAGATGAGGTCACTTGGGTAAATGAGAACCTTTTTTCTTCAGGGGTCACCCCAGCAAATCGGCTTCCTCCGTCTAACTCCGTCTTCTGACTCCTCCCTTCTTACACAATCTACCTTTTTTATTTTTTCTTCAATAAACTTTATTGCACAGAGTCCAATTTACAGAAATTCATATTCGGTTGCTCAATAAAGAAACAATTGTTAATATCAAACACACATAGGACCAAACAACAATAATAGTAATAAGCCCTGTGTGTGTCTTTTTATTTACTTATTTATTTTTTAAAAATGCTCATATACAAAGTTAGGGTGAACCAATGTTGTAAATGCACATCAAGAAAAAGCAAAACAAAAATTAAAGCCGCAAGCGGCGTTGTATGGCCCGCAGACGCAACCCGTCTTCCACGCCCAACTCTACGCACCACCGCCCTCACCAACCTCACCGGCCCCCTTTGATCAAGGCTTTTTAGACAACTATGCCAACTATGCCAATTATGCTAATTTGGCTAAAAGTGCTAGCATGACGATCAGCATCATTCAATGAGGTATATCGCTAGAGGAGACATCATGTGATTCTCATGGGAGGAGAGCACCGCCGTCTTGGTGAGGTCAAGTTACTGCTGCAGTGCTTGTGCATGTGAACACATTTTTCACAAAATTCCAGTTCATTGTGCGGGTTTCTACTGCCAAATTCAGAGAAATGAGTCCACGAAGAAGGAAGGCAGAACATTTCACAGGTAAGTAATATGATTTTTTTTCTTTTAATGCTGCAGGGGCTTTATTAATAGAACACATGTTGACATGCATGATGCCGCAGGGCTATTACCAGCATGATGTACGTATAATTTGCTGTCGACATAAATGTAAACCTTATTGTGTTAAACCTATATACAGTATACTAGGACTAGGCTATTATAGTAATATAGATTTATACATTTGACTCAGTGACTGAATTTTTCTTCCAAGTTTCCAATGAACTCAGACTTAAGGAAAAAGTGGGCCTTATCAATAAAAATAGCTAACCCAGATGGATCACTGTGGTACCAACTAGCAATACATTCTGACTATGTTCATAAGATTTTGAGGAAACAGATTTTGATAAGACTGGCCAGACTGTTCGCTTGAAACCGGCACCATACCAATTGTGTTACACAAATTGACCACTCGCATGAATCAGAGTAAATCTATTGTTTTTCTTTGTTTTTTTAAAGGTGAAAATACTTATTGTTGACTTATTATTGATTTATTATCATTGAATATTATTATTGCCATACTATTGATTTATTATTACTATTTATTATTGATTCATAATTATTGACTTATTTATATATTATTATTTATTATTGACTTATTGTTGGGCTTTTCTAAATAATTTAAATTACATGTCAAAGATGTCTAAAACTTGAAATGTTTAAAAATAATTTAAAAAAAATATTTGTAATATTTTATTTATTTATAAGAAGTCCTGCAACAATACATTTTTCATTAAAGTTTGACCTTATAAGGCTTGAAGGCATGAATGCTTGCATTCAAATTTCACTGTATTGCTTTGAAAGGCATGGGAGTTAGATAGATAGATGGATAGATAGATGATGACTTTATTAATCCCACAATGGGGAAATTTCATATATCTGTGGCAGCAAAAACGACATTCAGAAACAATCTATACAATGAATATAACATCAAAAAAGGACATAAAAAATGACATTCATAGTAAATTATTAAGAATATTAAATAATTAAAATTATAGTTACAATTGTTATTGAAATGATCGAAAATGAGATTAATATTAAATAAATATTAAATACTAATAATAACAACAATCACAATAATAAAAATAAAACGTATACAAAAAATATGTGGTCAACTGCAAATGCTCGATTCCTTATGCAACCCGTCGTCAAATGTTTTTTTATTTTATATAACAGTTATAACAGTGCGCCACTTTGCTAGCTCGCCACGCACACGCCATTCAAAATCTACAACTTTTAATTCAAACATTTGTTCCACAGAAGCTTGCCATTGATGCCCTAGAAGTTTCGGGACGATTGCTACAATTTTGAAAAATCTGGTACTGGAACAACTAAAGTGCTTTTTTTCCGATTTCAAGATGGCGGCCTTCTCCACTAGGTCAAAGGTCGACGAAACTCCAGAGGTAGTTGTGGACTTGCTCTAGCGAGATGTGAGTGAAATTTCGTGAAAATCCCTGGAAAAAAAGTTCATTTTTTCATATTGTGTAAAAACGCGAAAAGGGCAAGATTGCAGATTTTGGCACAAAATGGCAGCCAAACCGTAGGTCGTGTCACTTCCTTTGGATATCACGGACAAGGGTAGATTGGTTTCGTTAGTCGATTCTCAAAGAAAAAGTTCTGAATTTTTTCGTTTTTGCCGAGTCGGCACATTTTTTTGCAAAGGTTTTTTGCATACCACGCCCGCGTTCCTTTATCGATCTTGTCGTGCGTAACATCGTTTTGTTTAGCGCGGGCCATCGCATATTTCCTCTTCACGACATTCCGATGAAAAATGTGCGAGCTAGCTAAGATGGCAACGGTTGCGAACTCGCCACGCGCACGCCGTTCAAAATCTAAAACTGAAAAACAAAATCAAAAATCTAAATCTAAAAAAGGTGCTTTTCTGAGAAAATTCCAGATGGCAGCCTTTTCCCAAGGTCAAAGGTCAACGACACTTCTGTGGTATTTGTAGACTGGAGCTGGCAGCAAGTATGTGCAATTGCATGAAAATCGCTCAAACAAAAGTGTTGTTTTTCCCATATCGTGGGAAAACACAAAAATCTGCAATTCTCGGAGTTCGGCACAAAATGGCCGCCAAGCCGTAGGTCGTGTGGCCATCCCATAATTAATTCAAAATTTCTTTGAGATATCCCCGACACGTGTGTTTTGGTTTCGTAACTGTATTTTGAAGTACATTTTGTTCGGCCCCATACATGATTTTCGGCCCATTCATTTTTTTGACGGGATCGCTGGCCGTGATGTCATCGTCTTTGGGGGGGGGGGGGGTGACGTTGACTTTGTGGAAAATTCATTCACAATTTATCCCAGGTGTGTGCACGTTTTGATGACTTTTTGAGCATGCGGCGGGGGTCACATTCTCGCTGAAAGGCGGCAAAGTCGTCGTTCCAACTGCGAAAACAATATGGTCCTTGCAGTCAGTGACTGCTGCTGCGGGCCATAATAATATTCGAAGGCAAGGCAAAAAACAATAAAAAATAATACTTTTGATATATTTTGATACATTTACTGTATTTGCCTTGTTTTTGTTTGGAATGCATTTAAGACACTTATAATAATCGGAAAAATATTTTAAAAAAATACTAAAGGAAGGGCATGCATTTTTCCAATTACATAAATGAATGAAATGTTTGCATAAAATAACATTGACATCAGAAATTCCCCGATCCAGATTTTCCGTAAAGAAAAGAACATCAGGTAAGGTAAATGGAGCTCAAACACTACAGAGGTAGTGAAAAAAGCACAGCAGCGTCTTCATTTCCTGAGGATCCTCAGGAGGGTCAACCTGACGAGGGAGCTGCTGGTTGCCTTCTATCGTTGCTCCATTGAGAGTGTGCTGACATACTGCATCTCGGTGTGGTTTTCAAGCTGCACCATGGCACACAAGAAGGTTCTACAGAGGGTCATAAACACTGCCCAAAAGATCATCGGCCACCCTCTTCCCTCACTGAAGGACCTCTACTGAACTCGCTGTCTTGGGAGGGCACGCAACATCATGAAAGACTGCACACACCCAGGAAACCGGATGTTTAAATGGTTGCCCTCTGGAAAAAGACTGAGGGTGCTGAGCTCACGGACTAACAGACTTAGAGACAGTTTTTACAACAGAGCAATAGCCCTCATTAACACACACATGGTTCAGTCTCTCTAGGAGAAGGAATGTAGATTCGGTATATACACCTGGTGTACATTTGCATATTTGGAAATATATTTGAGTACATATTGTGCTGTTGTACCAAGTGTGACTGTACAATGACAAAGCTTTATCTTATCTTGAAAAGGGAATATTTAAAACTTTGAGTGACAAACAATTGTGAATATCAGTCAAAAATATTTGTATCTGGGTGCAACTGTAAAAGAGATGTCCTAAAGTTTTAGTTTCAGATGAACAGAATACGCATGGTTCCGATTGATATTTGAATCTTTTGTCATAACTCCAACAGGTTAAATTTTAGAAATTATTTTGAAATGTATTTTAGGTGGAAGTGGGTACTTTGTGTATCAAGAAAAGATGTGTTCATTAGGGTGGTTTCTAGGTCGCGTCTGTCGTTTATACTAAAGTTGCAGAAAATGTTTTGTTTAAAGCTTAGTTACTAATTTACTGTTGCATTTTTTTATCTTTTAGGGGAATATCATTAATTTTCAGCTCTGGAAATTGTGGTTTGATTACATTGTATTGTATGTTATGAATTCGACTAAGTAAAGGTATGGGAATTGCTTTACAGACTTTGTTATAACAGTTACTAGAATTCTGTATTTAGTTACAAACTCGTTTGATAACAGCCTTCCATCAGTACGCATGAAGTTATAGACAAAACACACACCATTATCATACCATTCAGACATAAACAAGGATTTCTTGTTTACAGTTATAAATCTGTTGTTCCATAAAACCGTGTGAGGGGAGAATTTATGGGTGAAAAGCATCTTCCCAAATTCTAAATAAGGTTTGTTTGTAAAAGATGGATAGTTTCAGTGGTATTTTTGATAGATTATAATCACATTTCAATAAAAACTCCAGTCCCCTGACCTTCTCAGAGTTTGTTTGGGATATGATACGACATAGAATGAGGCTGGAAAATACAGTCTTGAACTATTTCAACATTTCATTTAAAAAAAAGGCATATACTTATACAGCGGGGAAAATAAGTATTGAAAACATCAACATTTCTCTCAAAAAATATATTTCTAATCGAGCTATTGACATGAAATTTTCACCAGATGTCGGCATCAACCCAAGTAATGCACACATAGAAAGAAATCCAAACATTTATGTCCATAAATGAAGTTATGTGTAATAAAGTGAAATGGCATAGGGAATAAGTACTGAACACATGAAGAAAAGGAGGGTTAAAAAGGTCTGGCAAGCCAAGAAAGCAGCTGGAGTTTGTCAGTATTCAGAAGGTTAACCTGCCCCCTATTAGTGCAAAGTAATATCAGCTGGTATAGTCCTGATTGATGCCTTTTAAAAAGGTTTCTCACCAGCAAGGTGTTAGACAAGAAGCATTGCATGATGGGTAAAAGCAAAGAGCTGTCCAAAGACCTAATTGTTGCAAAACACACTGAAGGCATTGGTTACAGGCGCATTTCTAAACGTCTGAAAGTTCCAGTGAGTACCATTGGGGCCATCATCCGGAAGTGGAAAGAACACGGCATTACCATAAACCAGCCACGGCCAGGTGCTCCTCGCAAGATTTCAGACAGAGGAGTCAGAACAATCATCAGAAGGGTTCTCCAACAGCCCAGGACCAAATCAAATCAAATCAAACTTTATTTATAAAGCACTTTTCATATAAAAATATAACACAAAGTGCTTTACATTAAAACAACAAAATATAAAAACAAGCAAGCATTAAAAAAAATAAATAATAGGGCCCCCCTCCCCGTACCTAGCCCCCCACACCTTTCACACCTCCCACCCTCTAACTCAGGGGTCGGGAACCTTTTTGGCCGAGAGAGCCATAAATGCCACATATTTTTAAATGTAATTTAGAAAGAGCCATACAATAATAGAGTGTCCCTGTCCCGCACTGAGGCACGGAGACTGAACCTCTTTTAAGGTTCTTTATTCTGGTTACTGCAGACCGCAACAAACACCGTACAATTAATTCAGCAACTCCTGAATCTCTCCCACTGAGACGAGAGCGCTTCTCCCAACTTTATATTCCTCTGCTCCCGCTCCCCCATTGGTCCAAACTACCTAACAACAGGCTGAGCGACAGAACTGAGAGCCAATCAGATCTCTGCTTGATGCGTTCAATGAACTCCAGAACTTTTAACGCGGCCCAACAGCCAAGTTAAACTCAGTCCGCGACAATATGTTTAAAAGTAAACATACAAGTGAATGTGAGCATTTGATGTAATTTCAACACTTTTAAATCACAATAAGTCTGTGGATTCTTTTTAATAACATGGTTATGCTGTTGCTAATAAATGATGAGTATTTCTCGTGGTGGTTCTGCTGATGGTCTAGTCTGGTTGATACGTGGTGAGTTTCAGCTTCATGCAGGCGTTGAGACTTTAAACGTGATCGTAGGTCTGAATGTTCTGGAGATGTGAGGAAGACTCAAATGCAGACGTGGAGACAAACACACACTCACACACTGCAGTGAGTGACGGGCAGCGGGTTTTACGTTTTTACAATCCCTGTGCGATTCACCTGCTGCCTGTGAGGAAGAAAGCAGAGGCTGTGGGGCACCCCCACCCTCTGCTTTCTTCCTCACATCCCGTCCCCGCATCTGCGCGCTCTTTCTTAGAGACGGGAGCGTGCAGGTTTAGGCACGGCAATTAATAGGTTTCCTGCTGGAATAAACTCTGTGAAATAATAGATAATAGTAAACTGAGTGCTGGCGCAGATTTTTCTCTCCAAGCACCGCTACTACTGCACGCCCCTCTGGCATCGCATCGCGCACGAGAAGGACTGGTCTAATGAAAAAAAAAATGGTATAAATAAAGATTTGTCTGCGAGCCATACGTGACCATCAAAAGAGCCATATGTGGCTCGCGAGCCATAGGTTCCCGACCCCTGCTCTAACTGATGGGAAATGACAATGAAAAATAGGCTGAGCACAAAAACATGATGCTGGAAACGCTAGTATTTGGAACCTCCCCCCCCCCCCCCCCCCCCGTGAACAGCCGCATAGACAGCCAAATGCAGCATCGAAGGCGGGGACCGCTCCACCACAGTTAAGCGGTGATGCAGGTCCCCATCTAGAGCCGCAGCGGCTGAACAGCAGCCAACTCAGAGGGAGAGGTTCCAGCTGAGGAACCACTGGAAATAAAAATGAATAAAAATGAGAATCAAAAAAAGTAAACATATTGATAAAAAAACGATAAAACATTAAAATAAGGTAAATTAAAATAACACGTTAAAAATCAGGTTCAAGTTAATAAAACAAGATAAAATGGATAAATAAATAAAATAAAAATAGAAAAAACATATAAATAAATAACTGAATAAATAAAAGTAGTAAAAATTTAGCTAAAAGCCAGGTTAAAAAGATGGGTCTTGAGCCTTTTCTTAAAAGCATTAATGCTCTCTGCGGCTCTCAGGTCCTGTGGCAGACTGTTCCATAAACGGGGGCCATAGTGCTGAAAAGATGCTTCTCCGTATGTTTTGGTTGAATAGTTAACAGACCAGTGCCAGAGGATCTCAGGGTCCACCAGGGTTCATACTTTACTAAAAGATCTGATAGATAAGAAGGCGCAAGACCGTTAAGACTTTTAAAAACTGTTAAAAGTATCTTAAAATCAATCCTGAAGCATATGGGGAGCCAATGCAGGGATTTTAAAATTGGGGTGATGTGAGCCCGCCTCATGGTCTTTGTAAGAACTCGTGCAGCAGAGTTCTGGAGAAGCTGAAGGTTCCTAATGTTGGTTTTTGGAAGACCAGCAAGCAGGGCGTTACAGTAATCAATTTACTCACAATAAAAGCATGCATTAGCATCTCCATATTAGCAAGAGAGAGTAGTGGGCAGACTCTAGCCAAATTTCTGAGATGATAAAAACCAGTTTTAACCACCTGTTTTATATGTGGGATAAAAGTCAGCTTAGAGTCAAAGATAACGCCCAGGTTTCTGACTGTTTCTGAATGACTTAATGAAAGTTCCTGTAGCTTCAGAAACTGTTTCTCTCTCTTGGCTTCAGGACCAATAACTAAAATTTCAGTTTTTTCCTGGTTGAGCTGCAGAAAATTATTTGCCATCCATAGTTTTACATCTAAAATACAGTTAAAAAGTGCTTCTATTGGTCTTGTGTCATCAGGAGACATAGCTATGTACAGCTGGGTATCATCAGCATAGCTATGAAAGCTGATGTTGTGGCTCCTGATGACATTCCCCAGAGGAAGCATGTAAATGTTAAAAAGCAAGGGGCCCAGGATGGAACCTTGAGGCACACCACAATTGATTTCATGGACCCCAGAAAAATATGTGTCCATGCTTACCATAAAGCTTCTCTCCATGAGATACAACTTAAACCACTTGAGAACAGTCCCTGAAAGGCCAAGACTTTTCAGTCTGTTTATAAGGATCAGGTGATCAACAGGATCAAATGCTGCACTTAGATCTAACAGAACTAGTACTGGGATCTGACCTGAATCCAAGGCACACCTGAGATCATTAACAATTTTTAACAAGGCTGTCTCAGTACTGTGGTTCGTTCTAAAGCCAGACTGGTTTATCTCAAAAATGTTGTTTTGTAAGAGACCACTCGTGGAGAGCTTCAGAAAGACCTGGAATCAGCAGGTACCGTTGTTTCAAAGAAAACAATAAGTAATGCACTCAACCGCCATGGCCTCCATGCACGCACACCACGCAAGACTCCATTTTTGAAGAAGAAGCATGTTGAAGCTCGTTTGGAGTTTGCGACACAACATTTGGATAAACCCATGACATTCTAGGAGAAGATACTCTGGTCAGATGAGACCCAAATTAAACTCTTCGGATGTCATAAGACACAACATGTTTGGAGGAAAAATGGCACCGCACAACACCCCCAAAACACCATACCAACAGTCAAGTTTGGAGGTGGGAGCATCATGGCGTGGGGCTGTTTTTCAGCATGTGGTACTGGTAGACTTCATATCATTGAAGGAATAATGACTGGAGAAAAGTACTGAGACATTCTTGATCAGAATCTGCCGTCATCTGCCAGGCTGCTGAAGATAAAAGAGGGTGGATCTTTCAGCAAGACAACGATCCCAAGCACACAGCCAAGGTAACACTAAACTGGTTGAAGAAAAAGAAAATAAAGCTACTAGAATGGGCCAGTCAATCACCAGACTTGAATCCAATTGAAAATCTTTGGAAAGAACTGAAGATCCGGGTTCACAGAAGAGATCCCCGGAACCTTGAAGATTTGAAGGCAAGTTTGTGTGGATGAATGAGCCAAAATCACACCTGAGCAATGTATTCCACTGGTTTCTCCATACAGGAGGCGTCTTGAGGCTGTAATCACCAACAAAGGTTTTTGCGCTAAGTATTAAATACATTTCAGTTAGCGTGTTCAATACTTATTCCCTGTGCCATTTCACTTTATTACACATAACTTCATTTATGGACATAAATGTTTGGATTTCTTTCTATGTGTGCATTACTTGGGTTGATGCCGACATCTGGTGAAAGTTTCATGTCAATAGCTTGATTAGAAATATGTTTTTTGAGAGAAATGTTGACGTGTTCAGTACTTATTTTCCCCGCTGTATAGCGCCTTGTAGGCTACAAGGCCCAAAGCGCTTTACAATCACAGACCCATTCACCCAGTCACACACACATTCACACACTGGTGGCGGTTCCGCAGCCAAACACAGGGGCCTCCCCACCAAGGGCGTGCAAGGTGGGAATTGAACCTGCAATCTTACGTTCATGGGTCAACCACCCTACCGCTGCACCATGGCAGAGGGTGCAACTTAATTTTGGCTTCAATTCTTGGTACTTTAGGGAGTGCCTTGGATGTTGAGTTTTAATAAACTCCTGAGTTGCTTTGGCTGTATGTTTTGGGTTGTCGTCCATCTGTATCATGAAATAAAATATATGTCAGTCCCAATTATCTGGGTCCTTTTTTCGGGCTGTTCATATACTCTCTGATAAAGCTGTGTCATCAGCAATTTTAAATTCCCTGTCTAAATGTTAATACTCTCAAAATCTGGAGAATAGTTAAAGATGGCTAGTAATTCCACCGAAATTATGAACAACAGCGGGCTAATTGGACATCCTTGGCAAACACCTGTTTTTACAGAAAAGCTGTTTGAGAAACCTCGGTTCAGTGCAATGTTGCTACTTATGTCTTCTTAGAACATTTTTATTATGTTACAAAATTTTGATTCAAAGCCAAAGGTTTCCAAGGCATTAAACAAAAAGGGTGTAATGAGTTTGAAGGCCTTAAAAAAATCCAAAAAGAGGATAAGACTTTCCTGGGGAGAAATTTGGGTGTAATCTAATATATCTAAGATTAAGAGAGTGTGGTGATGAGTATGTTACCTGTTAAGAAAGAGTGATTGTGTTTCATCTATGATCTGAGTTATTCCTGATTTCAGTTTGTTGGCATAGATGTGCTAATATTTTAGAATCACAACAAAGAAGTGTGATTGGTCTCCAATTATCAATTAATAACACGTCTTTGCCTGGTTTGGGTCAAAGGGAAATAATGCCTCTTTTAGTTGTAGGTGATAACATTTGTTTGTCAATGCATTCATTGAATTCCTCAAACAACATTTCTCTGTCATTGCAAAAGTACTTATTGAATACAACTGTAAATCCATCTGGTCCCGGTGATTTACCACTGGCCATTTGGAAAACAACTGTATCAAGCTCGTCTATGGTAAATTCAGATTCTTTGAGAGCTCTGAATGTCTTGTCTTATTTAGGGACTATATCATAAGTTAACCTTTCAAACAAGAGTGTGTTTTGAATTGAATATCGCGTAGTGTAAAGGTTTTTTATAGAAGTTAGTGATATTATCCTTAATATTGTTTTGGTCTTCTACTAGAGTGTTTTCAATCTGCAACTTAGCGATAGATTTTTTCTTTGTCTACTTTTTTCCCAGTTAAAAAAATAAGTCGAATTTTCTTCCTCCATCTTCTATCCATTTTGCCTTTGAACGAATAAATACTCCTTTGGTTTTTTCAGTATAAAGTTCATCTAATTATGGCCCGCAGCAGTCACAGACTGCAAGGACCATATTGTAACTGCTACGAGGGTCGAACACTCAAAAAGGTCCAAAATGTCAAAAAAACGCGCTAAAACGCCAAAATACCAGGTCAAAAGTCGCCCAACGCACAAAACGACACAACAATTGTATAGCGCAACAAAAAAAAACACACACACACAATACCATTGCACAAACGTCAAAATTGTAATCGCAAAAATGACGACAAAAACACGAAAAAGCCCTCAAAGGACGGGTTTAACGCCAAAAAGACATGTCCAGCCTATAGTAAAAGACAGGCTGCATTGAAATACATAGGAAACCTGACCGCAAAAACTTCTTATTGTTTTTCGAAAGTTTTTTTATTATTATGGCCCGCAGCAGCAGTCATTGACTGCAACGACCATGTTGTTTTCGCAGTTGGAACGACGACTACGCGAATGTGACCCCCGCCGCATGCTCGAAAAGTCACCAAAACGTGCACACACCTGGGATAAATTACAAATGAATTTTCCAGAAAGTCAACGTCACCCCCCCCCCCAAGATGATGACATCACGGCCAGCGATCCCGTCAAAAAAATGAATGGGCCGAAAACCACGTATGGGGCCCAACAAAATGTACTTCAAAATACAGTCGCGAAACCAAAACACACGTGTCGGGGATATCCCAAAGAAGTTTTGAAATCATTATGGGGCGGCCACACGACCTACGGCTTGGCGGCCATTTTGTGGCGAACTCTAAGAATTGGCGATTTTTGTGTTTTCCCACGATATGGGAAAACAACACTTTTGTTTGAGCGATTTTCATGCAATTGCACACACTTGCTGCCAGCTCCAGTCTACAAGTGCCACAGAAGTGTCGTTGACCTTTGACCTTGGGAAAAGGCCGCCATCTGTAATTTACTCAAAAAAGCACCTTTAGCACCAGATACAAACGAAAACATGTCGTTGGAATTTTCAGCGATCGTCTCGAAACTTCTCGGGCATCAACAGCAAGCTACTTTGGACAAAATGGTGGAATTAGAAGTTGTAGATTTTGAACGGCATGCGCGTGGCGAACTTGCAACTGTTGCCATCTTAGCTAGCTCGCACATTTTTCATCAGAATTTCGTGAAGAGGACATATGCCATTCCCTGACCTGCGCTGAACAAAACGATGTCATGTACGACAAGATCGATAAAGGAAGGTGGGCGTGGTAAGCAAAAAACCCTCGCAAAAAAATGTGCCGACTCGGCAAAAACGTAAAGATTCGGAACTTTTTTTTGTGAATTGATTGTGAAACGAAACCAATCTACCCTTGTCCGCGATATCCAAAGGAAGTTTTGAAATCATAACGGGATGGTGACAGGACCTACGGTTTGGCGGCCATTTTGTGCCAAAATCTGCCATTTTTCGCCATTTTCGCGTTTGTACACAACTTTTTTTCCAGGGATTTTTACGAAATTTCACTCATATGTTGCTAGAGCAAGTCCACAACTGCCTCTGGAGTTTCGTCGACCGTTTATCTCGGGAAAAGGCCGCCATCTTGAAATTTCTATGAAAAACACCTCTACCGCTGGATTCAATCGTAAACTTGCTGATGGAATTTTCAGCGATCGTCTCAAAACTTTTTCCGGCATCAACGGCAAGCTACTCTGGAAGAAATGTTTCCTTCTACAATCGCAGTTTTTCTAATATTAAATTTGAACCACTCCTATGTTAATAGGAGACAGGTATTGTATTTATTTTATTTCAAGAGTAAGTTATTTGATTTTTTTTACATAAGTTTGTGTTATTTAAAAGGTTATTATTGAATTTCCAGTGGGACGCTCCAGTTTTTGGTTGATACATTTTTTTTTTCTCAAGGGAAAGAGCCAAAGTGATAGCACAGTGGTTAGTGCGAGGAGAGTGGGAGATATTACAGTTCAATGTTGAAGATGTTAGATTACTTGTTACTAACCAGTAATCTATCCTTGAGTGTTGTGTTATTTCAGGTATATTGAAGATTATTTGGATTTTTTCTACACCAGATATTGATATGGTCGAGAAAGCTGTAGAATTCAGAAATGATTTTATTGAAACGAGGAGAGTTATGTTGAATTGGATATCTGTCTTGGTATTCATCTGGTACTACATTGAAATCCCCTGCAACAATAACTTTGTAAAATAAAAAAGGGAACATGTGAGGAAGCAGAGAGTTTCATAACATAAATGATATGACATGATTTCAGTGAAATTTCAGATGAAGTCTGATCTATACCGGCTTAACATATTCTGTCCATATAGACCAAGTAGCGTAAAAAACATCCAGCCGTAGTTGTAATGACTGTGAGATTTTTTCCATGATATAAATTTGTTGTACAACATCAATCCAGTCCTCTGTCGTTGGTTGTTCAGGTTTAAGCCATTTCCTGGTTATTGCTTTCAGACTGGCTGCCAGCAGAATGTAGAGCAGTTTCTTACTTTTATTATCTAAGCCATCAATTTTACTCAAAAACAGACTTTCAAACCACACAGTCCCAAAACATATGGAAGTGAATGGCTCCATTGTTACCACACCTCCAACATTTACTACTTCCTAGGTATTTTTTCTGAGAGGGTGTAGTAAAAAACCTCATTATGCTCTTCCAACAGAATTCATGCCAAATGTTTGATCCTGTTGTGACCCATTGTTTCCGACATACTTGATCCCAATCCTCCTCTGTAATCCTCCTTCTCGCCCCCATCTTTCCTTTACATAGTACGTGTACTCCCCCTTGTCCACCTACATCAGTGTGTAAACTCACCAATGCAATTTTGGAAGAATGTTCCAAAATTCCTATAAACAAACTTCCCAAGCTTGTGGACAGCCTTCCCAGAAGAGTTGAAGCTGTAGAAGCTGCAGAAGGTGGACCCACATCAACTGTATGGGTTAGGAATGGGATGGCACTTCAGTTCATATGTGAGTTGGCAATATAGTACAACAACTCAGATGCCATTGAAGTGCAGACTTTCAGCTTTTATGTATATATGTATGTGTATATGTGTGTGTATATATATATATATATATATAAAAAAAATAAAAAAAAACGCCCCTCTCACCCTCCGCGGGTGGTTTCTCCTCCAAGCTCGGGTCCTCTACCAGAGGCCTGGGAGCTTGAGGGTCCTGCAGTATCTTAGCTGTTCCTAGCACTGCGCTTTTCTGGACTGAGATGTCTGAGGTCTTTCCAGGTATCTGTTGTAGCCACTCCTCAAGCTCGGGGGTTACTGCCCCGAGTGCTCCAATTACCACAGGCACCACCGTCATCTTCACTTTCCAGGCTTTCTCCAGTTCTTCTCTGAGTCCCTGGTATTTCTCCAGTTTCTCATGTTCCTTCTTCCTGATGTTCCCATCGCTTGGCACTGCCACATCCACCACAACGGCTTTCCTCTGTTCTTTATCCACCACTACGATGTCTGGTTGGTTCGCCATTACCATCCTATCAGTCTGCATCTGGAAGTCCCACAGGATCTTTGCCCTTTCATTCTCTACCACCTTCGGAGGTGTTTCCCATTTTGACCTTGGGGTTTCCAGTCCATATTCTGCACACATGTTCCTGTATATTATTCCAGCCACTTGATTGTGCCGCTCCATG
The DNA here is from genome assembly GCA_023969325.1 of Oryzias curvinotus. NCBI lineage: Eukaryota > Metazoa > Chordata > Actinopteri > Beloniformes > Adrianichthyidae > Oryzias > Oryzias curvinotus. The sequence continues at coordinate 29,971,461 of CM043719.1, read as the reverse complement.
TATGCTTTACCTGCCAGCATCTTACATCCTGCAGTTATGTGCTGGATTGTTTCAGGCGCCTCTTTGCACAGCCTACACCTTGGGTCTTGTCTGGTGTGGTAGATCTGAGCCTCTATCGCTCTGGTGCTCAGGGCTTGTTCCTGAGCTGCCAGGATGAGCGCTTCAGTGCTGTCTTGTAGGCCAGCCCTTTCTAGCCATTGGTAGGACTTCTTGATATCAGCCACTTCAGTTATGGTCCGGTGGTACATCCCATGCAGGGGTTTGTCCTCCCATGAGGATCTGTCCTCCAGCACTGTATCCTCTGCTCTCCATTGCCTGAGACATTCACTGAGCACACTGTCAGTTGGGGCCTTGAGCTTGATGTATTCATGCATCTTGGATGTTTCATCCTGGATAGTGGCTTCTACGCTCACTAGTCCTCGGCCTCCTTCCTTGCGGCTAGCATACAGTCTCAGAGTGCTGGATTTTGGATGGAACCCTCCATGCATGGTGAGGAGCTTCCGTGTTTTAACATCCATGGTCTGTATCTCTTCCTTTGGCCATCTTATTATTCCTGCAGGGTATCTGATAACTGGCAGTGCATAGCTGTTTATTGCCCGGGTCTTGTTCTTGCCATTGAGCTGGCTTCTCAGGACTTGCCTTACTCGTTGAAGGTACTTAGCTGTTGCAGCTTTCCTTGTTGCCTGCTCCAGGTTGCCATTTGCCTGGGGAATTCCAAGGTACTTGTAACTGTCCTCAATGTCTGATATTGTTCCTTCTGGGAGTGAGACCCCCCCCTGTGTGGACTACCTTGCCTCTCTTTGTCACCATCCGGCTGCATTTCTCGAGCCCGAATGACATCCCAATGTCATTACTGTAGATCCTGGTGGTGTGGATCAGGGAGTCAATGTCACGATCGTTCTTGGCATATAGCTTGATGTCATCCATGTAGAGGAGGTGACTAATGTTGGCCCCATTTCTGAGTTGGTATCCATAGCCAGTCTTGTTGATTATTTGGCTGAGGGGGTTCAGACCTATGCAGAACAGCAGTGGGGACAGAGCATCACCTTGGTATATCCCACATTTGATGGACACTTGTGCAAGTGGTTTCCCATTGGCTTCAAGGGTGGTTTTCCACAGCTTCATTGAGTTTCTTATGAAGGCTCTTAGAGTCCTGTTGATGTTGTACAGCTCCAAGCATTCAGTGATCCATGTGTGTGGCATTGAGTCATAGGCCTTCTTGTAATCAATCCAGGCTGTGCACAGGTTGGTGTGCCGTGACTTGCAGTCTTGGGCGACTGTTCTGTCGACCAGGAGTTGGTGTTTGGCTCCTCTGGAGTCTCTACCAATGCCCTTCTGTGTGTTACTCATGAATTGATCCATGTGCCTATTTATCTTGGTTGCAATGATGCCTGACATGAGCTTCCATGTTGTGGAGAGACAGGTTATTGGCCGGTAGTTGGATGGGACTGCACCCTTTGAGGGATCCTTCTGGATCAGGATCGTTCGCCCTTCCGTTAGCCATTCGGGGTGAGTCCCATCTCTTAGCAGCTGGTTCATTTGTGCTGCCAGGCGTTCGTGGAGTGTGGTAAGCTTCTTTAGCCAGTAGGCATGTATCATGTCAGGGCCCGGTGCTGTCCAGTTTTTCATACCTGAGACTCTTTCTTGGATGTCTGCCACTGTGATGGTTACTGGATTCTGTTCAGGGAGGTTGCTGTGTTCTTTTCTCAGAGAGACCAGCCACTGGGCATTGCTGTTATGTTGCTCGTCTCCTTCTCCCATATTCTTTTCCAGGTACTGTTCAGTTTCTAGCCTTGGTGGGTCTGCTCGGCTGTTTTGACCCTGCCACTGAGCGTACACTTTCGCTGGGTTGAGTTGCGAACAGCCTGTTTTATTCGTCTGGCTTTCATTGTCTCTTGTGTATCTCTTAGGCGGGCTACTCAAGGCTAGGAGCCTTATATATATATATATATATATATATATATATATATATATATATATATATATATATATATATATATATATATATATATATAATATATATATATATATATATATATATATACACACATACACATATATTTACTTATATATACACACACACACACCACACGCATATATATATATATATATTTATTTATTTTTATATATATATATATATATATATATATTTTCTTAGAGTGAGCATGCTGGTTCACTCTAAGAAAAAGTAGGATGATATGGATTTTTATGAACGTTTTCCAAACAATAAATTCTTGTGATATAAGATTATTTAAGGGAAGACAAGTAGATACTGTTTGTTGTGTAGGGCGTTTTTGTGTATTTTATTGACGGTTCCCCTGCCTTTGCAGCTTCACATCAAGGCAAATTCCAGCTGTAAGTTGTTTTCTGCATCACCACAGACAAAATAAACAGTTCATGATGTTCAATATAGCTATATCCAATTTTTTGCTCTCTAATGTTTGTGAATAAATTATGTTTGTGAATAAAGTAAGTAAAAAAATAATAAAACAGGCAGGTGATATCATTACAATCACATGAACAAGAAAAAAATCATTTTTATGACATGGACACATTGTGACTTTTCATTTTTACTTGCAGCTCATCTTATAGTTTTTATGACCAGATGAGGTTAGTACCCAGTCTGTTTGGAGTTTTTGAAAATAGAATGAAAATCATGGAAAAGATTTGATGTCACGGCAGGGGTTGGAGGGAGTACCCAGATGCAGCGAGAAGGCAGGAGTTCCAGGTGATGAGGTCTTTGATCAGAACTTTGATTTGAACTATGAACCCGCACAGGAGGAAGGGAAAGACGAGACTTAAATACATACAAACAAGACGAGACACATGAGAACAATCAGGACAGATGGGTACTAAAAGTCGAACTCAAAACTGTGATACAATAACAGGAAACCTTTCAAAATAAAATAGGAAACAGAACAAAAAAAGAACCAAAAAACAAAAGCAAAGAGCCCCAACCGTATTATTTGAACGTGATCTCAAATTATGTTAGTGTGACTTCTACTGTAGGGCAGTGGTCCCCAACCTTTTTGTCACCGTGGAAAGTTTGTTTTTTGCTCATTTTGGTTGTTTGGGTTTAATTTTAGTGGGGTGTATCACCTGATGTTTGGTGTCGCGACTTTGACGTGCGTTAAGGCCCGTACACACCGGGACGAATATTCGCCTGGCGCTATTCGCCAGCGTTTTTCGCCATGTCTTTTGTGTTCACACCCAGGCGATTTTCGCTGACGATGAGCCGACTGAACATGCAATTTCATTCCCTGACATTAGATGGCGCTGTACACAAGGCAGTCGCTTGTCACTCAGAAGAAGAGAGCCACTATTTACGCGCTTGTCAGAAGAACATGGTGAGTTTTATCGACTGGTACAAGAGCTGAAAATGTTTAATGAGCGTTTTCGGGGATATTTTAGAATGTCCGTCATTATTTCTTTGCGGCAGTGTAGCCGCTACTTGGCGTCTATCTTCTTTGCTGGTATGTGTGATCAGAAAGGCAGTGCTGTGTTTGAGCGCCCCCAAGTTGTGTTTTACTGTAACTTCAGAAGCTCCAGACACGTGAGCAAAAGCGCCATTCTCATTGGTTGAATAGATTTCGACGCGAGGCGTCAAAAAAAAAAAACGAACCCGAGGCGTTTTTTTTTTTTGACGCTTTGACGCGTGGCGTTTTTTCGCGTCGGTGTGCACACTCTCATTGGTGCCCTTTGTTTAGTCCCGAGGCGAATTTCGCCGACGAAAATCGCCGGCGAAATTCGTCCCGGTGTGTACGGGCCTTTAAGTGTGACAGATGTAACAAAGTGAATCCGGTCACTTTTCAAAATAAAACGTTTTTGTCGGAAAAAAAAACAATAAAATGGAAATTATTTTTTCTTTCTGTGCGTCCCGGTGCCAAAATTTCCCGCGGCCCGGTACCGGTCCGCGGCCCGGTGGTTGGGGACCACTGCTGTAGGGCACTCGATTTTGTTTGGATTCTACTAAACTGTTGGTTTTCTTTACTGGATCTGGAATATATAGCAATAATCTCTGGCTTATGTGATAATGTGTCCTAATGATAATCAATGATTATTACATATCTGTTACCTAAAGTGTGGATCACTACTGTTTATTGAAAACTATACAACTGTGTACAATAACATACTGAAAAGATGTCAAAATTCTTTCTAAGGATAATCAATAAGCACTCGATTTTGTGACTTGATAAATTGATCTGCAATGATATCTGGATTTAATGAAATTGTATTTTGATTATGCTCAATGAGTATTACATGTCTGTTACTGTCTACTGAAATCAAGAATAAATGTTTTCTGAAGATAATCCATCATTAATAAGCACTTGATTTTGTAACTTGAAAAGAATCTATCAGATCAGAACCGGATTACGAAAACTTTGTACAACTGTAAAATGAATTGGAGTGGGATTATATAAACTTGCTTCTTCCCACTCTTTTTCAAGCAATAAAGTAAGCTCTTCTTGACTTTAATTAACGATCACTATATGTAATTAGGCAAATGGGATTTAAATGTGTCTTTGTTTTTTATGTACCAATGCATTTCATCCTTTTTGTATTGAGTTAGATTTTTAGGCGTGATTTTTTTATTGTATTGACTACAATTAATGCTTGATACTTGCTGCCTCAATTAATTGAAATTCAATAAAAAAAAACAAGAAACAAAATAAATTCTAATCAAATCAATTCACAGATCATCCGTGTTTTTTTAAATGCACAAATGTTTTACATTGAAAGCAATACTCTTCCATAGTTATTGACTGTTCTTTAAAAAAACAAGCCATCCTGCCTTTTTTTGTATTGTTAATAAAGTTAAAAAAAAAAAGGTCCGTTGTTTGATGAGACTTTTCAAAGTAAATTTGTACGATACAAAATACATCTCACACATCTAAATAGTATAGAAATTGAATACATTACGTACAACTGACTTTTGTCAAATACGTGGTTTATTAAACACCACATCCGTAATAGCTTTGTATGACGAACAAGCGGAACCGGAAGTAGGTTTTCATAAAGCCCACGAAGTTGAGGCTTAGAGGCTTGTGTTATTTGCTTCCGTCTTTCAAATATTTGACGTAAATGCCGTGGATTTTATACAGAGCATGCAGAATCGTTGCGCTGTGCTGACATGCCCCAGCGGCAAAACGGACTTTCAGCCAATGTTTCGGTTCCCTCATGATCGAGAAAGGTAACAATAAATTGTGGCGTGGCCTACTATCCCGGTCGGTGTGAGACAGTTCTGCTTTTCTGCATTGTGTACAGATAATTTTTTTTGAGTTTCCTAATTGGGTTTCTTGATCAACGATGTTTTTATTTAAATCTGGTAAATATGTTTGTCTTGGTTTATTAAAAAAAATAATAAAAAAAAACTTCAATTGTTGAACGGCTTCCAAGCCGCCGCCATTACGCGATTGTATGGTAGCGATTGTTCCCACTGGTTTTCACATGTCCTTGTGGCAGTTTTGTCATGATTGAATGACTTAGCATTTTGAGCGTTGTAACTGGTGAATTGAATTGTTTTAAAAGACGTCATGAAAAGAAGTTGTACAAGATTATGGTGTTTCGCTGTAGTGTTTTTTTATACATATACATATAGGCTAGTGCTAAACTGTGTTTAAAAATTAAAACATTGTTGTGGCATTAAACAAAGGGCATATGAAAACTTGTATGACTAGCTGGACACAAACACCGGAAATGTCTATATTAGGACAGGTGGAGAAACCAAGATGGAAGGAAGTGCTGCAGGACAGTGATGGAAATGTGTTTACAAGTTTTGCAAGTGTGATGGAAAGATGAAACATAAACTTTGAAGAGCTCATAAATTAGGAAAATGTTTGCGAGCACAGAGGTGTAGAAGTGGCTGTTGTGGAGCAGAATGTATTATTTCTTTAAGACTACAAGGGAAGCTCGGCTTCCTTTATGATGTCACAAAATTAATGGTCAAATATGTACTATTGTATTGTATTAACATTTTATTGACTAAAAATGCGTTAGAAAACGTTCATCTCAAAGACGAGTTCTTCAGAATCAGTTACATATAGCAGGTCGGCTGACTATTTCCTCATACATTCCTGTGGCGTCACAGTGCATCTCCCTATAGAAGTCCAGCGTCCATTGACTTCAATGGGGCTGCTTTGTACTTTTTTTTTTTCAGCGCTTCGGGCTTTTAGGTACTAAAAATATGTTTATATATTTGTTTTCTGTGTAGCAATAAACATAATTGAACAGATATGAATAAATAAAACCAAGATTTAAAAGATTAGATATTTATTTTTATAAAGAAAGCCCAGATTAAATCAGTCATGATCCCCATCGTAAAACAACAGGGTCACAGACCATTATGGTGTCAAATTAGCGCCTAAAGTACTGCACATCAAAACAGTAAAACCGCGCATCAAAACCCCAAATCTGTGAATCAAAATGCATAAATTGCATGAATGCATAAATTGCATGAATGCATAAATGCATAAAAAACGTACAATTTGCAACCAAAAGCTTGTCTTTTTGAGTTGCATTTTTATTTTTTGAGTTGGGCTTTTATTTTTTGCAGTTTTTATTCTAAAACCTGTCGACACGTAAAAACAGCGACATGTCAGTCAAGGGGAGGGGAGGCGGGACATTCCTGATATCCAGAAGCTCATTGGCTACCGAATAACACAGAGTCTTACGTCAACCGACCAGTTTAGAATGTGCCGGTAAGTTTTTCATGTTTTTCAAATCTTTTACAATATTAAACGATCAAACGTGTACTTTATTTAACCAGAGGACGCCAGCACAGTCAGATGAGGAGCTCCACCAGTAGCTGCTAGTGAAAAAAGATGTTAGAAAGTTAGATGTTGCATGACAAACTATCACCATTGTTCTCCCGTGTTAGCATGCTAGCTAGCTCAATGCTAGCGGGGTTTCCAGCTCTTTTCATGACTTTTATGGATTAAACCGGGGGTCGGCAACCCACAGCTCAGGAGCTGCATGCGGCTCTTTAGCGCTGCCCTAATGGCTCCCTGGAGCATTTTCAAAAATGTTTGAAAATGTAAAAAGATGGGGGAGAGAAATATATTTTTTGTTTTAATATGGTTTATGTAGGAGGAAAAACAAGACACAAACATTCTTAACGTTTTCCAATGCTGTAAGAATGTGTAGAATAATTATTAAATTTCAACATTTCTGTGCATCATAGCCTGCGACACACGTTTCTACCAGCAGGGCGGCGGACCACTAGGCAGGTGGCTGATGTAAATTGAACCACTGTCAGTTCTGTGCATTGCTTTGTAACAATTCACCCTCCACTCAGCGAGGGGAACGTCACAACGCCGTTCTACGGCTGGGGCATTAAATATCAAGACCATCTGCTCTCTAATATTACCAAGAAAAAAATTCACAAGTTTGTTTGTGCAGCCGTGTATTAGGGTTGTGCCGATGGACGATATCATCGTCCATCGTGATGGGTGACTGACATCCCTATGGAGAGACCACCATCGTGGTGCCACGCCCCCGCCACGTTGCGAGTGGACCCCATAAGCCGCGGTTACATGTACAAAATATCTCGATGGGATCAATGGTCAGGATTAGAATCCAACCGTGTACATAGGCCCAGAAAAAATGTTTTCAGAATATAAAAACGTTCACTAAGGTCACACTTTCCGTCGGAATAAAAACCGGAAGGATATAAATTCCGCCGAGCGGCTTTTTTTTTTTTTTAAACTTTATTGAATGTAACAATTAAATACAAAACGATGTTAAACAGCGCAGAGCGGCTATATTCATTGACATGTCAGCTCGGTAAAATACGAGATGATCTTCTAAACGTGCTTTTAATAATGTTACGGTTATTATGAAACACCTGTTCGCTCATCATTTGAATCTTAATCCGTGTTGTCAGCGCTTTTTCTGAGCGCTGTTGTTAGCCCATGTTAGCATACTGCTATGCTAACATGGGCTAACAACATTAGCTTTGGGTGGCGCTGCATCCTGGGAATAACATCAGCCGTTATTTAGTCGGGACACGACTGGAACACAAATCCACGTCATTGTTTGAATGTTTTCTAAGGACTGAGCGACATTTCTGCTTTGAAGCTCAAACCGCTGTGTCTGCTGACGATCCGAGCTGTGCTCAGACACTCACTTTTAAACCCGGTTCTGAGTTCGGTAGCTCGTACCCCTAGAGCTGTGGGACGGATCGCAGTCTTAAATCTCCCACACATACCGCTCATGTAGAGGACCTCTTTGCACCAAATCCATTCTTACTGGATCAGAAAGTGTGGTTGGCCATTCAGCTGGACCAAATGGATTTGAGGTGTGTGGAATTTTGGATCCAGTAGCTCCTCCTCCATTCACGCCTCTGTTGGAGCCTCTGGAACATAAGAGACATAACTTCAACAAAAGCAAACAGTGAAAAGTCAAAGAGTCAAATCAAATCTACATTAACAGTTGCTGTGATGCTGGAAGCAGAATGTTAGAAAGAATTGGCTTCACTGTTGTGTGTGTGTGCAAATGTATGACTTTCTTTTAAGTAATAATGAAACAATAATTTTGATATAGGTTTCATTTTTGGTGGATTTGAATTTACCAGCAGCAGCATCAACGTTTTCTCTTTCAACAGAAGATGTGGTAACAGGAGTTTCGTCTGCAGCTAAAAAACAAGAATTATTATACAATAATTAATGATGAAGTTAATAAAATAACTACAGCAGAATACTAATAATAGTTTACTGGCTCATTTAAAATCTGTGTGAAGGTTTTTAACAATTTCATGATCTGTTTATATAATTATGAGAGATTTATTGTTAGATTGTATATTTGCTCAATATCATATTTATTTATTTATTTATGAATAACTGGGGGCTCAGCTGCTGTTTATGAAAAAAAAGGGGTGGTTCTGCAGACACTGTTTTTTAAATGACTTTACAAGCTATTAAATTACCTGAAATCACATCTTCAGTGATGTCAGGAACATCTTGGGATGTGGACGCTGCACCACCTCCAATACTTTTTGATACTTTTTGAGAGCAGAAGAAACTGTCGGCTGAGACGGAACTGAGCAAAACATCAACATTATGTAAAAACAAAACTGCAAAATACAAATAAGAAATAAATGTACCCATATATAAATAATAAATATGAACACTACTTTGAGTATAAATGGAAATATAACCATTTATACAATTCTTTATTATTTTGTATGTTCGTAATTTTAAAATTAGTACATTTATTTTGTTTGTCATTTATCAATGAGAACCTTTATTTCCTATTTGTATTTGGCAGTTTTCATTCTCCATATTTCATGCCAATGCAAGATTTTAAGACACATTCTTTGTTGAAAAGTCAGACTACCTGACTGTCTATAAAAGATAAACAGCAGTTTTTATACTGACATAAACCAGAAAATGCAGAACGCACTATATGTGTTAGCAAAACAATGAAACAATACGATAACATGAGTTAAAACATTTTTCAGCCATTATCGTTGTCAATATTTGCTCTTCTCTACTCTTCATCGTTTTAGAAGGTCATGTCCCCCCTCATCTTGGAAACTTGGGTATCAGAATTATTTTAGAGTTTTCCATTGGACATTAACTACGACAAAACAGGGTCGTTTATGTGCAAAGTTCTCCACCTCGGATCGATTAGTATTTATGTAAATTGCGCAGCTGCACAGAAATACTGGATAATGTAAAAATACAGCCCCAAATTCCTCCAAACTTACCTTGTGATTGATGTTGAAGTTCTTCATTTTTTCAGCTCCTGATGGATAAAGTCTCTTTGGCATGAAGTTCTCTTGTTGTTGCTTTGATCAGTGTAATAAAATGCGCTAATTTTTTGTCTTTTTCCCAACTTTATTGAAACAAAATGCGCTCGTAAATGCACACTGTGCCAGGTTCTGACAATGATGTTGACCAATCGTTGCTAAGAATGGCGTAACGTCATTATTTGGGTTGCCAGATTGGTTCAGGTGTGTTGAAGGGGGGGATCATTAAAGTGCAGGCACATTTCTTTTGCACAACATTCAGAGCTATGAAATGGGTTGCCAGATTTGGGTCTTTTTTTATTTTTTATTTTTCGGCACTTCGGGGCCCTGGTGGTGACGGGGGCTCTACGCGGCTGCGTAATTCGCGTATAGGGAGGGCCGGCCATGTGTGTGAGCGTGACAAACGTACATTAAACACTTCGCCCAAAACTCAAACATCAAAAACCCAATTTCCCCAAATACACAATATAATATATTGTGTATTTGGGGAAATTGGGTTTTTGTATATTATACAAAAACACACATTTCAAACCCAAGTCCCGCAGTTTTGTTAGCAAAATAAGAAATGTTCTGGAGGAAAAATGAGTGTTCGACAGTCTCACCCGTTTGGTGGGAGGCCGCTCCGCCCCACTCACTGGAATGGATTCCGCCCGTCAATGGAGCTGGCACAGATCCACACAGATATTCAGTAGGCAAATAATCTGAGCTGGGAAGGGTGGAAATGGTGGAAAATAAGATGATTTAATCCTGGGAAACTAAAACGAACAAGCGGCATATATTTTTCTCCCCCCTTCTTTTTTTCTTTTTTCGGATAAACACACCGTCTCAGTGTCATTTTTTTCCGGATTTACTCCGTCCTAGAGAGCTGCAGCAGCGAAGAGGATCTGGACAGCCTGACACGCTACATCGACAAGCAATACGAGCGCTTCGTCATGAGGAAAACCCCTCAGTCAGCCAAGTCAGCCGCCCCCACCAAGCGGAGCTGACCCGAAGAATCACCGGGAGCTTCTCCACCAAAGACGGAGTTTGAAACCAATGCGTGGGATATGCTTCTTAGCATTGATGCTAAGCTATCCAGCTTCGACAGCCGTCTTTCCCTCCTGGAAGTTCTTCACCGGGAATTTCAAGATATCAAGGACGCTTTAGAATTTTCCCAAAAACAAGTGGAAACCCTGAGCGCGGAGAATTCAGCGCTGAGAGAGTCTGTAAGTTCTCTTTCTGATGGAATGAGCCGACTCTCTGAAGAAAATAAGAAGATCAAAGAGTCCATTCTGGATCTTCAATCAAGATCCATGAGAGATAATCTAGCGGTCATGGGAATACCAGAAACACCAGAAGAAAATGCAGAGGAAAAAATTAAAAACTTTATTCAAACCCAGCTAAAGCTCCCAGAGGAAAAAGTTAAATCTATAAACTTTCACCGTGTGCATCGCATGGGAGCAGCGAGACCTGGGAATCGCAGGCCCAGACCCATCGTGGCCAAGTTCGTGCTCCACAAAGAGAAGGAAGAGGTGAGGCGCCGTGGCAGGGAGCTCCGGGGGACCGACTTCAGGATGGATGATCAGTTCCCCAAAGAAATCGTGGAGCGTCGTAGGATCCTGTTCCCCATCAGAAAGAAGTTTCTGAGTGAAGGGGCCCGCGCTGTCATCTCTGTGGACCGACTCTACGTGAACGGACAGCTCCACCGCGACCCAAACGTCACTCCCTGGCTCTACTGAATCAGATATGTATCCACACTCTTTACACTCTCTGCACAGGTGTTAGTTTATGCTTATATGTGACACACTGGGCATAACTCACGGGGTATAAAGGTTTTCCACTTTAGGTAATATCACCACCAGTCTCCTCAGCAGCTTCAAACCTGTTTCTGATAGGTTTGTTCTGTTTTTACCCTCCCTGTTTCCTTAATTATCCCCCCCTCTGCACGCTAGGGCTGGGAATCACTGGGTACCTCACGATACGATACGATACACGATACTTTGCTCACGATAACGATACTATCACGATATGGCGATAATGCGATAATCGATATATCTCGTCTCTAACAACTCACGATATATCAAACTTTAAGAAAGAAGAACTTTTAAAAACAGCTTTTTGGAAAATATTTCCCCATTTATTTTTTAAACACCATGATAATAAACAACTTGTGTCCTATTTGGTGTAATGAATAACAGACTTTTGTGTAACATTGCTGAAATCAGTAATACTCTGTCTTTGACAAACAATGACAATTTTCATTTGGAAATATCTGTAAAATTTAGTTTAAACAATAGTGAACATGAACAGCAGTGTCATTATTTAGTACAAAACTGCTGTAAAAAGGATAAAAAATGAATAAGTCAAGTAGCTGCCAGTCACATTGGTATTAACTTTTGAAAAACAAAACCATAGCCATTGCTTAATTTAAAAAATAGCTGTAAAACAGATATTAATTCTGTGAACAAATTATATTGTCTACTTGATTTAAAAATCAAGTAGCTAGGAATTTTCCTTTAAGTTATTTAAGACATAAACTGCTTTCAAAATAAATAACCAGGGACAAAATACATAAAAAACGTAAAGGGCATCTAAAAGTTAACGTCTTTGTGAACAACACGTTTAGGGAAAAGCTGCATGTGATGTATGTTTATGTTCATGTTTTTCTGGAGAACCACAGGCTTTTTAGCGTCAGAGGAGAAGGGGGGTCTAAGGGCAGGGATGCCTCTCTTTTGTTCCGTTTCCATCTCAGCTGTAGCTCTGGTCTGGACGTACAGTACAGGGATCCTTTTTTCAGTATTTCCGAGAGGGAATGTCAAAGCGTGGCTCTACTGCATTCAATAAAAACCCAAATTCCTCGTTCTCCACCGCGCTGCAGGGACCGTTTTCCGTTTGTTATTGCCGCTGCTCTGTCTCTCTCAGAAGACGGCGGTAGCTTCGTCTGGAAAAAAGTATCCGCGTCGGACTGTGTCGGCTTCAGGCAGCAGCAGTCACAGCTTTCTCACACAATTCCGGGTGATGCAGCTTCAATGCTGCGTCTTTTAACTTACTGCCGTCGCCTCTCATTGTTTTTCCGCTCCGCCATCTTTGTTTGAATGTGTGTTCTTCTTCGTCCGCCCGCAACAGCCAATCTCGCAACGAGCGCCCCCTATCGACCCTCCAAGGAATTGTCTTACCAAAGGATGGTTAATATAACGTTTTACAGGGTTTTTAAACGTAAATAAAAGGTCGATACTTGATGAAGACGTATCGATAATCGATCGCGGGACTAAATATCGCGATATATCACCATATCGATATTTTGGCACACCCCTACTGCACGCCTTCCCTCTTTTTCTTTTTTCACACACTATTCCCTTCCCCTCACCTAAGCTGCCACATAACTCAGCCACTCTGCAATAGTACTGATCTGCACAACACACTTAGACACTCAACATCTCCAGCATTACATCCCATGCACTGTACAGCACACATAAAGCCTCATAGCAACAGCAAGCACACCATTATGTGTACATATATACTAATTTTTGCCTCAATCAACAACATACAGTTTCTAGCATTCATCTCAACAGCTGCATGTCCACCCTAAGATTAGTTACTTGGAATGTACACGGAGCTGGAACCAGAGAGAAGAGACTGAAAATAATGACCAAATTAAAAGATCTCAAAACTGATTTTGCGTGTCTTCAAGAAACTCATATGTCTAGTTCCTCAGTGAATATTCTCACCACAGCAGATTTTTCCCAACGTATATTCAGCTTGTTATAACTCTAGACCAGGGGTCACCAACCTTTTTGAGACTGAGGGCTATCTCATGGGCACTAAGTGGTATGAAGGGCGCCACAGGACCCGTTTACTAGAAACCTCCAAACTCCCCCCCACACACACACACAATTTGAGGACGCCCTTTTGTGTGCCCTATTTTTATTTGCTCATTTTACACAAAAACATCCATGAATTTTCTAGACTCGTATTACAGGGGGCGTCAAACTCAGTTGCAGAGGGGGCCTAAATCCAAAACACACTCTCTGGTCTGTCTCTGGTCATGTGTGAGTCCTTGGTCCTGTGTGTGTCTTTGGTTCTGTGTGTGTCTTTGGTCCTGTGTGTGTCTTTGGTCCTGTGTGAGTCCTTGGTCATGTGTGTGTCTCTGGTCCTGTGTTTGTGTCTTTGTTCCTGTGTGTGTCTTTGGTCCTGTGTGTGTCTTTGGACCTGTGTGTGTCTTTGGTCCTGTGTATGTCTTTGGTCCTGTGTGTGTGTCTTTGGTCCTGTGTGTGTGTCTCTGGTCCTGTGTGTGACTTTGGACCTGTGTGTGTCTTTGGTCCTGTGTGAGTCCTTGATCCTGTGTGTGTCTTTGGTCCGGTGTGTGTCTGTAGTCCTGTGTGTGTGTCTTTGGTCCTGTGTGTTTCTCTGGTCCTGTGTGTGTGTCTTTGGTCCTGTGTGTGTCTCTGGTCCTGTGTGAGTCCTTGATCCTGTGTGTGTCTTTGGTCCGGTGTGTGTGTGATGTCCTGTGTGTGTCTTTGGTCCTGAGTGTGTCTCTGGTCCTGTGTGTGATGTCCTGTGTGTGTTGTCCTGTGTGTGTCTTTGATCCTGTGTTGATTACTTGGATCAGGTGTGTTTAGCCAATAAGGAGCTTCAAGGCCAAGTTGAATGGAAAATATGTAGGACACCGGCCCTTTAGGCCTGGAATTGGACACCCCTGCACTGTCCTCTTACTTGGTGGCGGCCCCACTGGACATGTCCGAATCTGCTCCCCGTGCCCCATGCAAAGCACAGCACCGGTTTGTCAAGAACGACATTCACATAAGTTAGCAGACAATCATATTGGTCCGTTTATTTTGTACACACCCACCACTAGCCAAACAGCATTAATTTCACTTCTACTCACAGCTTCCTCACTTATGGCGAGCGATTTAACACAACCAAGATTCCCCACTACCCATGAGTCTTAAAAGCTGAAGGCGGGGCTAACCCCCAGATCGCCACAATATATTGATTTGCTATATGAGCAGTACTATTTTTGGAGCATTCCCGTTAAATAATATTTACCCTTCCAATCATTTTTTACATTCTTGCTTTAACTGGGACAGTGATCTATGTGTCTTTTGTGGAAATGATGTAGAAACTGTGGAACATCTTATCTTTGAATGTTTTCATGTAAAAGAGTTTTGGTCATCTTTCCATAATTGGCTCAAATCCCAAAATATCATCATTAACCCTTTAAATTGGAATACAATAAAATTCCATTACAATTAATTGACAAAAATCTGGACTTTCTGATTAATGTACTGATTGTAAACCATTTTATTCATACTTGTGAATTCTTAAAGGTGAAACCTCACATTAATGGATTACTCAACCGTCTTAACCTATTCTCTAAATCTTTACATGAATTATAAGAATGCACAGACATTGTGTAATTTATTTGATCTATTTAAACTTTTGTAATAGACCCTTATTTTTATTGATTATTTTTTAAGTTTCATTTGTTTTCTTTTATTTTTTTTGTCTACCTTTATCTCAGAATTGATATTGTTGTTATTGACAGACATGCCGTGATTGTTGAATATTTGCATCAATTAAAAAAAAAAAAGTTTTTTTTTTGGTGCATTTCCTGCGGGCGCCACAAGGGGTGCCATAGCGCCCGCGGGCACAGGGTTAGTGACCCCTGCTCAAGACGGAGAGGAGTAGCAATTCTGATAAATAAAGAAGTTAAAGTCATGGAAGCCAACCAAGTCATAGACCCAGAAGGAAGATTTATAATAGTCACTCTTTCCACTCAAAATATGCAGCTATGTTTAGCTAATGTGTACGCCCCCAACGTAGATGACCCTAAATTCTTTCATTCCTTTTTCTCTACGCTATCTGAGCATACAGACAAATCACTAATCATTGCGGGTGACCTCAACATGTGTTTAGATCCAGAGATGGATAGGCTAAATAATACAGGAAATCTTAGAACCTGGCAGTCCACAAACACTGTCAAACAGTACATGGAGGATTTTGGTCTTTGTGATATTTGGCGTTTATTCCACCCCACGAAAAGAGTTTATACCTTTTTTTCCACCGTTCATCAATCATACTCCAGGCTAGATTATTTCTTGGTTAACAGCTCCTTGTTGAGCATAGCTACAGAAGCACAGATCCACCCCATTACTATCAGTGACCACGCACCGGCTTCCCTGACTCTTAAAAACAAAACATCACCACCTTCACTAAGGAGCTGGAGGTTCAATACATCATTGCTCAGAGACCCTAACTTTATAGACTTCTTTGCTAAAGAATGGTCCTCATATCTTCAAAATAATGACCACCCAGGTATTTCCTCATGCCTCTTATAGGAGGCCGGGAAAGCAGTCATGACAGGCAAAATAATCGCCTTCTCGCCCCACAAAAAAAGAAAAGAAAACTCTAAACTAGTGGATTTGGAGCAAAAAATCAGACTGTTAGAGGAAACATACAGCAACTCTCCGGATGAAAAAACTCTACAACAAATAAGGAAAGTAAGAATCGAATTAAATGAAATAACTAATCGAAGAACACAGTTTTTACAGAGATTACGCTTGGAGAGGTTTGATCACAGTAATAAATCTGGTAAATTTTTGGCAAATCAACTCAAAATAAACAAAGAGAAGACAACTATTTCATCAGTCATAGACCTAACAGGAAACGCAACACATGATCCATCCGTAATAAATGCAGTTTTTAAAAACCTTTACCAATCCCTCTACTCATCCCAAATTGACCCTTCTGACAATAACATCAATAGTTTTCTCAATAGCAGAGATTTGCCTAGACCAACAGAGGAACAAATCACAGCCCTGGAGTCCCCTCTTACCGAAGAAGAGCTACATAAAGCATTAACCAACATGCCTAGTAAAAAAGCTCCAGGACCAGACGGCGTCCCAGCAGAATTTTGGCCAATTTTTGCTCCCATTTTTCTCAGAATGACAATAGAAATTAAGGATAATAATTATCTACCTCCAAATATGAATTCTGCTAATATTATCTTACTTCTGAAACCTGGAAAAGATCCCACATCACCATCCAGCTATCGCCCCATATCACTGATAAATGCAGATCTTAAAATAATCTGCAAAGCTTTGGCAGGAAGACTGGAGAAGGTAGTTCCTTCTCTAATTTCTCTTCTCCAAACAGGTTTTTATAAAGGGTAGAAATTCATCTACCAACATGCGGAGATTAATCAACCTCATAGATTATACAACCATCAACAATCAAGAAGCAACTATTTTGTCACTGGATGCAGAAAAGGCATTTGATCGGGTCAACTGGAAATTTTTAATAGCCACCCTGAAAAGAATTTGGCTTTGAAAAATCGTTTATTAACTGGATTAAAATATTATATGCCTCTCCTAATGCTCGTATCAGAAATAATGATCAAACATCTCCAAGCTTTAATTGACATAGAGGAACCAGACAAGGCTGTCCACTATCTCCGTCTTTATTTGCACTATTTATTGAACCTCTAGCTGCTGCAATTAGGCAAAGTCGAGACATTGAAGGCATTCAAACCATAAATCTAGAACACAAAATAAGTCTTATGCAGATGATGTTTTACTATTTACTCCAAATTCACAATCTTCCATCTGCAAAATAATCTCCCTAATTAATAGATTTTCCTCAGTTTCAGAATACTCCATAAACTGGTCTAAAAGCACAATTCAACAATTAATTGCAATTATCTAAATACGTTATCTATTAAAATACAAACAGGCAACATAAAGTACTTAGGTATAAATATTTCCGCTAGGCTTTCTGATCTATTCAAGATAAACCACACCCAACTACTTAAAACAACCGAGGCTGATCTCACTAGATGAAAAAATCTTCCCATTTCTCTAATAGGGAGAGTTGCAACCATAAAAATGACAATTCAACCCAAAACTAACTATCTGTTTTCAATGATTCCTTCCAAACCTCCAACTACTTGGTTTAAATCATTAGACTCATTCATTTCCCAATTCCTCTGGGAAGGTAAACCACCAAGGGTTAGTTTAAAAACTATTAAAAAACCTAAAGATAGAGGAGGAATAGGCCTACAAGACTTTCAGGACTACTACTCCGCAAACAGATTGTTTTATGTACAAAAATGGCTGAATCCTGGTGTGTTAGATGAATCTTGGCTAGACATGGAACAAAATCTCTGTGATAACCTAGATATTTCTAATTTACCTTTCTTCAGTTCCAAAATTAAACAACACAAATGCTTCAGAAGTTTAAACATCAGCTCATCTCAAACAGCCTGGTGGGATTTTCTTAAAAAAAAAACAACCTCACATTATTTCCATGTAAACTTACCCCTATTTGGAACAACCCTGACATTTTAATTAACAAAATGATTCATTTTGTTTTACGGAAGAACAAAGGAATCCAGCAGTTCCAGCATATAATTCAGAATAGAACATTTATGTCCCTCTCAACATTATCCTCAATTTATGGAATTAGAATAAATATAGGGCTGGGCGATATGGCCTAAAAATATCTCCGATTTTATTTTTTTTAATTCGATTTCCGATTTTTTCCAAATTGTTTTTTTCTCCCCCCACCCTACTTAAGGAAAGCAATAAGTACAAACGGCAGACAAGTTCAAGCAAATGTTGCTTTTATTTAATAAAACCCAACACAAATGTAACGCCCATTTCTGGTATGAATAATAAATAAATGAACACGCTCTTGGAATCAAAGTTAGGTATAAGATTTTTCTTCTTACTCCCTTTTTAGACTTGTTTAAATAATGTTGTCTTGTTTTATATAACTTGTCTTGTTTTTGTCTAATTTCGTTATTATGGCCCGCAGCAGTCACAACTGCAAGGACCATATTGTAACTGCTACGAAGGTCGAACACTCAAAAAGGTCCAAAACGTCAAAAAAAAAATGCGTCAAAACGCCATAAAATGGGGTCAAAAGTCGCCCAAAGCACAAAACAAGTCGACAATTGTGTAACGCATTAAAAAAAACACACACACGCACAACACCAACGCACAAACGACAAAATTGTAATCGCAAAAATGACGACAAAAACACGAAAAAGCCCCAAAAAGCCCTCAAAGGACGGGTTTAAAGCCAAAAAGACATGCCCAGCCTATAGTAAGACAGGCCGCATTGAAATACATGGGCCAACTGACCGCAATATTTTCTATATTGTTTCTGCTTCGTTTCATTATTATTATGGCCCGCAGCAGCAGTCACTGACTGCAAGGACCATATTGTTTTCGCAGTTAGAACGAACGACTTCGCCGCCTTTCAGCGAGAATGTGACCCCCGCCGCATGCTCGAAAAGTCACCAAAACGTGCACACACCTGGGATAAATTGCACATGAATTTTCCACAAAGTCAACGTCACCCCCCCGAAGACGATGACATCACAGCCAGCGATCCCGTCAAAAAAATGAATGGGCCGAAAATCGCGTATGGGGCCCAACAAAATGTACTTCAAAATACAGTCGTGAAACCAAAACACACGTGTCGGGGATATCCCAAAGAAGTTTTGAAATCATTATGGGGCGGCCACACGACCTACGGCTTGGCGGCCATTTTGTGGCGAACTGTGAGAATTGGCGATTTTTGTGTTTTCCCACGATATGGATACCCTTGTCCGCGATATCCAAAGGAAGTTTTAAAATCATTACGCGATGGTGACACGACCTATGGTTTGACGGGCATTTTGTGCCTTGATCGGCCATTTTGAGATTTTCGCGTTTCTACACAATATAGAAAAATGAACTTTTTTTTTGAGCGATTTTCACGAAATTTGACTCGCATGTCCCTAGCGTCAGTCTACAATCACCTCTGGAGTTCCGTCGACCTTTGACCTCGGGAAAAGGCCGCCATCTTGAATTTTCTATAAAAAACACCTATACCACCAGATTCAAACGTAACCTTGTCGTTGGAATGTTCAACGATCATCTCGAAACCTTTTGGGCATCAATGGAAAGCTACTGTGGAAAAAATGTTGGAATTAGAAGTTGTAGATTTTGAACGGCGTGCGCGTGGCGAGCTAGCAAAGTGGTGCACTGTTATAACTCCAATGCCTTTCAATACAATACAGTGAAAATTGAATGCATGCATTTATGCATGGATCTGAATACATTGAAAAACACTGGACAAGGACATATAAGGAATGTGGGCGTGGTTAGCATAAAACCACTGTTGCTAAGGACAACAAAAAGTTTACTTTTCCCGATTCGTCCGAAACTGATGTCAATCCGTTCGTCCTCCCGAGGCAAACTAAACATAAAATGGTTGCTATGGAGATAAAATCAACAGAAAAGCCGCTATTTCGAAATAAAGTGGGTTTTTTCTCAACTCATGACATATAGCTTTCACCAATGGAGCAATGTGTTTTTCTGAGTAAGTCAATGATGCTGATCGCTATGCTAGCACTTTTAGCCACGTTAGCATAGTTAGCATATTTAGCATCTTAAAAAATGTGTTTTTTGAGTCAGTTGATGATGCTGATCGCAATGCTAGCACTTTTAGCCAAATTAGCATAGCTAGCATGATTAGCATAGTTAGCATTATTAGCTTATGCAGCCTTTACTATCCCTCATCAAAGGTGGGCGGTGAGGGCGGTGGTGCGTAGAGTTGGGCGTGGAAGGCGGGTTGCGTCTGCGGGCCATACAACGCCGCTTGCGGCTTTAATTCTAAACTTGTTTTCACTTGTCCAAAATAAAAAGGTAACTTACTTAAAGTCCCATCTGTGTTTTAAGTCACACTTTATAGTCTAGACTTAAAGGAGACAAACCTTCACATTGACAGTAGCACCATTTTCTAAAGGATTAACAATACAGCTCATATCTGGGGTCTAAGGTTTTAATTCAATTAAGAAACCCTGTCTTATATATATACAGCGGGGAAAATAAGTATTGAAAACGTTAGCATTTCTCTCAAAAAATATATTTCTAATCGAGCTATTGACATGAAATTTTCACCAGATGTCGGCATCAACCCAAGTAATGCACACATAGAAAGAAATCCAAACATTTATGTCCATAAATGAAGTTATGTGTAATAAAGTGAAATGGCACAGGGAATAAATATTGAACACATGAAGAAAAGGAGGGGTAAAAAGGTCTGGCAAGCCAAGAAAGCAGCTGGAGTTTATCAGTATTCAGAAGGTTAACCCTATTAGTGCAAAGTAATATCAGTTGGTATAGTCCTGATTGATGCCTTTTAAAAAGGTTTCTCACCAGCAAGGTGTTAGACAAGAAGCATTGCATGATGGGTAAAAGCAAAGAGCTATCCAAAGACCTACGCAACCTTATTGTTGCAAAACACACTGAAGGCATTGGTTACAGGCGCATTTCTAAACGTCTGAAAGTTCCAGTGAGTACCATTGGGGCCATCATCCGGAAGTGGAAAGAACACGGCATTACCATAAACCAGCCACGGCCAGGTGCTCCTCGCAAGATTTCAGACAGAGGAGTCAGAACAATCATCAGAAGGGTTCTCCAACAGCCCAGGACCACTCATGGAGCGCTTTAGAAAGACCTGGAATCAGCAGGTACCGTTGTTTCAAAGAAAACAATAAGTAATCCACTCAACCGCCATGGCCTCCATGCACGCACACCACGCAACACTCCATTTTTGAAGAAGAAGCATGTTGAAGCTCGTTTGGAGTTTGCGACACAACATGTGGATAAACCCATGACATTCTAGGAGAAGATACTCTGGTCAGATGAGACCAAAATTGAACCCTTCGGATGTCATAAGACACAACATGTTTGGAGGAAAAATGGCACCACACATCACCCCCAAAACATCATACCAACAGTCAAGTTTGGAGGTGGGAGCATCATGGCGTGGGGCTGTTTTTCAGCATGTGGTACTGGTAGACTTCATATCATTGAAGGAATAATGACTGGAGAAAAGTACTGAGACATTCTTGATCAGAATCTGCTGTCATCTGCCAGGCTGGTGAAGATAAAAGAGGGTGGATCTTTCAGCAAGACAACGATCCCAAGCACACAGCCAAGGTAACACTCAACTGGTTGAAGAAAAAGAAAAGAAAGCTGCTAGAATGGCCCAGTCAATCACCAGACTTGACTCCAATTGAAAATCTTTGGAAAGAACTGAAGATCCGGGTTCACAGAAGAGACCCCCGGAACCTTGAAGATTTGAAGGCAATTTGTGTGGATGAATGGGCCAAAATCACACCTGAGCAATTTATACGACTGGTTTCTCCATACAGGAGGCGTCCTGAGGCTGTAATCACCAACAAAGGTTTTTGCACTAAGTATTAAATAAATTTCAGTTAGCGTGTTCAATACTTATTCCCTGTGCCATTTCACTTTATTACACATAACTTCATTTATGGACATAAATGTTTGGATTTTTTTCCATGTGTGCATTACTTGGGTTTATGCCGACATCTGGTGAAAATTTAATGTCAATAGTTTGATTAGAAATGTTTTTTGAGAGAAATGTTGACGTGTTCAATACTTATTTTCCCCGCTGTATATTCTCATTTTAACTTTCTTAAATACATTTTTTTTTTGTGCAGGATGCTGTGGATATTGGACGACAGTCTAACTTAAACCAGGCAGAGCAGGAAACTGTTGGAGTTGTTGTTCCATCTGTGGCGTGCCCCCTCTCCTCTCAGACCTGTCCCATCTGTTCAACCCTTGTGGGACATCAGAAAACCATGGCCAAGACATTAACATTTATGTACTGATCTATGCATGTCATCTCAGCAGGATGTAACAAAAACTAACAAAGTGAACAGATCTCATCTGCCTTACAAAACACTGCCCCCCCCTTAAGAAAATAAATGGCTAATAATCACTGGTATTTTGTAAAGCTTCATTTTTTAATGTTTGACCATTAAATGTGTTTTGTACCAAAGACTGATGGTTTTGCAAAGATCTTTGAAACACAGAGTCAAGTGTATTAGATTCTGTGAAATTCTGAACCACAATTCAGATAAATTAAAATAAAACTCCTCAAAAGACTTGAGGTGGAAAAGTCACTGTTTTCGTGCAGGCGCTGAGAAATGGGAAGCATTTCTCGATAGTGTGCCTGGGCATGTTATCAATGCAATCATGGTCAAAATGGAAAACTATTTTAAATGCTTCTCTTTCAGTTAACAGGAGAAGTCTGTGAGCCTACATATATATGTGTGTATATATATATATATATATATATATATATATATATATATATATTTGTGTGTGTGTGTGTGTGTGTGTGTGTGTGTGTGTGTATATCTATAACATCTATAGTCCCAGCTGGGGAACGTGAAAAACTACATCAAAGGGGGAACTTTCTGTGTGGAGTTTGCATGTTCTCCCCGTGCATGCGTGGTTTTTCTCCGGGGTCTCCAGCTTCCTCCAAAAACAAGCTTCATAGGTAAATTCTAAATTGTCCCTAGGTGTGAGTTTGAGATGAATGGCTGTGTGATTGTTGACATTCTACCCTGCGACAGACTAGCGACCTGTGCAGGTTGTCCCCTGCCTTTGCTCACAAGTGGCTGGGATAGGCTCCGGCAGCCTCGTGACCCTGAAAGGGAAAAAAACGGTATGGAAAATGAATGAACATATATATATATATATATACATATGTGTATATATATATGTATATGTGTGTATATGTGGAAAAAAAATGCCCCTCTCACCCTCCGCAGATGGTTTCTCCTCCAAGCTCGGGTCCTCTACCAGAGGCCTGGGAGCTTGAGGGTCCTGCAGTATCTTAGCTGTTCCTAGCACTGTGCTTTTTTGGACTGAGAGGTCTGAGGTCTTTCCAGGTATCTGTTGTAACCACTGCTCCAGCTTGGGGGTTACTGCCCCGAGTGCTCCAATTACCACAGGTACCACTGTCACCTTCACTTTCCAGGCTTTCTCCAGTTCTTCTCTGAGTCCCTGGTATTTCTCCAGTTTCTCATGTTCCTTCTTCCTGATGTTCCCATCGCTTGGCACTGCCACATCCACCACAACGGCTTTCCTCTGTTCTTTATCCACCACTACAATGTCTGGTTGGTTCGCCATTACCATCCTATCAGTCTGGGTCTGGAAGTCCCACAGGATTTTTGCCCTTTCATTCTCTACCACCTTTGGAGGTGTTTGACCACTTTGACCTTGGGGTTTCCAGTTCATATTCTGCACACATGTTCCTGTATATTATTCCAGCCACTTGATTGTGGCGCTCCATGTATGCTTTACCTGCAAGCATCTTACATCCTTCAGTTATGTGCTGGATTGTTTCAGGCACCTCTTTGCACAGCCTACACCTTGGGTCTTGTCTGGTGTGGTAGATCTGAGCCTCTATTGCTCTGGTGCTCAGGGCTTGTTCCTGAGCTGCCAGGATGAGCGATTCAGTGCTGTCTTGTAGGCCAGCCCTTTCTAGCCATTGGTAGGACTTCTTGATATCGGCCACTTCAGTTATGGTCCGGTGGTACATCCCATGCAGGGGTTTGTCCTCCCATGAGGATCTGTCCTCCAGCACTGTATCCTCTGCTCTCCATTGCCTGAGACATTCACTGAGCACACTGTCAGTTGGGGCCTTGAGCTTGATGTACTCATGCATCTTGGATGTTTCATCCTGGATAGTGGCTTTTACGCTCACTAGTCCTCGGCCTCCTTCCTTGCGGCTAGCATACAGTCTCAGAGTGCTGGATTTGGGATGGAACCCTCCATGCATGGTGAGAAGCTTTCGTGTTTTAACATCCATGGTCTGTATCTCTTCCTTTGGCCATCTTATTATTCCTGCAGGGTATCTGATAACTGGCAGTGCATAGCTGTTTATTGCCCTGGGTCTTGTTCTTGCCATTGAGCTGGCTTCTCAGGACTTGCCTTACTCGTTGAAGGTATTTAGCTGTTGCAGCTTTCCTTGTTGCCTGCTCCAGGTTTCCATTTGCCTGCGGAATTCCAAGGTACTGCTGTCCTCGGTGTCTGCTATTGTTCCTTCTGGGAGTGAGACCCCTTCTGTGTGGACTACCTTGCCTCTCTTTGTCACCATCCGGCTGCATTTCTCGAGCCCGAATGACATCCCAATGTCAGTACTGTAGATCTTGGTGGTGTGGATCAGGGAGTCAATGTCACGCTCGCTCTTAGCATATAGCTTGATGTCATCCATGTAGAGGAGGTGACTGATGTTGGCCCCATTTCTGAGTCAGTATCCATACCAAGTCTTGTTGATTATTTTGCTGAAGGGGTTCAGACCTATCCAGAACAGCAGTGGGGACAGAGCATCACCTTGGTATATCCCACATTTGATGGGCACTTGTGCAAGTGGCTTCCCATTGCCTTCAAGGGTGGTTTTCCACAGCTTCATTGAGTTTCCTATGAAGGCTCTTAGAGTCCTGTTGATGTTGTACAGCTCCAAGCATTCAATGATCCACATGTGTGGCATTGAGTCAAAGGCTTTCTTGTATTCAATCCAGGCTGTGCACAGGTTGGTGTGTCTTGACCTGCAGTCTTGAGCAACTGTTCTGTCGACCAGGAGTTGGTGTTTGGCTCCTCTGGAGTCTCTACCAATGCCCTTCTGTGTGTTGCTCATGTATTGATCTATTTATCTTGGTTGCAATGATGCCTGACATGAGCTTCCATGCTGTGGAGAGACAGGTTATTGGCCGGTAGCTGGATGGGACTGCACCATTTGAGGGATCCTTCTGGATCAGGATCGTTCGCCCTTCCGTTAGCCATTCGGGGTGAGTCCCATCTCTTAGCTGGTTCATTTGTGCTGCCAGGCGCTCGTGGAGTGTGGTAAGCTTCTTTAGCCAGTAGGTATGTATCATGTCAGGGCCCGGTGCTGTCCAGTTCTTCATACCTGAGACTCTTTCTTGGATGTCTGCCACTGTGATGGTTACTAGATTCTGTTAAGGGAGGTTGCTATGTTCTTTTCTCAGAGAGACCAGCCACTGGTAAAATGTTGTATATCCTGTAAACTTGATTTATAATTTAGTAACGCTTAGCTGCTGTCCAGAAAGGAGTCGCTAAAATAATTATTTGAGATCATAAACCAGTGAGGTCCTGCTTATATTCAGGTTAACAGCAGTAGCAAAGAGAGGAAAGGTTGAAAAGGCTTCAAGGTAAACATGAGGTGTATTAAAAGAAAATGGCATATTTGACTTGCTTAGTTTTTGTTACAGTACATTAGCTTTTGTGGGATGATCTTATGTTGCTTAGGGTGTCTAATATGGAAATCATCTGGTATGGCTCTTTTGTCAAAAGTAAAAAAAAACAAACATATTTTTTATACATTATATTTTCTCTTTATTTTTCTGTTTTTGTTCTCGACGTAAAACAGTTTATTTTTATTTAGAATAAAAGTAACAGCCTCATGAATACAATACAGTGTTGTATTTTTCTAAAGGAGAAAACAAGGTTTTAGGGCTCCTCTTGGGTTTTGGTCAGAAACCAACTGGCCTGTATTGTTGAAAGTTGGAGACCTCTGGTCAAGAAATGGACATAAGAAGAGGTTCACAGATCTATTTAAAAGGAGGACATGAGTGTAGTTGGTGTGAGTAAGCAGCGTTAGAAATAAGCGGTTGTCCGAGACAACCAGATTTCACGGAGGACAACCAAAATGAACCTGATGGTTGTCCGTGTGACAACCTGGTCTTTTGTTCAACATTTTGGTATTTTTCAAGTTGCAAAGGTTAGTTTTTGGCAACCTCTGAACTGAGACGTATGTAGCAAAGTCTTTCCACTGACGAACGAAGTGCGTGCATGCTAGCGGATCCTTTCTGTTTGTACATCTGCACTTTTCAATGAAGATTTTTTAAATACATGTGCTGAACAGTACCTGGCACGACCGCTAGAGGTCTCCAAAACATGTTCAAAATAATCAGCCCTAAATAGATTTAAAACATATTCATAACACTATAACTTTCACTCATAACAGAACACCTTTTTCCATGGGACTGATATGATATTCTAAATTTTTTCAACAGTCTTTGTATTTTATATTCTTTAAACAACAATTATCAAAACCAAAGATAAAAAAGAACCAATTTAAATCTGTGTAAAGATACTAGTTAAAAAAAATGTTAGTTTCAAGTTTTTGGCAATACTTTGTGTAACCAGATACTTCAATATTTAGTAAAATGTTTGTTTTTAATATTTAAAGAGTTTTTAAATGTCCATGATAAGAGGCAGTTGATATTAGATGTATAGAAGAAATAAAGATGCAAGTACTGACATCTGAGTAGGTTTTGTTGCTGTTGAATATTGGTATCCAAGGACAACCATAAATTGGGGAGGACAACCAAGTTTACTTGCCTGGTTGTCCTCAGGACAACCATTTTTTTCCCCTTATTTCTAACACTGGTAAGGGAATGCAAAGGAAAGGATTAAAAGGCATTCCTGAAAAAAAGACTCAATTGTGTTATCTTATGAACTGAGACAATTGCAACAATGGCCTGCAAAATGGTGTAAATGCACATATTTTAGGTTAGGTTTGTGTGGATAAAATGATAAAGTTTTTGTTAAATGCTGGACGTTTTACTACAGTCAAAAAGAATGTTTTTTGTTTGTTTTTTCCAGATCCAGGAGGTGGGTTGAAAAATGCCGGGGAGAAAATCTCATCGGCAAATCCCCAGAGCAGTTGTACAGATACTACAGAATCTGCAAAAGACATTTTGAGACATCTGCATTTGATTGTGTAAGTTCTCAATGGAATGAATGCTACTGACCAGTTATATTTTGTCTTAAAATGATGACATTTTAATTAATTGATGAACACAGGTTTTGACCAGGCATGGAATTTC
This sequence comes from Oryzias curvinotus, assembly GCA_023969325.1. Lineage (NCBI taxonomy): Eukaryota > Metazoa > Chordata > Actinopteri > Beloniformes > Adrianichthyidae > Oryzias > Oryzias curvinotus. The sequence continues at coordinate 29,944,012 of CM043719.1, read as the reverse complement.
TGTCTTTTTGCTTTTAACATCGTTTTTACACTTTGCATGCTGTGGTTACAGGATGCTGATGGTGCAGTCTTGAAGAAAGATGCCGTACCTACTATTTTTGATGCATCAATCCCACCTCAAAGCGGCCAGCTGAAGCACAGCAAAGATGTGGTGGGTAATTGAGATTAGCAGTGAGAAGGATTTTTAGCTTTTGACCAGAAGGATTTTGCAAGTAATTTTTTCTGCCATTTTTGTATCGAAAAAATACTCAAAATGTACCAAACCAAGCACTATGAAATTCTGAACCGAACCGAATTGAGATTTTAGTGTATTGTTACACCCCTAGTATGTATTACAGTATATATGAATGGCACATACATACGTGATATTTTGAGACCTAATGTAACATTATAATGTCTAATAAAGCCTTTGATGTTTCTGCTTTTTTATAGCCCAAAGATAATGAAATGGAGAAAATGGGAAAGAAAAGTAAGAAGACATTTGTATAATTTGACAAGCAACTCAAAGACAATTTCTTTTAAGTATCACTAATGCCTTGTTTTTTTTGTTTTTTTCTCTGTATTTTTTTTCAGAGGTCAAAAAGATGCATGCAGAGACAGGTGTGGAAGACGTGCAGATGGTTTTGGAAAAAAAAGCAATTATAACTCATCTTGAGCTTCTGTTTGAAGTTATTTCACTTTTTGGACAGCAGGGCATTCCGCCAACAGCCTCTACTGGTAAAACAGATGATGACTTCAAGTCAAACAACTTCAGTTCATTTCTAAAACACCACCTTAACTATGGAGATCTGGTGTTTAAGGAGCAGTGTAATGTGTCAAAAACATTCTACAGCTCTAAAGCGCTGAATCAGCTGATCGATGTGTGTGAGAAATATCTACGCAGTCGGGTGATAGAGGAAGTTAAAGAGAATGGATATTTTTCCTTGATTACTGATGATCCGGTGAAAATCTCAGGAGAATTGTCCCTTCCTGTTTTTCTCCGTTATGTAGACCATTCTGCACGCCAACATGAAAAGTTCGTAGGATTCTTAAACTTTGAAGGAGACAAAGACACTATGGTAGAAAAGATGCTGTCAGAAATCACTGACAAATGGGGTTTAAATCTGGAAAAGTGTATTAGTCAGGCTCACTCTTGCTTAGGGACACATTTCCATCAACTTAAAATGTTCTCTGCCAAGCTCATGGAAAGACATCCCAGGGCAATTGTAACATTTAGATCTACTTGTGGCTTGAACATGTCGCTAGCTAAAAGTATGGCTTTGCCGGGTGTTGGGCTTGTCATGTCCACCTTTGAGAAGATTGAATCTTTCTTCTGTCAGTCACCTTTGCTGCAGGTGGAGTTTGAACATGCACTTTCCATGTTCTATTCAAATAAAGATAAAGTTAATGAACTAAAAGAAATCTGCAGAGGTAGCTGGACAAGAGGAGACGATGCATTTGAGGTGGCACTGGAAATAATAGAGGCACTGCTGCTTTGTGTGGATAGTGTGCATGACAATGAGGACATGAGGTGGAATGACCAAGCCACACACAATGCCTTAGAGATCTCAAAAGCAATAACTGACTTTGAGTTCATAATGACATTGATAGTGCTGAAAAATGTTTTGGGAGTGACGCAGGCTTTTGGAAAAAACCTTCAAGGAAGTTCGATGGATGCTTATTTGGCTGCAGACAAATTAAAAGGGGTAATTCAGACCTTAAAGGAAATGTTAGACAACATGGATGTTTATAATGACTTTTGGACAAATGAGGCTGTCACACTTGCCACAGCAATGGAGATCCAAATCAGGGTTCCTCGATATTTCCTGAGGAAGCACCAACCAGAGTCCAGAGTCATTCAAATGCAGAAATACTTCAAGGAACATCTGTCCATTCCCATTGTTAACCACATCATTCGTGAAATAACTGCACTCTTCTGTGAGGACCACATTAAGATTTTAAGATGTTTGTCTCTGGTGCCCATGGTCATAGAGCAGTGCAAGTCTTCACAACCTGAAGAAGAGAACTTCCAGATGTTTAGCAATGACATCCCCAATGTAAGCACCCTCTCTGCTGAGCTGCACTGTTGGTGGGTCAAATGGAGTAAAAAAAACAAAGAGTCTTCTCCTTCCAGCCTACATGAAACACTGCAGGTACCAGATGTAAAGTTCTTCCCCAACATGCTTGCGATTCTGAGATATGTCAGCATTCTGCCCTCTCTAGGGATGGAGGACGGCTGTGATGTAGCATTCAAACGCTTCAGAGTCTACATGGAGAACACTCCTGACAAATTCAAATCGAAGAGCCTAGCTTTTCTGAACATAAGCTTTGATGCTGGGTTTGATCTGGATTCAGTTGTTGATTCGTACATGAAAACCTACTGTGACAAACAGGATTACTTGTAGTCTCTCAAATTATAGGTTGAATTTTTACATCTCAAATCTAGATAGATTATTGTTTTTTTTACTGCTTTCCTCCTTTATATGGTGTAACTAAACCTTTTTGTGATGTTGTCTGTGGTCATGATGCGTAAGTGAAAAAGTTTCTACATTATTTTTGTCCTAATTAAATTAGAAAAAAAATTATGCCCTCAAATGTCACCATTTTGTGTTCAATTAAAAAAAGCTGTCTTGTCTTTTTGTCTTCATGCTGCTATTTCTTCTTTTATTTTTGGCTTTTTTTCATTTTCATTTCAAAGTTCAGTCACAAGTGAATTCTTGCAATAGTGAACTTGAGAAAGATTGAGGTTGTATACCCAATAATTAAAAAAAAAAAAATTCATTCTTTTGAACTGTAGTATACATCATGTTTCCTTCTAAAGGTCTTGTGTTATTCACTGAGAACCTTTCCAAAATATCTATATTTTATGAAAAAGTGTTTTCATTTTCATAAGTCCATTCAAAATGTTAAAATGTCATTGCCTATAGATTCAGGGCCTACCATTTAAGTGATTTCAAGTAATTGTTTATTTTTACATAAATTGGGGTTCCAGCTTATAAAACCCACCAAAACAAGATTTCAAAAAATTGGATACTATGGACAAATCTGCCCAATTCTGCAGGACATGAATGTTTTAAACTGAGTTTAGTAGAGGATTAGTTGGTGAAAGTCAAAGTATCTGCAGAGGTTTCCCAGATGTCCTTGGTTTAGTTAAGCCAAGTTTCCACTGAATGGTACGGTGTGGTTTAACCCTTGTGCTATCCTAGGCACTTTACCGTTAGGAGTTGGGTCATCTAGACCCACTGTGCTGAACCTTTTTTTTTTTCAATGATTTGTGATCTTTACTGGTTCGTGAATTTTTCCACCTTCGTCATGGTAGGGAGAACACGTCAAAGTAAGGCTGGGGTCATCCAAGATAGCACAAGGGTTAAAATGGTACATGCAACTCCAAGCAAGTTGGACCATCACGGTCCATGTGGGGTGTAGATTGATTGCGTAGCTTTGTGTCATATTAGACTGACTACAGCAAAAAAGATGCTATCAACAATAGCCAGCAGCTAATTTTTTCCCATTTGGCTTCTACTTCGTATTTGCAAAGCATTTAATTGTTGTTTGAGAGAAGACTGTGGGCGGTGAAGAGGACTACAGCTGACAAGAGGAGCACTCTTTTGTCATAATAACCTTTTTATTGTGAGACGACAGTAGGTCTGCCCTAACCGTTCTGTTCTGTTCTGTTTTTCTATGGTCCGAACGGGGGCCCAAAAATGGTATGGTTCTGTATGGTTTAATAGGTCCATTTTATAATGAAAATGCTCAAAATACGGTACCGTACCGTTCAGTGGAGATGAGGTTTTAGGTTCATTTGTCTTAGCTGGGTTCAATATGAGGAAGACTTGACCATCAATGATACCCTTCATAGTCTGGGTATACCGCAAAAGTTCCTAGCTAAAAAGGCTGGATGTTCACTGAGCGCTGTTCCGAGGAGATCAACGGAAAGTCTAATGGAAGGGCAAAATATGGCAAGAGAAAATGCACCAGCAAATGAGAAAACTTGGGAGTGATTGTGTGCCGTGCAACAGACTGGCGACCGGTCCAGGGTGTACCCTGCCTTTACCCAGCAGTAGCTTGGACAGGCTCTGCCAAACCAGTGACCACGGGTTAAGAATATGGATGGATTGCACTCCGCATCCTCAGGCAGGAACCTCCGACACACAAGTTGGAACAAGTACAATAAAAATTCTTATTATTACAAGTTTAATATGAAAACACCTATGTTTAAACAACAAACAGACAAGGAGACACATGCTTACCCTCTTGCTGCAGCTACCGAAATTACCCCATTCACTAACTCCAAAGTTAGTGACACACACGCACACCCATACAGTGTAAGTTCTCCCACCAATTGTGCAAATTCTTCCACTAAAAAAGATGAGAGAGGCCTGTAACTTTCATCACAGGTTTACCTCAACTATGAGAGACAAAATCAGAAAAGAAAGCCGGAAAATCACATAAAATAATATTTATCATCATTTTTATGCTGATGATATTCAGCTTTGTGTATTTTAAACCCCAGGATGTTTTTAAAATACAGATTTTACTCAGGTGTCTGGATTCAGTCAAGAGTTGTATGAACAACTTTTTCCAACTAAATGAAACCAAAACTGAGGTCTGGTCTGTGCTCCTGACAGTTGCCTCCCTCAGATAGTCCAGGGGCTTGGTCCACTTGGTCTATTATGCCCTCTGTCAGGAACCTTGGGGTGTCTCTCGACCCGCGTTTATCCCTTGACTCTCATGTCAGGTCATTTGTTTGTTTTTATTTTTAACATCTTAAAAACCTAAATCCAATTGTGTCTTGTTCTGAGGTGGAGATTCTGATCCATGCTTTTATATTTTCTTGTCTTGGTTACTGTAACTCCATCTTCACACGTTAAAGCAAAAAATCTTTAGAACGGCTCCAGGTTGTCCAAGCTGCAAGGCTTTTAACTAATTCATCCAAGTTTTCACATGTCACCCCATTCTTAATCCAGCTGCACTGGCTCCCCATCCGCTTCTGTGCCCATTTTAAAATCCTGGCTTTAACACAGAGCTCTTAACAACCAAGCGCCGGCCTATATGAAAGACCTTTTGCAGCCGTACACTCCCAGCAGGTCCCTGAGATCATGTGACCAGGGTCTGCTGATTGTTAAGAGAACCCGGTTAAAAACTAAAGGTGACAGTGCCTTTGCAGCAGAGGCTCCATCCCTCTGGAACTCACTTCCTATGAGCCTCAGATCTGCAGTCTCAGTGTTTCCTTTTAAAAAGCAACTAAAAACATTTTTAAGGGGTTACATTGCTTTTTTATAATTCTTTCTATAGTCTGTGTTTTACCGTGAAGCACTTTGTGAATTTTATCTTGAAAGGTGCTATACAAATAAAGTTTATTATTATTATTATTGTCATATTTTTTTATGAGATTATTTGTAAATTGTGGTGAAAAATACAGTACAGACTGAAGTTTTTGACACACCTTCCCATTCATTTGAATGAGAAGGTGTGTCCAAACTTTTGGTCTGTACTGTACATTCAGGCGTTCTCCCTCCAATGGCAGAGGGTGGGCGGACAGGATGTTACGTCTGCCAGGGACGCCAGTGAAACTTTAGCAAAAAATAAAATAAGAAAGCTCCCTGGGCTGCCTTGTGGGGTCCGTGTGACCCCACCATAAAGAAAAAAAGGTTCAGATCGCTGCCTCTTGGAGATCCGTGTGACCACGCACTTACATCCAGGCGTTCTCTCTCCAATGGGAGAGGGTGGGCAGACAGGATTTTATGTCTGCCAGTGACAGCAGTGAAACTTTAGCTAAAAAGAAAAAAAGGCTCCCTGGGCTGCCTCGTGTGGTACGTGTGACCCCACCATTAAAAATGAGAAAAGAAAAAGTTCCTCATGCTGTCTTGTGTTTGTTCATTTGTCATGTATGTATCAGAAATAAAACAAAAAAATCTGTACAAACTCTCCTTTACTTTTTTTGCCCCCATAATTCATGAGGGGGGGTATTCCAAAAAGCAGGATATCTGAGTTACCACGAAAAGTTTGAGGCTAACTTCAGCTTTCAGTTCCAAAAATGGAGGTATGTTTCAGGGTATTTCAAGTTGCCATAGCGACTTGCCGCGGATTGCCGAGCTTCTCACCCTATCTCTAAGGGAGCGCCCAGCCACCCTACGGAGGAAGCTCATTTCAGCCGCTTGTATTCGGGACCTCGTTCTTTCAGTCATGAAAGAACCATAGGTGAGTATTGGAACGAAGATCGACCGGTAAATTATTGACGGGGAATCGTTTACGAAGGTAAAGTCAAAGAAGAGCCAGAAGAGAAAACTGGAGCCAGACGAAGGCACCATGGACTTCGAAGAGCCAAATAAACGCCCGCTTTGCTTTTCGGCTCAGCTCTCTCTTCACCACAACGGACCGATACAGCGACCGCATAACTACGGACACCCCTCCGATCCGCCTGTCGTTCTCATGCTCCGGTCTTCCCTCACTCGTGAACAAGACCCCCAGATATTTAAACTCCTCCACCTGGGGCAGGGAGACTCCGCCCACCGAGAGATGGCAGACTACCTTTCTCCGGTCAAGAACCATGGCCTCAGATTTGGCGGTGCTGACCCTCATCCCGGCCGCTTCACACTCGGCTGCAAACCGCCCCAATGCACGCTGGAGGTCCTGGCTCGATGAAGCCAACAGGACAACATCATCTGCAAAAAGCAGAGAGGAAATCCTGTGGTCCCCAAACCAGATCCCCTCCGGCCCCTGGCTGCGCCTAGAAATTCTGTCCATAAAAACTATGAACAGAACCGGTGATAAAGGGCAGCCCTGCCGGAGTCCAACGTGGACCGGGAACAGGTCTGACTTACTACCGGCTATGTGAACCAAGCTCCTACTCCGGTCACACAGAGACCGGACAGCTCTCAGTAACGCTCCCAGAGCACCCTCCACAGGATACCACGGGGGACGCGGTTGAACGCCTTTTCCAAATCCACAAAACACATGTGGACTGGGTAAGCAAACTCCCACAATCCCTCCAGCACCCTAGATAGGGTATGGAGCTGGTCCACTGTTCCACGACCAGGACGGAAACCGCACTGTTGTTCCTGAATCTGAGGTTCAACTATCGGACGGACTCTCCTCTCCCTGGCATAGACTTTCCCAGGGAGGCTGAGGAGTGTAATTCCCCTGTAGTTGGAACACACCCTCCGGTCCCCCTTAAGGAAGGTGCCCCTTTATCACTTTGTCAGTCTCAAATTGGGTTTTGTTTGATATCAGAATAGCGACTTCTCGTTTGCGGCTTTGTCTGTGTGAACTGTAATATGTATTTCTGAATCCTAGTTTTTTAAGTTTCTCATGTTCTTGATCATTTAAATGGGTTTCTTGCAATAGAGCTAATTGTATATTTTCTTTTTTGAATTTTTGCAGAATTATCCCCCTCTTTTTGGGTGTGGTTAACCCATTCACATTTAGCGAGGCGACACTCAAACTACACATTTTGTCTTATAACAATCCTATTTATGCCCCTAGACCGTGACCATGTAAAAAAAAAAGGTAAAAAACTGTACAACCTGAACATAAAAATAAATTGTGACTTCCACATAGAGAAAAGATCCATCTCTCCTCTTTTGTCCCCGTTGGTGGGTGGGTGGGCAGGATGTCCTCATTCCAGATGGGGGCCTGCCTCTAGACACAAGTCTAGTGTTGTCCAACATTCCTTCCTCATCAGTCTGTGAGCTCTGTCTCGGCATTTTGTTTAATTCAGCTCCATTTACAGATTCCAAGTGGTTATTTCCTCTGGTATTCCTGGAGCTTCTCTTGAGCACGCCGCACCGTCCCTCCAACGCGCTGCCATCCCTCCGCTGCTTGGGTCCGGTCCGGTCCCCTGCTGCTTTTGCTGCTTGGAGTGTTGACATTAATCCCTCTCTTCTTTATGTCTTGCGTCGCTTCCATCGCGCTGTTATAACTTTGGACGCCATCTTTCCAATGAAGCCTGAGCCTGGTGTATGGGGCAGGACGCGTGGCGGGGCTCTCTGCGAATACAACTATCTTCAAATTACTTAAAAAGTTGATTTTCTCCAAAAAAAGACCATGGCCCCTAAGAAAACCCAGGAATACGAAGACCTCAAAAAGACTCTTGATGATATTCAAGCTACGCTGAAACGCTTTATGGACCAAGTGTCCGCTAAGCTAACGCCACTTTGGGAAATGATGGAAGAGTTCCGAAGATTTCGGGCTCAAAACGAGCAACGAGAAAACCGGGTCGACATTCTGGAGAAAAGACTGGACGATGTGGAACAGCAAGTAAGGATGAATAATGTCATTCTCACTGGAGTACCAATCAAACCTCGAGCGAAGCTGACAGCAGGAGCTAGCACTGCTAATGCTAGCGCTAGCGTAGCTAGCAGTGCTGATACGAAATGCGGTGGAGAGACTCTGGAACAGCAAATACATTCATTTCTCACATCCAAAGGGATTTCCCTGGATCTCAATACCATGGAGACCTGCCACCTGCTCCCCAGGAGAAAGGAGACGGATAAACCAGCGATCCTCATCAGGTTTGTGAATCAAAATCACAAGCTAGCTTTGATGACCCAAAGAAAACACCTGAAAGGTTCGGCTGCTTATCTGAACGACCATCTGACCAGAAGGAATGCTGAAATCTCAAAACATGCACGGCTTCTCAGGAAGCGTGAGCAGATTGAGAACACTTGGGTTAAAGGCTGCAGGATTTACGTCAAACCACTCGGTCCACAGGACCGGTCCAAGGTTCAGGTTGTGAACACCATGAAGGATTTTGAGAAGTGTCTTATCTTGGTCGTCTGAAACAACATGGAGTAATAAACCAAAGAGCCAAATAATTTCAAGAAATATGACACCTGGATTCCACACTTTCTCCATACGTCTGACATCACCTGAATTAACAGCAGAGCTCTGACACGCAGACAACTTGACCTCAACTTTCACCGCAGCAGATATCAGCTGAAGAAGGATATGGACCTGAATCAAATGTCTGCAGACATAACATCGAAGAGAACTATAAACTGTTTTGAACCAAGAAGATCAGCTGTTATTCAGCAGAAGAAGAAATGCCAACCTTAGACAATCGACAGATTATGGACCCTTTTTATTTTTCCCTTACAGCATTACTTTATTATATTAAAAAAAAAAAAAAAAAAAAGAAAAAGAAAAAAAATATATAAAATATATATAAAAAAAGTCAAACAAATGATTAATCACTTATTCAAAATGGTTAAATTGATCGATGTTTAATGATATTACTTCTCTTGCTCCAAAAATTGATAAATTGATTCAAAAATCTTTCCTAATGTAGCATAATTTTGCACATGTTTTTAACTTTTGATACTTGATGAAATTTTGCTAGGAAAATTCCTGAAAAAAAATGCTTAAAATCTAAAGCAAAGTCCTTTTTTTCAACTCAATTGTTGTCTGAGTTAGCTTTGTCTTTAGACAAGTAAAGATAATGAAGATAATTAAACTTGGAACATTTTTCACTCGTAGTTTTGTTTATATGTTACATAATATTTAACAGTTCATAATCAACATGGCAAATTGCATTTGCCATGTTGATTTCTAAATTTAGTTATTTTTTTGCATAATAATTAAATAATTCATCTTTGTCATGTTTGTCATAGCGATACTTTATGATTCTTAATTCTGTCTGATAAAAGCTAGGAACCGGATATTGATAAATCATATAATAAAATGGTTATAGTATAACAGGGTGGGATTAGATAAGTTCGCTTCCTTCCACTCCCTTTCAAGCAATATTTATTAATATGTCTAATTATCCTAAGTTTGATTAGTTACTGTATTATTTTTAGTACATTATTAGTACAATTGATGATTATTGTAGATTTATCTCAAATCTCTGTGTAGTTGTGTGAGTCAAGGATCACACTAGATGGAACGTAAACAGTTCTTTAATCCTTGGCATGCAGTCATCATACAGCAGGTATCCCAGCATACTTCAGTGCACCCCGCCAACCCTCACACTACGGTGTCCTGCAAGGGTATCAAAACAATGACATTCTAACGAATGATCTACAATTATATTCCTTTTGTGTATTATTTCTACTTAATTGCTTGAAATAAACCATTTCAAATCAAATTAAAGCCGAAGCGGCGTTGTATGGCCCGCAGATGCGACCCGCCTTCCACGCCCAACTCTATGCACCACTGCCGCCCTCACCGCCCTCACCTTTGATGAGGGATAGTAAAAGCTGCAAGGGCTAATAATGCTAACCATGCTAATTATGCTAGCTAAATCATGTGGCTAAAAGTGCTAGCATCGCGATCAGCATCATCAACTCTCTCAGAAAAACACATTACCTAAAATGCTAATTATGCTAACTATGCTAGCTATGCTAATATGGCTAAAAAAGATAGCATTGCGATCAGCATTATCAACTGACTCAGAAAAACACATTACTTAAAATGCTAATTATGCTAACTATGCTGATGTGGCTAAAAGTGCTAGCATAGCGATCAGCCAAATCAACTGACTCAGAAAAACACATTCCTCAAGATGCTAATTATGCTAACTATGCTAGCTATGCCAACGTGGCTAAAAGTGCTAGCATAGCGATCAGCATCATTAACTTACTCAGAAAAACACATTGCTCCATTGGTGAAAGCTATATGTCATGAGTTGATTAAAAAACCCACTTTTTTTCAAAGTGGTGGCTTTTCTGTTGATTTTATCTCCGTAGCAACCATTTAATGTTTTGTTTGCCTCGGGAGGACGAACAGATTGACGTCAGTTTTGGACGAAGCGGGAAAAGTAAACTTTTTGTCGTCCTTAGCAACAGTGGTGTCATGCTAACCACGCCCACATTCCTTATATGTATGGACATATTTGAGTTTGAATTAAAAACATCCAGTGTTTTTAATTGTGTTCAGTTCCTGCCATGGATGCATACATTCAATTTTCACTGTATTCCAATGAAGTTACATGGGAGTTACAAAAGTGTGCCACTTTGCGCCACGCGCATGCCGTTCAAAATCTACAACTTCTAATTCCATTTTTTCCACAGTAGCTTGCCATTGATGTCCAAAAGGTTTCGAGACGATCGATGAAAATTCCAACGACAAGTTGACGTTTGAATCCGCCGATAAAGGCAATTTTATAGAAAATTCAAGATGGCCGCCTTTTCCCGAGGTCAAAGGTCGACGAAACTCCAGAGGTGATTGTAGACTTACACTTCACATGCGAGTCAAATTTTGTGAAAATCGCTAAAAAAAAGTTCATTTTTCCATTTTGTGTAAAAACGCGAACACCTCAAAATGGCAGATTTTGACACAAAATGGCCGCCAAACCGTAGGTCATGTCGCCATCACATAATGATTTCATAACTTTTTATGGATATACCCCACAAAGTTATCTGTGTTTCGCTAGCCGATTCTTTAAAAAAGATTCTGAATTTTTTTTTTAGCCAAGTCAGCACTTTTTTTTGCGAGCGTTTTTTTGTTTACCACGGCCACATTCCTATATCGATTTTGGCGTATGTGACATCGTTTTGTTCAGTGTGGGCCAGGGAATTGTATATTTCATTTTCACGACATTCCAATAAAAAATGTGCAAGCTAGCTAAAATGGCGACGGTTGTGAATTCGCCACGCGCACGCCTTTCAAAATCTACAACTTCTAATTCCAAGATTTTGTCCACAGTAGCTTGCCATTGATGCCCGAGAAGTTTCAAGAAGATCGATAAAAATCCCTAGGACAAGTGTTCATTTGTATCCGTCACTAAAGGTGCTTTTTTATGAAAATTCAAGATTACCAAGGTCAAAGGTCAACGAAACTGCTTTGGTTATTGTAGAATCAAGGTTTTGGCATGTGTGTGCGATTTTGTGAAAATCGCTCCAACAAAAGTGTCATTTTCCCATATTGTCAAAAAACACGAAAATTGCCACAAAATGGCCGCCAAGCCGTAGGTCGTGTGACCATCCCATAATGATTTCAAAACTTCTTTGGGATATCGTCAACACGTGTGTTTTGGTTTGGTAACTGTATTTTGAAATTTTTTTTTTGGCCCCATAAGCAATTTTCGGCCCGTTCATTTTTTTTACAGGAACGCTCGCCGTGATGTCATCGATTTGGGGGGGGGTGTGACGTTCTCTTTGCCGAAAATTCATTTTCAATTTATCCTAGGTGTGTGCCAATTTTGGTGAGTTTTCGGGTGTGTGGTGGGGGTCAAAACGTCCTTAAAAAACAAGAAACGTAATAATAATGAAACAAAGCAGATACAAAACAGAAGTTTTTGCAGTCAGGTTGTATATAGGCTGGGCATGTCTTTTTGGCTTTAAACCCGTCCTTTGAGGGCTTTTTTGTGTTTTTGTCATCATTTTTGCGATTACAAAAAATCATTGTTTCATTCAAAAGTGTCAAAAAAGCATTTTCAGCTCTAAATAGCACTGTTTTGACTTCTCAACGTAAGATGTGACAAGAAATAACACTTTCTTCAACAGCAAATGAGAACTTTGACTTTTGAGTGCATTCTGAGCAAAAAAATCATTTTTTTAATCAAAAGTGTCAAAAAAGCATTTTCAGCTCTAAATAGATGTTTCACTGTTTTGACTTCTCAACGTACAATGTGACAAGAAATAACACTTTCTTCAACTGCGAATGAGAACTTTGACTTTTGAGTGCATTCTGAGCACAAAAATCGTTTTTTCATTTAAAAGTGTCCAAAACGCAATTTCAGCTCTAAATAGCACTGTTTTGACTTCTTAGCGTAAGATGTGACAAGAAGTAACACTTTCTTCAACAGCAAAACAAGAACTTTAACGTTTGAGTGCATTCTGAGCACAAAAATAATTTTTTCATTCAAAAGTGTTAAAAAACCGTGTCCAGCTCTGAATAGCACTGTTTTGAATCTTTTCTGGATCTTTTATTGTCCCATATAAATCTGGGTATTGTCTTTATAAATTGGGTGTTAGCGACCTGTGTCGGTACAGTTTAAAATAAAAAAAAAAACTGCGGCAAAATGTTCATTTGTTCCCAATTTTGTTCCCAATGTTCCCAATAAAATGTGGAATTGTTGATTCTGGTTGTTCAAAGTAAGCTATGAAGTCATCAGCAAACAATCCTATTTTATGTTCAACTCCATCTATTGAGACTCATTTAGTTTCGGTTTTTTCTCGAATTGCTTGTGCCAGAGGCTCAATAAAAAGAGCAAACAGAGTCGGGAAGAGCCAGCCTAGTGGATCTTTCCAATTTAAATGTTCCTGTTATATTCCCATTTATTTTAATTCTAGCCGTTGGTTGAGTATAATAATAATTAAATTATTAAATAATAAAGTGATATTAATTATTAATTATTACTTAATTATTAATATTATTAATATTAATAATTATTAATAATAATTATTATAATAATTATTATTATTATAATTATAATTATTTATTATTTCTTATTATTCATTAATAATTATTGTTAATAATTATTATTATTAATAATTATTATAATTATGATTATTAATTATTAATTATTATTAATTAATAATTATTAATACTTAATATTATTAACTATAAATTATTAATACTAATTATTAAATAATTAAATAATAATATTATTAATATTATTATTAATATAATAATGATAATAATATTATTACTATGGTTTTATCATTTCAACGGATTTGTTATTAAATCCTATTTTTTCTAAGGCTAAGATACAAATTTCCAATTAACAAATTAACTCATTCGTATAGATTTTGTAATCTATATTTAGTACTGACCTATTTCAGTACTAAATATAGATTACAAAATCTATACGTCTATAAGTAGCGCACAACTGCTTGTTTTTCCCTGGTTTCAACAGAACTGAAGTAATTGCTTCGGACCATGAAATAGGCATTTTATTATTTTGTAAGGTCCAGTTCAGAGATCTGTGTAATATTGGAGTCAGCTCATTTTTAAATATTTTATACCATTTGTCACTGCCTGGTGATTTATTGTTTTTTCAAAGAGCTTATGGTTTTTAATATTTTCATCCATCTTCCTCCGCTCATCCGGAACCGGGTCGGGGGGCAGCAGACTGAGCAGAGATGCCCAGACTTCCCTCGCCCCAGCCACTTCCTCCAGCTCCTCTGGGGGGACTCCAAGGCGTTCCCAGGCCAGCCGAGAGACGTAGTCTCTCCAGCGTGTCCTGGGTCTTCCCCGGCGCCTCCGCCCAGTGGGACATGCCCGAAACACCTCTCCAGGGAGGCGTCCAGGAAGCATCTGGACTAGATGCCCGAGCCACCTCAACTGGCTCCTTTCGATGTGGAGGAGAAGCGGTTCTACTCCGAGCTCTCCGCGGATTGCCAAGCTTCTCACCCTATCTCTAAGGGAGCGCCCAGCCACCCTACGGGGGAAGCTCATATCAGCCGCTTGTATTCAGGACCTCGTTCTTTCGGTCATGAAAGAACCATAGGTGAGTATTGGAACGAAGATCGACCGGTAAATTATTGACGGGGAATCGTTTACGAAGGTGAAGCCAAAGAAGAGCCAGAAGAGAAAACTAGAGCCAGACGGAGGCACCATGGACGTCGAAGAGCCAAATAAACGCCCGCTTTGCTTTTCGGCTCAGCTCTCTCTTCACCACAACGGACCGATACAGCGACCGCATAACTACGGACGCCGCTCCGATCCGCCTGTCGTTCTCATGCTCCGGTCTTCCCTCACTCGTGAACAAGACCCCCAGATATTTAAACTCCTCCACCTGGGGCAGGGAGACTCCGCCCACCGAGAGATGGCAGACTACCTTTCTCCGGTCAAGAACCATGGCCTCAGATTTGGCGGTGCTGACCCTCATCCCGGCCGCTTCACACTCGGCTGCAAACCGCCCCAATGCACGCTGGAGGTCCTGGCTCGATGAAGCCAACAGGACAACATCATCTGCAAAAAGCAGAGAGGAAATCCTGTGGTCCCCAAACCAGATCCCCTCCGGCCCCTGGCTGCGCCTAGAAATTCTGTCCATAAAAACTATGAACAGAACCGGTGATAAAGGGCAGCCCTGCCGGAGTCCAACGTGGACCGGGAACAGGTCTGACTTACTGCCGGCTATGCAAACGAAGCTCCTACTCCGGTCACACAGAGACCGGACAGCCCTCAGTAACGCTCCCAGAGCACCCTCCACAGGATACCACGGGGGGGATGCGGTTGAACGCCTTTTCCAAATCCACAAAACACATGTGGACTGGGTAAGCAAACTCCCACAATCCCTCCAGCACCCTAGATAGGGTATGGAGCTGGTCCACTGTTCCACGACCAGGACGGAAACCGCACTGTTGTTCCTGAATCCGAGGTTCAACTATCGGACGGACTCTCCTCTCCCTGGCATAGACTTTCCCAGGGAGGCTGAGGAGTGTAATTCCCCTGTAGTTGGAACACACCCTCCGGTCCCCCTTAAGGAAGGTGCCCCTTTATCACTTTGTCAGTCTCAAATTGGGTTTTGTTTGATATCAGAATAGCGACTTCTCGTTTGCGGCTTTGTCTGTGTGAACTGTAATATGTATTTCTGAATCCTAGTTTTTTTAAGTTTCTCGTGTTCTTGATCATTTAAATGGGTTTCTTGCAATAGAGCTAATTGTATATTTTCTTTTTTGAATTTTTGCAGAATTATCCCTCTCTTTTTGGGTGTGGTTAACCCATTCACATTTAGCGAGGCGACACTCAAGCTACACATTTTGTCTTATAACAATCCTATTTATGCCCCTAGACCGTTATGGAATCACATCTCTGCCATAAAGAGAAAGGGCGTAAAATCAACTGAGCGGGCGTATTTAGGAACTGAGTGAGCGAACCCCATAACCGCGCAGGCGCAATTCTAAATTGAAAGGGCGTAAAAACAACTGAGCAGGCGTATTTGGGAACTGAGTGCACGAACCTCATAACCACGCAGGCCCAATTCTAAAGTGCACGGCTGCAAGCCTGACTGAGTGGGGATCCCGCGCGGTCAATTTCTAGTTGCGCGTTCACCTGAATTTACACTCAGTGTTAAGGGGACGTTTTTGTCACTTGGGGGCGGAAAACTTTATGGTCGATCTTATTGGCCGAAATTTGCATTTCAAAACCGCCAAGGCAGCGGGGCGGGACTTTCATTTTCATGAGGCTTTGAAAGAGAAACGTGGACGAAAACGTGGACCCACGGCCATAAAAAACAAGGTAAGAAAGTGCAGCGGTTTTTTTGTGCTGTACGTTTTTCTCATGTGAAATCACTTTATTAAATATACATGTACACTTCAGTTAGCCCGAGACAGAGCTGCTACGCAACTTAAATGACAGGAAGCGTGTATTAGCATGTTGTTAACAAATGCTAAGTAACAGCAGCATCTCATAATGTAGTATCATACTAATCTTTGTTTTACTGCTTGATTTTTAATTAATAGCCTTATATTTTGTTTCATTGTAGGCCTGGGCGTTAAATCAATTGAATTAATTAATTCGAATTTTATGTTACGGGCGATTAAAAAAAAAAAACTAAATCGAGTTTTTCTGTAATGGCGCATTTTGGCTTCCGGGAGTTTCCGTAGAGATAGTTGCACACGGCAGTATGTATCGCAAACGACAAACAACATTAGCACACACGAAAAACAGCACGCGACAGCATGGCTACCGGTGAGAGTGGGAAGTTTGTTCCCAAGAAAGGAATAAAAGCCTCTGTTGTGTGGAACTGGTGAGTTTGCTGCTACAGACGTGGAGGAGCCCCCACGCTGCAACATTGCCTAAAAATTTCACACACATAGTATACTCATTCTATGACGCCTCTAAAGTTAGTTCATTACTTAGATAGTTGCTTTTATTTATTCATGAAGAATAGAGCGTTGGAAGTTCTACCGGTATTTATTTGCGACGCGGCTGCCAGAGGATTTTGTGTTGGGGGGGAGGGGGGGGTCTGACCGCGACTACTGTTGCTTCATCAACTTCTCCGTGGAGTAGACGGGTTTATTAATTTGTTTAAAACCTTTAGAGCCCAGATATGAGCTGTATTGTTAATCCTTTAGAAAATGGTGCCACTCTCAAGGTGAATGTTTGTCTCCTTTTAGTCTAGACTACAAAGGGTGACTGAAAACACAGCTGGGACTTTAAGTAAGTGAAAACAAGTGTAGAATAAAAAAAATAAAACAAATGTATATAAAACAAGACGAGACAAAAAGCTATAAACAACACAAGTTCAAACACAAGTTTACAAGTTATAAATAAAGTTTGATTTGATTTGATTTGATTTTAAATGTGAAAAGAAGAAAATTTTTTGATTCCAAGAGTGTGTTCATTTATTTATAATTCATCCCAGAAATTGGGGTTACATTTGTCTTGCATTTGATTAAATAAAAGCTAAATTTGCTTTAAGTTGTCTGCCGTTTGTACTCATTGCTCTCCTTAAGTAGGGGGGGGGGGTCGGAAGTCAAATAAAAAAAATAAAAATATGAGATTTTTTTATTTTTAGGCCATATCGCCCAGCGCTATTTCATTGTTTATTATTTTTGCCCTTTTTGTATGTTTATACAGTTATATGCTTGTTACATGCTCGTTAGTTATAGGTGACTTACTTAACTTTTAATTTCTGCTTATATAATCTTCCCAGAAATGACAGACCCAAAAGAGGTAAAGCTCATAACTGTAATGAAGGAAAATAGATCAACATTTCAGTCACTGTGGTCTGCTAGTGCATTTATTCATTTCACTGAATTTCTTTAGGATGACTTGCGCAGCGCTGCAATTAGTTTGCTGCAAATGCTTAGAAGATCCTTAAATAATCCACCATCAAGTAAGTATCAAAAGCAATTGACAGTTTTTATACCAATGATTAATGCGACTGTAGGTGAGCTGTTGATGAGAAACATCCCTGATTAACTTAAAGAAAGACTTTTGTTTTGCTGAGTTGATGATGTTAATGCTCAATGTATTGTTCATTAAGTTGAGGGCCAGCCCGCACAGGCAGCTAGGGACTCCAGGCCTGAGACATCAGAAAGACCATCACAACCAATGTCTTTGACAGTTCCTACGCAGGGGCCTTCAGGCAGCACTGTGCAGCAAAGCATGGCCAGGTTCGGTTGTTGTTAGTCAAAAGATATGTCTATATAATTCTCGTTAAGATAGATCTGCTTGTATTATTGCTTATTCTGGATTTTCTCTTGCTTTTATGCTGTACAGCTCTTTAGGCAACTGAGGTTGTTAGTAGTGCTGTATAAATAAACTTAAAATAATACGATACGAGTAAGTAAATGTAACTGAAGGTAGATCAGGTTTGTGCTTTAAATTACAGTGCCACATTACTATTATTATTATTACTATTATTATTGTTAGAGAGATAAGTGGTAAGTAAGAGATACGTTTAGTTGTACAGATGGCACATCTTTAAACCCCCCCTCTAATTCTCGCAAGACCCCAGTCACGGGTGACCAGTAAAAGACTGCAGCAAAACGTCCTCCGTCCAGTTCTGCCTACTGCCGTGTGCCTCGGAAAAAAGTCCTAAACCTTCAGAGGAGCTCATGCTGTTACAGGCTGGGTTGGGGAAAAGGACCATCAATATTCCTGAGGATGCTGGCCATAAGCAGGTACGTTACCTCACATCAAACTACTAAAAGTGGATTTAGGTGCAGGTGGGGGGAAAAATGTTTGATTTAAATGTTTACTACTGTCACCCACAGATCACAGACATTCTTTGTGAGGTGTACCCCAAAATGAGTGAACTTGAAGGGGCATGGATGCTTTACAAAGCCATGGGTAAAACTTTGTTGTCTCTTTTTAAATGTATCTCAGTTTGAATTGATTTAATTACTAATGAAGGTATGTTTGAGAATTTTTCTCTGAACAAAGAGCTGACGATTTTTAATGTTGATGGAAACAGGAGGATTAGGCCAACGGAAACTTATCCTCGTGCCACCTGACGATGAGGGATACAGTGGGACCAGCATTACCAAGACAGGAAAGTCTTGGCTGTATATTATCCCTATCCAGCATACTCTTGACACCACTCCGCTGCCCATGTCTGCTCCAGAGTTCCAGGCAATGCCAAAAGCACGGTGTCTGTCATGTCAAAGTTATGTGCCACTGCAGCTCCTGGGGCTGCATGTCAAGGAGTGCAGCATTAATGAGGTATGGCTTTGAGAGTAAAATATACAATCTGAAATCAAGCCTTTCTTTTGATGTTTGTTTGTATCACTACAAGCATGTTCTATGTTCTAGTCATTCTCCCACTTCAAGTCAATGGAGCAGCATTCTTAGCAGAGATTTCCATGTCTTTTTCCCCATACCTTCCTCTAGTTCTTCTGTGAAACACCAAAAGGTTTTTGGACCAGCTAATAGATATGTTTTCTGTAATGAGTCAGCAGATAGCCTCTTCCTCCTCTTGTTGAACCTGGCCAAAATACCTAACCCTGGAAATTAGGCCCAGTGACCATTAAGTCAGCAAGGAAGGCATCTACCTTCATAAAAAACCATATTTTTCTTACTTTTGAATTGTATTCAATCCAAGCTGCTTTGGCAGAACCTTCTCTAATACATCATCTAGGATCATTAGGCGTGCAAATATCTCCACTTATATAGATTCAAGTTAAGGCACTGTCCAATGCTTTTTGTCTTATTCCACTGTCTTATGTTAATTTGTACAGACAGTACCTGCAGAAGAGACCAATATTGATGAGGATGATGATGTGGTGAGTTAATTTTTTTTTTTTAGATAATTATAATTGTTAATTTCGTGAATTCTAGAATTGTTCATTTCTTTTGATTTTTGCAAAATTGATGTCACAGTTGATATCGCAAATGCTTTCCTATATTTTCTTTAGCACCTCAAATTATGCTTGTCTCCCACTCTTTGGGTTTTCTCTTCCAGATAGATAAAATACACACACAAAAAGTTACATTTGTCCATTACAAAAGTTTGTATGGTACAGGCTAAATTACAAGGAAGATTGATTAGTAAGTAGTGTTAAATATGTTTTATACAAACAACCGTTACAGATCCCACTAGAAATGCCGACACAAGTTTTGGAGAGTAAGGTGAGCACACCACAGTACACATTATAAAGTACCATTATTATGTTTATTTGACATAAGTGCTACAAGTGCAACAATTAACTACTAAGTAATTATAACTTAGACTCATTATTTTCATAGGTTGCTTGTCCACTGTGTTGTCAACCTTTTACCAAGGAGGATATCTGTGCACACGCAAGTGTTTGTGGGGAGAGGTAACAAAAGTGATTTTCCTCATATGGGAAAAATGTTTTTTATTTAAATAAAACATGTTGTGACCCCTTTTCTTTTGTCTCAATTTTTCTTACAGTAACATCACAGAAGAGGTTGAAGTTTGCAAAGACATGCATGGACAGTACAGCAGGTATGCAGTGGAATTAACTTTGTTACATGTGGAGAAAATGATGGACATCCATCTCCATCTGTGATGTTTGATTGAACCCATGTTATAAAAAGTGGTTTTATATGGCTGTTTTAGTGCATCAGACATCCTCGTCGCACTTGAAAAGAGGGTGGATTCTTCCATGACATTTAACATCTCGGTAACGAGGGAAGACCTGTTTCAAAGGGGGATGAAGCAGTGGATAAGACAAAAAAAAGCCTCGCCAAAGAATCTTCTCTGTGTTTCGTTCATTGGTGAACATGGAATAGATGGAGGTGCTCTACGAAAGGAGTTCCTTACTGGATTGTTTTTTAGTTCTCACACCTCAAATCAAGAAGTAGCAGGACAGACAATTTCTCATTCAAGTGTTAGATTACATGTAACTGTGTCTTTTCTTTGCACAGAAATGGTGCGTGGAATTGAAACACAGTACTTTGAAGGAGATGCAGAAAAAGGCAAAATCCCCAAATATAGTATCTTGGACTACCCAGACCAGAATTTCAAGTATGTTCCAAGATAGCCTATAATAAAGTTAATCAATTTATACGTTGTTTGAATACAGTTTGTGATTTTGTCGCATAAAAGGACCTGTGGGGAGATCTTGGCTACAAGTTTGGCCCAAGGAGGTCCTGCACCAAACTTCCTTAAAACATGGTGCTACAATTTCTTGTGCCATGGGGAGATGGAGATTGATGTTCCACCAGATGAGGTTACAGCTCAGGACTTGATCAATCTGAAAGCTGAGGTACCGAAATGGCGTTTCATCTCTGCCATAAACCGACAGTAGTCGTCATAGTAGTTCTGCTCATATTTACAGCTGATTGCTAATGTTTCACAAAAATTAATATCTCACAATCAAACAACTTTTTGTTACTTAGATATGTAGATGCATCTCTGTCCTTCTCTCAACACTCTCACCAGTGGTTTTCATTCTATCCAGATGGTAGAACTGTTTGCCCCCCTCACTGCTTAAGCAGTATTGGAAATTATTAGTTAGGTGTTATATTTTCATATTAGCTACCAATCAGTGACGTGCGGTAAGATAAGGCAAGTGAGGCACAGCCTCAGCTGTCATGATCGGGATAAAATAGAAAAAAGTAAATTAAGTAAATATTATTTTCCACTGATCTGTGTTCAAGATCCATTTTCAGTCAACTCAATGCGTTTTCCACAGTTTCTGAGATTAAAATCGCAGAATTTGTATGTTGAGCAATCACATACGGAGCAGAAACTCTGGGTTACGTTCAGAGCGCTGACTGCAGAACAGACACGTGCGGTCAAAGCCTTCTCAGGGCTCCAGACTAACATTTTTCACTAGGAGCACAGTGGCCCCTAACTGAAAATTTTAGGGGCACAACCAGAAAATTTAGGGGCGCATACCGTAAATCAATATGCAAACCAAATCTACTAATTTCCACTGTATTACTAATAAATACCTTAATAATAGATGCAGAAATTACAATGAGCTGTTTCAAATTCAGTGTCACATTTTATACTGCACTTTTGAAGATGCAACAACAAGGTAAACTGACAGAACCATCGCTGTCATGACAATACAAGTAGTAAAGAAAACAGATGGAAATGTATCTTTGTGACACCAAATATGTGCAGCCAAGATGCACAATAAGCGTGTTCGAGATCACCCAGGTGAACTCAACGCTGCGCAGATCACCTGGTGTGTGACATATATTTTTGTTTTTGCTCCAACATCAACTGTCAATCATCACAAAAATATCGCGAGAAAGGGGTGGGAGCAAGGGGCAAACCTACCCGGACACAGCTGGAAACTGAACTGATTGAAAGCTGCCCTACAGACTACAAAACAATGCATTATGGGACATGTGTCCTGATGGTTTTTGTAGTTGATTGATCAATTAAAATAATTTAAAATACCAATTCATTAAAAAAAGGCTACATACATTACAAAACATTAAAATAATCATAAAAATTATAATAACACAGATCACACTAAGGGGGAGAGGAATATTAAAACTAAATTTAATGTTAAGGACAACTCCAACTTAACCTTCCTCCGGTTCTGTGTGACCCAGAGAAAAGTTCAGCACGGACTGCATGTATTTAGAAAATTACGAGCGAATAGATACGTTCTAAAAAGGAAAGTAAGGAACTCCTGGGGGCTGTCAGGTGTCCTGCTTTCAAGCCCTGTCATTGTCCCGCCCCTAAGAGTCATTTACCCCAGTGGTCCCCAACCTTTTTGTCACTGTGGACCGGTACAACGCAAGGCACGTTTATCGCGGACCGGGGGGGGGGTTTGAGGTGCAACGCAAGACAGATTTAATGTAATTTAATTTAATATTTGGGACCGGGGATGGTATTTTCTCTTTAGTAATGATAATAACAATGATGATTATAATTTTCCCCTTGTCAAAGCAACTTTCTAAAGAAGTTTGTTTTTTGCTCATTTTGGTTGTTTGGGTTTAATTTTAGTGGGGTTTATCACCTGATGTTTGGGTGTCGCGACTTTGACGTGCGTTAAGTGTGACAGATGTAACAAAGTGAATCCGGTCACTTTTCAAAATAAAACGTTTTTGTCGGAAAAAAAAACAATAAAATGGAAATTATTTTTTCTTTCTGTGCGTCCCGGTGCCAACATTTCCCGCGGCCCGGAACCGCTCCGCGGCCCGGTGCCAAGTGTCCCGCGGCCCGGTATCGGTCCGCGGCCTGGTGGTTGGGGACCACTGATTTACCCCACTGTGATTGGTTGGTCAGCTCCGTGCATGACAATGAAAAAGTGTCATTCATTAAAACTGGCGGGCTGCAGTAACATTAAACTTCCACATTAAGGCGGGGGCTGCAAAATATCATTTTGGAGACCGCAAATAGCCCGCGGGCCGCGAGTTTGAGACCCCTGCTGTAGTTCTGTCACTGGTACACTAGCCGCAGGTCGGAAGAACGAATCAATAGTTCACTTACTCATAGCTCTGACGCACATATCAGGTGTGATGATATTTGTCTCCGTTTCCTTCCCACAGATGTTTACGCGCGCTCGATTGTCTCTAGGCCCCTCCCCCTCCACGCATTTTAGCCACTTACAGCGGCGTTCCCTATTCTTCTCACACGCAGTGAACGCCTCACAGACGGGCATCACGCGAGTGTGTGCTCGCGTTTCATGAGTATGTGCGCGAGTGTGTGTGTCTGCCTGCGTGCGTGTGCGCTCGCGTCACATTGATTATTTGATTGATCATTGACGTGCCCCTTCCACGTTTAATGTATGAAAAATACGTAGGGTGGGGGAGGCAAATTTACTGGTCGCGCATGTGCGACTGGATGTAAAATTCAGTCACACACTCTCAAATTTTGGTCGCAAAATGCGACCAATTGGTCGCAGTCTGGAGCCCTGCTTCTAGATGCCCACAGAAAAGGCTTCAGATGAGGCGAGCCTAAACCAGAAGGGGGCAGGGGTGAGCTCACAGCTTCTTTGTAGCTACACTGTTGCAGTAGAAACAGAGTAAGGACTAGAGGTAAGATCGGGCCTAAAAAATCCAGCCCGACCCAGGCCCGCGGGCATTAAAGCCGAACCCCGCCCGAGCCCAACCAAAGAACTTGATTTGCAGCCCTGAGCTTGAAGCAAACCCAAAATTTCAATTTATCCCATAGTATTTTTAGCAGAAAAAACGCAAGATTTCTTAAAGTTAAAATAATTTACATATTTTTATAATCATGATAAATGCATTTGCACAATGAAACAACGCTGGAACACAGAATAAGAGGCCAGACAGAGAGAGTGAAAGAGAGATCTTGATGCGCACTCGCTTCATTACGGGAGAAATACTGCAGCCGCAGCGCTGCATGTTTGCCTTTTCAGTTCCCCTGTCTTAAGTTTATCCTTGACTTCTTGCTGCTCCATATCGGGGATCCCTAAACAAAATAGATGCAGACTTGCGGAGGAAAGATTACAATCACGACACGTGCGCAAAGCGTGCCCTGGCTCTGCGTCTGCGCTAGTTTTATAAACATTATTTATAAATATATTGTGGCGACCGAGTTTGGACAGAGCTGGGTGGCCGGCGCCCCCCTCTTTCTGCCAGTTGCTGGATCACAGTGTGTGTCAATCAAGGGTGGGCTGGTGACTGGTGGGATAGAGGGGGCGGGGTCTACCTGTGTGTGTGTGTGTGTGTGTGCGTTCGGTGAACGTTCTCCCTCTGAGTAAGAAGAAGCTGGCTGTGCCTTTCGGTTCGTGCGGTAACTGTTCTGACATCCAGGATTAATAAAGAGCTGTTTGACAACTGCCCACCTAAGGAGCTTCTTTCCAGCCAGTACAATATATTTATTAAAAAAGTCAGCGAGAGAGAACGTAATGATTGTCATTTTAGTCCCCGACCCGAATTTCCGGCCGGGTCGGGTTCTGACTCAGGCTCAGGCTTAAGATCTTACCTCTAATGAGGACGTGTTTTTCCATTGAGAGGGAGATACTTGTTAAACTAAAGGAAAATTAGGAAGACTTTCCAACAGATCATAGAGCTTTGAGTGGAGAAGGATTAACGTATGGACTCCAAAAGTGAGGCCAAACATGGTCTTCAATTTTTGTTTTTTAAAAATAACATCAGAGTAAATTGAAAAAAAAAAAAGATGTAAGTAAAACCATGAAGCAGTGTTGTGTACATGTTGACATCTGGACATTTTTTTGGAGCCAACAGGTGTGTTCATCTGAGTGTGTGTGAGTGGACAGACCCCGCCCTTATAGACGTGTATTACATCTGAACCTGACCATAATGAGTATAACCATCCAGAAACTTGTTGCTTTATGCTGCTTTATGGTTTTACCCCCCCCCCCATGCCTTATATAATCACCCTCTTGTCCCCCCCCTCTCTAACATCCCTCTCTCTTCTTCCCTCCTTTCCTTTTCCAGTCCAAAGATTTTCAAATATGATTACAATGAATAAAGTTTGTCCTAGATTACAAAAGGGGTTTATACAGACGTTCCTCTGGTTTGTCTGAAGATTAATAACCCCTGTTGTTAAAGTAAAATATGTCCAACACAAGAGGCCCTCAGCTCTCATCTGTTTGCCCAGCTGTTGGACAGGATAAGTTTAAAAAAAAAAAATTGGCCGAAAATAATTATTTTTATAATTTTCACAGACCGCATTTCATAACTGATCAAAGCACCAGAATTTGAAATTGGAAAAACCAGAAATAGTTACTGAGGTATGGTGTCAAATTCATGCCTAAACTATTTGGCATCAAAACTGTAAAACCAGGAATCAAAACTCGAATTCTGCAAACCAAAACCCAAAATCTGCAAACCAAAACCCATAATTTGCAACCAAAACTCAAATCTGCAAATCAAAATTCATAAATTGAGAACCAAAACCCATAATTTGCAACCGAAAGCTATAACCTAAAGCGCAATCATATTTCTCAGGTGCTGATTTGTTTTCTCGCTGTTCTGAAATCGTCTTTTTGAGTTGCGCTTTTATTTTGAAATCGTCTTTTTGAGTTGCGCTTTTATTTTTTGAGTTGAGCTTTTTTTTTTGCGGTTGCGATTCTAAAACCTGTCACACACGTAAAAACAGCGCCACGTCAGTCAACGGGAGGGGAGGCGGGACATCCCCACATCCAGAAGCTCATTGGCTACCGAATAACACCGAGTCTTACGTCAACAGACCAGTTTAGAATGTGCCGGTAAGTTTTTCATGTTTTTCAAACCTTTTACTATCTTAAACGATCAAACTCGTACTTTATTTAACCAGAGGACGCAAGCACAGTCAGATGAGGAGCTCCACCAGTAGCTGCTAGTGAAAAAAGATGTTGGAAAGTTAGATGTTGCATGACAAACTGTCACCATTGTTCTCCCGTGTTAGTGTAGCCGGCCTCACAGGGTTCGGTGTCGGTAGATGTGAATGAAATTATGGCGCTCAGTCACACACGTCCGTTCACTCCAGAGGTCTCTATATTATAAATCTTGCACAGCAGAACACATGCCCCCTACAGTCCCACTACCGTAACTGCAGTAGTAAATGCATGAACATGAGACACTGCATGGGCTGCTACACATGTCCCCTCCTCCAAAAGAAACGTCCCGTTTCTAAACAAAACAGAGGAGTAACATGTTACCACAAAACACAGTGAGATACTTTCCTCATTCTTTTCTGTGCTCACCTCCTGAACCACCCTAAAAGTTTTTTTTTTTTTTTTTTTTTTGAAATGAAACAAACACACCTGCCATAACACATCACAACTGAACAAAATCATGAAACCATAATGGGGGTTTCAACCGCCGTCCACAGCGGGAATACCCAGGAACCGCCATTGAATTGTCCTCTGGTACGGTGTTTGAAGCATCTCTTTCAGGGAGTCCCTCCTCTCTTGGCTGAAGAGGACCTCCAGGATCCCTGTGAATGGGTGAAGTTGAGTGAGTGGTGCCATTGGATGTAGCAGGCAGTTACGTGCAATGTGTAAGGCTTTAGTCTATCATGATGAACCACAAGAGCCTTGTCCAGGGGGTCATACGGGTTCATAATACGGTAGGTAAGAGCAACTTCCCCACCTGAAGTCAACACTTGTTCCACTCTGTAAGGGCCTTTCCAATGGGGAGCTAACTTTGTGCGGCTTTCAACTGGATTGCTGAGCCACACTAGAGCACCCACTACGAAGGGACGGTGACGGACATCCTCGTCATGATAAAGTTGTTGCTTTTCGTGCGCCTCTGCTGCATGAAGTCTGGCTGCACTGAAAGCGGCACTGAGACGAGCCACCAATGCAGAGGCATATGCCGGGAGGGACCCAGCACTTTGAGAGTCCAACAAGCTGCTCGGGACCAACACGTCCGCTGGAACGCGGGCCTCTCGACCATGCATCAGGTAATAGGGACTGAAACGGGTACTGGAGTGTTTTGTGGTGTTGTAAGCAAAACACACCACTTTCAAAAACTCATCCCACTCACCCCCATGGGACAGCAACATTTTTGCCAACTGATCAATTAGCGTCCTGTTATGTCGCTCCACCATGCCATCAGATTTTGGATGGTAAGCTGTGGTACGGGTCTTCTTTATTCCCATCCACTGACACAAGAACTTAATCACCTCGGCCTCAAATTGTCGCCCTTGGTCGCTGTGAAGAACCTCTGGTATTCCATGCACCAGCACATAATCCTTAAACAAACAGCGAGCGTAGAGATTCACAAATTTTGTGAAATAATCTTCCACCACTAGAACATACCTGTTGCCCCTAGAGGTCACTGGAAGCTCTAAAATATCTGCCGCCACACGCTGCAAGGGTCGGCTAACTGGCAAGCCCCCCATGGGCGCCTTAGGCTTGGGAGCAGGTGACCTGCGTGTTTGGCATGCCCTGCACTGTTCACACCACTGTCTTATGTCCCGCAGCATGAAAGGCCAGTAATAATTCTGCCTCGCCTTTTCCCACACTCTCTCAGCCGAAAAGTGAGCAGCTGCAGGTCCACCATGTAACCGCTCCAGCAGGTCAGGGACTATCACTGAGGGAACCACTATCTGAACACGCTGCTCGCTGCCTGGGGATGACAGAACCGTGCGACACAACAGCCCATTCACTATGGATAGGCGACTAAATTCAGTCCATAGCTTCCTTAGTCCAATGGATGACCCTCTCCTGCGCACTGGGGGTGGACCCGTCCGACCCTGGTCCAACCAAGTCACCACAACACTAATGTCAGCATCTTCCCTCTGCAACTGCTGCAGCTCCGCATCATCGACACTCAGAGAAGGTAGGAGGAGCTCCTGTTCAGCCGTGGAAACACAGGCAGAAACATTCCCCTCACCCAAAACAGGGCGTCGGGACAGTGCATCAGCGTTCCTATGTTTCACCCCTTCTTTGTGACTGATCGTCCAGTTGAATGGACTAAAATCCAGCGACCATGACGTCCTGAGGGATCATTATCAAGAGACATCTTTCTGAGCCCAAGTAGGGGGCGATGATCTGTGATGATCATGAAAGCCGAAAGTCCCACATAGTGTTTAAACTCACGAACTGCCCATACTATAGCCCACAGCTCCCTGTCAAAAGTGGACCACCGTTTTTGAGTGTGCGTTAGAGCTAGGGCTGGGAATCACTGGGTACCTCACGATACGATACGATACGCGATACTTTGCTCACGATAACGATACTATCACGATATGGCGATAATGCGATAATCGATATATCTCGTCTCTAACAACTCACGATATATCAAACTTTAAGAAAGAACAACTTTAAAAACAGCTTTTTGGAAAATATTTCCCATTTATTTTTTATTTTTTAAACACCATGATAATAAACAACTTGTGTCCTATTTGGTGTAATGAATAACAGACTTTTGTGTAACATTGCTGAAATCAGTGATACTCTGTCTTTGACAAACAATGACAATTTTCATTTGGAAATATCTGTAAAATTCAGTTTAAACAATAGTGAACATGAACAGCAGTGCCATTATTTAGTACAAAATTGCTGTAAACAGGATAAAAAATGAATGAGTCAAGTAGCTGCCAGACACATTGGTATTAACTTTTAAAAACAAAACCATAGCCATCGCTTAATTTAAAAAATAGCTGAAAATCAGATATTTATTCTGTGAACAAATTATATTGTCTTTGTTAAAAAATAAATGACACCATTTAGTGCAAATGTGGTGTAAACAAAAATAAAATTCTCACAGAAAAATAAAAATCAAGTATCAAGGAACTTTCCTTTAAGTTATTTAAGACATAAACTGCTTTCAAAATAAATAATCAGGGATAAAATACATAAAAAACTTGAAGTGCATCTAAAAGTAAACGTCTTTGTGAACAACACGATTGGGGTAAAGCTGCATGTGATGTATGTTTATATGTTCATGTTTTTCTGGAGAACCACAGGCTTTTTAGCATCAAGACGCCGCTTGTCTACCGCTGCTTAGAGGAGAAGGGGGGTCTGAGGGCAGGGATGCCTTTTCTTCCGTTTCCATCTCAGCCATAGCTCTGGTCTGAGCGTACAGTACAGGGATCCTTTTTCAGTATTTCTGAGAGAGAATGTCAAAACTCTAATGCATTCAATAAAAACCCAAATCCCTCGTTCTCCACCGCGCTGTAGGGACCGTTTTCCGTTTGTTATTGCCGCTGCTCTGTGCTTTGTCAGAAGGCTCTGAGTACCGTTGGCGTCTGGGAGCATCGTAGTCCCATTGTGAGCGAGGTGGCTCTCTGTCCGGAGAGCGGCCCCGATGACTTTCAGGAGTTGGCCTGGGCTGGCAGCCCCTCTCTTCACAGGCACAGCGGGACACGGATGAAGGAAAAGCTCTCGACGCATCCCTCAGTCTCCTGTTTTCATCCGACAGTTCCTTCATTTCCATCCTCATGTGAAACACGTCCTCCGTCAGTTTGTCTATGGCTTTATGCAGGCCCTCAGCAGTAGACACAGACTGTACCTGCAGCTGACCCCCAGCGCAGGAAGCGCGGCCATAGGGAGCTGCACAGTCTCTCTGCAGAGCCTCTCTGGCATTCTCACACCTCTCTGCAATCATCAAGGCCTCCTCCAAATCAGTGGCCCCCTGCTCCAAGCACTTGGCTTTAAGCGCGGGATCCAGACCAGCCAGGAAACGCCGGAATTTCTCTTCTCGTTGTGCCACGTCTCCGTACAGCGGGAACGCCGCCATGACGAGCCGACTCACATCTGCAGCAAACACCTGCAGGCTTTCTCCAGCCGCCCGGGTCCGCGCTGCCAGGCTGGTCCTGAAGCGCTCCAGCGCCTGCCGCTGACCGAACGCCTCTTCCAGCTTCTCCTTTGTGGCCTCATAGTCCGACTTCACAAAGTCCGGGAGGCTGTCCCACAGCAGAAATGCGGCTCCGCTGAGGCGGGTGGGCAAAATGCGCGTGAGCTCACCTCCACGAGGTCCGCCGGCTCCCGCCGTTGCACCGACAGCCACCTCCAGCTGTCTGATCCAGCTCTGGAAAGTCTGTCCATCATCTCCAGCAAATGGAGCAGGCAGATAAATTTGAAAGTCCCCCCGGGGAAAATACCTGCTGGCGTGTCCCGCGCCTGGTTTAAACGGGTCCTCGTCTCCGACCCACATGGTTGGCAAGCTTAGCTAGCTGCTCAAAAAAAATTCGCCAATGACGCTACAAGCTGTAGCGTTAATCTTCAACAGCGCACGGTCCAGCGTCAACCGACAAAAAAAATAAAACCACCGCTGCCACCAATGTAGCCGGCCTCACAGGGTTCGGTGTCGGTAGATGTGAATGAAATTATGGCGCTCAGTCACACACGTCCGTTCACTCCAGAGGTCTCTTTATTATAAATCTTGCACAGCAGAACACATGCCCCCTACAGTCCCACTACCGTAACTGCAGTAGTAAATGCATGAACATGAGACACTGCATGGGCTGCTACATTAGCATGCTAGCTAGCTCAATGCTAGCGGGGTTTACAGCTCTTTTCATGACTTCTATGGATTAAACAAAGTCGATTTTTTTTACCACAGTATCAGTATCAGTCATTGTCACTAGGATTAATCAAAGATTTTTTTCAAGAAGTACATTCATGTATAATTTAAAAGGTTTCTCAATATATCTTTAGGGATTACAGATTGATTGAACAAAGCAACATATTGCTGTAAGAAAGTGACACCTTTCCTAGTTTGGGATCAAGTTCATCCCTATTTAAAATAATAAAAGTAAAATTATGATTCAGAAACACATTATTTGAGGTACCAGAACAAATTTCCCAGGTGTGGGATCAATAAAGTTTTTCTGATTTTGAACTGTGTTCCAAAACCATTTTATTCTCAGCCTTAAAGATTGCAGGTTCACACGGGAAGTTAACTCTCACAATATGCAGCTGTGTGTGTGTGTGTGTATATATATATATATATATATATATATATATATATATATATATATGTATATATATATATGTATATATGTATGTATATGTATGTATGTATGTATATGTATATATGCATGTATATGTATATATATATATATATATATGTATATATATATGTATATGTATATATATATATGTATATTTTCTCATTTTAACTTTCTTAAATACATTTTTCTTTGTGTGCAGGATGCTGTGGACATTGGACGACAGTCTAACTTAAACCAGGCAGAGCAGGAAACTGTTGGAGTTGTTGTTCCCTCTGTGGCGTGTCCTCTCTCCTCTCAGACCTGTTCAACCCTTGTGGGACATCAGAAAACCATGGCCAAGACATTAACATTTATGTACTGATCTATGCATGTCATCTCAGCAGGATGTATCAGAAACCAACAATGTGAACAGATCTCATCTGCCTTACAAACTACTGCCCCCCTTAAGAAAATAAATGGCTAATAATCACCACTGGTATTTTGTAATGTTTCACTTTTTAATGTTTGACCATTATATGTGTTTTGTACAAAAGACTGATTGATGGTTTTGCAAATATCTTTGAAACACAGAGTCAAGTGTATTAGATTCTGTGAAATTCTGAACCACAATTCAGATAAATTAAAATAACTGTTTTTAAAACTCCTCAAAAGACTTGAGGTGGAAAAGTCACTGTTTTTGTGCAGGCACTGAGAAATGGGAAGCAGACGGTGTGCCTGGGCATGTTGTCAATGCAATCATGGTCTAAATCAGGGGTCACCAACCTTTTTGAGACTGAGGGCTACTTCATGGGCACTAAGTGGTATGAAGGGCGCCACAGGACCTCCAAGCCCCCCCCCGCACACACACACACACAAGCACAATTTGAGGACGTCTTTTTGTGTGCCCTATTTTTAGGGTCCTGTGTGTGTCTTTGGACCTGTGTGTGTCTTTGGTCCTGTGTGTGTCTTTGGTCCTGTGTGTGTCTTTGGTCCTGTGTGTGTCTTTGGACCTGTGTGTGTCTCTGGTCCTGTGTTTGTGTCTTTAGTCCTGTGTTTGTGTCTTTGTTCCTGTGTGTATCTCTGGTCCTGTGTTTGTATCTTTGGTCCTGTGTGTGTCTTTGGACCTGTGTGTGTCTTAGGTTCTGTGTGTGTCTTTGGACCTGTGTGTGTCTCTGGTCCTGTGTTTGTGTCTTTGGTCCTGTGGGTGTCTGGTCCTGTGGGTGTCTCTGGTCCTGTGTGTGACTCTGGTCCTGTGTGTGACTCTGGTCCTGTGTGTGTCTCTGGTCCTGTGTTTGTATCTTTGGTCCTGTGTGTGTCTTTGGTCCTGTGTGTGTCTTTGGTTCTGTGTGTGTCTTAGGTTCTGTGTGTGTCTTTGGTCCTGTGTGTGTCTCTGGTCCTGTGTTTGTGTCTTTGGTCCTGTGGGTGTCTTTGGTCCTGTGTGTGTATCTGGTCCTGTGTGTGACTCTGGTCCTGTGTGTGTCTCTGGTCCTGTGTTTGTGTCTTTGGTCCTGTGGGTGTCTTTGGTCCTGTGTGTGTCTCTGGTCCTGTGTGTGACTCTGGTCCTGTGTGTGTCTCTGGTCCTGTGTTTGTATCTTTGGTCCTGTGTGCGTCTCTGGTCCTGTGTTTGTATCTTTGGTCCTGTGTGTGTCTTTGGTCCTGTGTGTGTCTTTGGTTCTGTGTGTGTCTTAGGTTCTGTGTGTGTCTTTGGTCCTGTGTGTGTGTCTCTGGTCCTGTGTTTGTGTCTTTGGTCCTGTGGGTGTCTTTGGTCCTGTGTGTGACTCTGGTCCTGTGTGTGTCTTTGGTCCTGTGTGTGTCTTTGGTCCTGTGTGTGTCTTTGGTTCTGTGTGTGTCTTAGGTTCTGTGTGTGTCTTTGGTCCTGTGTGTGTCTCTGGTCCTGTGTTTGTGTCTTTGGTCCTGTGGGTGTCTTTGGTCCTGTGTGTGACTCTGGTCCTGTGTGTGTCTCTGGTCCTGTGTGTGTCTCTGGTCCTGTGTTTGTATCTTTGGTCCTGTGTGTGTCTTTGGTCCTGTGTGTGTCTTTGGTTCTGTGTGTGTCTTAGGTTCTGTGTGTGTCTTTGGTCCTGTGTGTGTCTCTGGTCCTGTGTTTGTGTCTTTGGTCCTGTGGGTGTCTTTGGTCCTGTGTGTGACTCTGGTCCTGTGTGTGTCTCTGGTCCTGTGTGTGTCTCTGGTCCTGTGTTTGTATCTTTGGTCCTGTGTGTGTCTTTGGTCCTGTGTGTGTCTTTGGTTCTGTGTGTGTCTTAGGTTCTGTGTGTGTCTTTGGTCCTGTGTGTGTGTCTCTGGTCCTGTGTTTGTGTCTTTGGTCCTGTGGGTGTCTTTGGTCCTGTGTGTGACTCTGGTCCTGTGTGTGTCTTTGGTCCTGTGTGTGTCTTTGGTCCTGTGTGTGTCTTTGGTTCTGTGTGTGTCTTAGGTTCTGTGTGTGTCTTTGGTCCTGTGTGTGTCTCTGGTCCTGTGTTTGTGTCTTTGGTCCTGTGGGTGTCTTTGGTCCTGTGTGTGACTCTGGTCCTGTGTGTGTCTCTGGTCCTGTGTGTGTCTCTGGTCCTGTGTTTGTATCTTTGTACCTGTGTGTGTCTTTGGTCCTGTGTGTGTCTTTGGTCCTCTGTGTGTCTCTGGTCCTGTGTGTGTCTCTGGTCCTGTGTGTGTCTCTGGTCCTGTGTTTGTATCTTTGGTCCTGTGTGTGTCTTTGGTCCTGTGTGTGTCTTTGGTCCTCTGTGTGTCTCTGGTCCTGTGTGTGTCTCTGGTCCTGTGTTTGTATCTTTGGTCCTGTGTGTGTCTTTGGACCTATGTGTGTCTTTGGTCCTGTTTGTATCTTTGGTCCTGTGTGTGTGTCTTTGGTCCTGTGTGTGTGTCTCTGGTCCTGTGTGTGTGTCTCTGGTCCTGTGTTGATTACCTGGATCAGGTGTGTTTAGCCAATAAGGAGCTTCAAGGCCAAGTTGAATGGAAACATGTAGGACACCGGCCCTTTAGGCCTGGAATTGGACACCCCTGCACTATCCTCTTACTTGGTGGCGGCCCCACTGGACATGTCTGAATCTGCTCCCCGTGCAAAGCACAGCACTGGTTTGTCAAGAACTCACATAAGTTAGCAGACAATCATATCAGTCCGTTTATTTTGTACACACCCACCACCAGCCAAACAGCATTAACTTTACTTCGACTCACAGCTCCCTCACTTCTGGTGAGCGATTTAACACAACCAAGATTCCCCACTTCCCATGAGTGTTCAAAGCTGAAGGTGGGGCTAACCCCCAGATCACCACAATATATTAATTTGCTATATGAGCAGTGCTATTTTTGGAGCATTCCCGTTAAATGATATTTACCCTTCTAATCATTTTTTACATTCTGGTTTTAACTGGGACAGTGATCTTTGTGTCTTTAGTGGAAATGATGTAGAAACTGTGGAACATCTTTTTTTTAAATGTTTTCATGTAAAAGAGTTTTGGTCTTCTTTTCATAATTGGCTCAAATCCCAAAATATCATCATTAACCCTTTAAATTGGAATACAATAAAATTCCATTGCAATTAATTTCAAAGCATTTTATTCATACTTGTGAATTCTTAAAGGTGAAACCTCACATTAATGGATTACTCAACCGTCTCAACCTTTTCTCTAAATCTTTACATTACATGAATCATAAGAATGCACAGAAATTGTGTAATTTATTTGATCTATTTAAACTTTTGTAATAGATCCTTATTTTTATTGATTATTTTTTAAGTTATATTTGTTTTCTTATTTTTATTTTTTGTCTACCTTTATCTCAGAATTGATATTGTTGTCATTGACAGACATGTCGTGATTGTTTGTTGAATATTTGCTTCAATAAAAAAAAAAAAAAAAGTTTTTTTGGGTGCATTCCCTGCGGGCGCCACAAGGGGTGCTCGCGGGCGCCAGTGCGCCCGCGGGCACAGGGTTGGTGACCCCTGGTCTAAATGGACAACTATTTTAAATGCTTCTCTTTCAGTTAACAGGAGATGTCTGTGAGCCTGCCGGACAGCCTTTGCATCACACCAGGGACGTCTTTGGGGCCTGCATCTGGAAAGAAACAAAAACAGCAAAGTTAATTAACCCAAAAAAGAAGAGAAAAATTAAGATTAAAATTGTTTTCTGTACCTTCAAGAAGTTGTAGACATCCACGTCGCAGCTGCCTCAGAATTCCTGCCTTTTTTGTTATGGCATGCATAACAACGGTCCTTATAGAAAACAACAGACATACAGGAATAGTCCATGATTTTAAAATCACCACCTAATTAAAAAGAAACTAATAATTCTATTGATGTCTAATACTGGAATAATTTTAAGGGGAATAAAGTACGTTTTTGCTGGTCTGCTACAATTTACTCTGCTCTGATTCACTCATACCAGAATTCTGCCAGTCTGCATGGTGCAGACGCATACATTTTGTAAATATGGCACAGCAATATTGTTGCTCTGTTAATTCTCTCTGTCTGTAAACCCTGAAAAATATTGAGAAACCTTATAGGTTATGACATATTTAATTAATCCTAGTGACAATTCACGGGCAATTATTCCCAGGTTTACATGACTGATACTGACACTGTGGTAAAAAAAATCGACTTTGTTTAATCCATAAAAGTCATGAAAAGAGCTGTAAACCCCGCTAGCATTGAGCTAGCTAGCATGCTAACACGGGAGAACAATGGTGATAGTTTGTCATGCAACATCTAACTTTCTAACATCTTTTTTCACTAGCAGCTACTGGTGGAGCTCCTCATCTGACTGTGCTGGCGTCCTCTGGTTAAATAAAGTACAAGTTTGATCGTTTAAGATAGTAAAAGGTTTGAAAAACATGAAAAACTTACCGGCACATTCTAAACTGGTCTGTTGACGTAAGACTCGGTGTTATTCGGTAGCCAATGAGCTTCTGGATGTGGGGATGTCCCGCCTCCCCTCTCGTTGACTGCCGTGGCGCTGTTTTTACGTGTGTGACAGGTTTTAGAATCGCAACCGCCAAAAAAAAGCTCAACTCAAAAAATAAAAGCGCAAGTCAAAAAGACGATTTCAAAATAAAAGCGCAACTCAAAAAGACGATTTCAGAACAGCGCAATTTTGATTTGCAGATTTGAGTTTTGGTTGCAAATTCTGGGTTTTGGTTTGCAGATTTTGGGTTTTGGTTTGCAGAATTCGGGTTTTGATTCCTGGTTTTACAGTTTTGATGCCAAATAGTTTAGGCATGAATTTGACACCATACTGAGGGTCAAAATGAAATGTGTGCTGAACACATCTGTATACTTCAACTTGTTTACAGTACATGTGAATAATTTACACATAAGAAGAGTTTTCTATCCATATCCATGAAAGAAATATTCTCTGTAGGACAAATATGTTCTTGTTATATCTAGCTGTTTGATGAAAGCTGAAATATTCAGTTATTAAAATTGTAAATCTGACTCCAGAGGAGTCGGTGCCTCACCAGCCATCAACCTCACTGCACATCACTGCTACCAATATGCCATAAAGTCATGGATAATGTATTTGTGATAACATGTTCTACAGTGTATATTTTGCCATGTTTTTACTTTATGTTGTATGCCAGTATTAATGATACATTTACCATTTAAGGTACAAAATTCAGATGATGAAAAGCTGCTGGAATTAACAGATGCCATTGTCGCTTGTGGATACCAAGGACCAATAACAGTTGAGAAGAGAAATTCCATCACAGCGTATGTTCCCTATAAAAGCAGCTATTTCTCACACTTCAGTGATAACAGTTTTATTCTGATTAAATTACGTATTTTTGTCTCACTTCTGATTAGAGCCATCAGTTTGCATTCAGTGGTGAGGTTGATCCCAATCTTAACCCAGCTGCGGGAAGGCTTCAAACTGTATGGACTGACTGACTTTTTGGCAGAACACAAACAACTGTGTCAAGAGCTTTTTGTCCCTGGCCACATTAAAAATGTAAGAAATTGTTAGAACAAATACTGCCCTTCTTTATTGTAACCTGTTTTTTTTTATGTCAGTGTTTTTTCACAAATTGAAAAAATTTGGTCAAGACAAGTAAAATGTTGTAGCAAAATTATAAAAAATAAGTAATATTAATATAATAATAATATAATAATATGTAAGCCTCAAACAATTTATCATTTGATTTTTGAGTTGTTTTAAGCTATGATGCACAGTCAGTCAGTAATATTAGAGTATAAGCAGACCTACTGCACAAATTTACTAAAATATGACCCACGTGATTGTTCTGAAGCTACCACCATGCTTTCTCATTTGCTTGTTTATTGTACTGACTGCACCCGCATAGTTTTCCCAATTTTGATTTTATCACGTGGCACAAATGTGTTACAGGTTGATGCAGACTTCATCGTTGGAGCCCTTTCCCCAAACTTGAGTGAGGAGGGATCTGTCAGACGGCAGAAAGAACTACATGTTCTCAGCTTTATGCAAGACTTTCTGCAGAATCTGGAAGACAAAGGTAAGATGTTACTTTTTCACTTAACTGTAGATTTTGCAATTGCTCCAACTGCTGCATTACACATTAAAGTCTAGATATAAAGGTTTTACACAAATTTCGTGTTTGAACATTTGAATCGGTTAGTTCAAAAGGGGCAGCAGTTCATAGCTTACAAATGCTATCATATGAAGCACCTCACTTTTAGAATTTCAGAGGACTAGCAAACTAAAGTCTCTGGACTTGGGCCCTTGAATTAAACAGGGGTGCTGTCATATTGGGTAACTAGTGCTGCCATTTATGGAATAAAGCTCAACCTAGGTTAGGCCCTAGTCCAGGAATTTTGCACTTAATGCATTTCAAATGCCACGCATAGTCAATACATTACAACGGACTTGGGATTTTTTTGCGCGACATATAATATCTCTGTTTTGAAAAATTGTGGGCTTGGCCCCCTTTTGAACTAACCAATTCATTTGTTTTCTCTTAACACTGAGGGTGTTGAGGGCAAATGCAGTTTTTGTATGTTCGTTTAAATATGTTATTGCTAGCAGGATGAAGGGTAAATGGTGGAAAAATTACTCATTTTTTTCCCTTAAACTAGATACAGACCATGAAGACGAGCTCCCTGCAAGTGCCGCTACACAAGAAACGACTGGGGTGGGAAACAAAAGGCTTTCGCTCCAGCATTTCTTTCAATGGGTCACAGGACATGCTCACATTCCACTCATCCAGTGTCAACGAAGTATGTTTAAAATCACTGTTAATTTTGAACATGACTGCTACTCCCATTATGGGGAACATGGGATTTGTTACCCAGTGGTCAATGCTTGTGGTGTCAGTGTGACATTTCCTGTATGTCACTTAGGAACCTATAGGGACTTTGAAAGAAACCTAAACACTGCTCTTGAATTTGGCTATGAATTTAGCAGGTATTAGATGTTACATCTCATCATTGCTTGCAGCTGAAGGTGTGATTGCAGCAACCCTGAAGTTTAAAAAAAATATATGATCTGACAGAAAACTTTTTTGTTAAATAATATTGTTTAGCTGTTGATGTTGTTTTTCTGAAATATAACTTGGCAAGTTGGTATAGAAATATATAATACTTTATTGACAGCTTTTCAAACAGTAGTTACAAAGTACCAACTTATAACAGTTACACAGCTAATAAAGTAGCCAGATGTTCACGAACGATTAAGAACAGGCATCTGTTGTCCAGATCTCTGTTGTCATCAATAAAATTCTGACATTCCACCAGCTGGTCTTCTGTTATGGGACAGTCAAATTCAGGGACCACCACAGCTCCCTGCACATCTCCAAAATCAGTCGCAACATCCCAATCAAGGTCTGGCTCCTGAATGTCCTGAAAGTAAGATCAGTGGATTGTTTTATTTTGTTTTTCCACTCCCCCCCACCCCAACAGTTTTTGCCTTTTTTTAAACTGGCACCGTTTCCTTTAAAGTATTTTGACATGGAAACCTGAAGATTTTCTGGTTCATTGGTGGGATGGAGTATCATTCCAGGTTGCCACAACTGTTCAGGGGTTTTGTTTCCTTCAGTTCTGAGTGGATGGCAGTTCCAACCTTCCACAAAGGCATCTAAGTCATTTTGGAGTTTGTGAAGAAATGTGAGGTGGACTGCAAACAAATCTTCTGTAAAGAAATGTTTACAAATAGATTAAAGAAATAAAACAAGTTAATAAATTAATGCATTTGACTTTTTTAATATTACCTTTTGAAAATGTCCTGTACAACTGTTATTTATTAATTGAAGTATTGTTTTGGCAGATTAACATTTAACTTAACTCTGAATGGTATTGAAAGTTTTTTTTTTCCTCTCCACAAACATCACAATATTGCCTTACCACAGGAGGATACATCAAGTAGGTGGTCCATCTCCAGCAGGTGAAGTTCATTGTAATATTTTGATGTTACACATGCTCTGACATCACGCCACAAGCGCTCGATTCTAAGAGCACTCAACTTAAGCCATGTAATGTCAAGGACTTGGAGACATGAAAAGTTTAAATTATTTTTCAATTGAGTTAATGGCAGTGTGTAAATGGATTTAAAGAAAATATTAATCAAATCAAACCGTTGATTGTGGACGCTTTTTCCTGAAAGGAAACTCCCACGATCAGTTCCACGGATGGTGAACATATATCTAGCTATGTCCACATTCTCTACTCCCTGATTACCTCTCACCCTATTTCACAAATGAATAACAAAGAACTTTAAAAAAAATCATTGGATTAGAACACAACTTTCTATATTTAAAGTAAATTTCCAAATTGACTTTACATAATCTGTGATAAAAGGTTTAGGTCTGCATATCAGAAAGATTTGTAGCCATGCCTTGAGGGTATGCCATGGACCTCTGTTGCTTTTTTGAATGCTGCAAAAGCTGTTGATGCACGGTTATTGGTGGAC
The DNA here is from genome assembly GCA_023969325.1 of Oryzias curvinotus. Classification (NCBI taxonomy): domain Eukaryota; kingdom Metazoa; phylum Chordata; class Actinopteri; order Beloniformes; family Adrianichthyidae; genus Oryzias; species Oryzias curvinotus. The sequence goes on along the minus strand of CM043719.1, from coordinate 29,904,032 downwards.
ACATCACCTACATAATAATAAGAAAAGTATGGTAAACCAGTCTAAATGTAAAGCAGAAAACTGCAAAGCTTGTTACCTTTCTGGAGTAGCCATCAACTCCACCAAAAAGGACAATGTTGTACCTGGTGGCATTAAGAAAAGCATTTTTATGGTAACATTTATAATTAAGATAACTCATCATTTCACTACCCCCCCCACTCCAAAAAAAAAAAAAAAAACAAGCATACAAACCTTATCAACTTGTGGTTAGTGTCCACATGCCACAGTGAAAGGGGTCCTCTGACTGAATAGGTTCTCCGCACAACACAGCCAAGTCCAGTCAGTCTGGAAAGAATACCAAGCGAGTCCACACGATGCATTGATGCTGCAAGTCTTCTCCACTGCACATTGATACCCATTGACCTCAGCCTTCTTTTCACCATCCGATAGCCTGCTGTCGGAATTTTAGTTTTTATTAGCCGGATGGAATCATCCAGCTCTTCATCTGTAAGATTACTATAAGTCTGTTTGACAGACAGGCCAAATTCAGTCATTCATCGATGGACAGTTCTGGTTGAAATCCCCTGTAATTTTGCTATGCTTTTCACTGGAAGATTTAATGCAATAAGTTCAACCAGTCTCTCCTTTTCCACCACATACATGGGGCGCCCCCTTGCTCCGCTTACAGTTTCAACTGTGGTCAGTGCCACATTATTACGATCAATGTGGTCCAACACCAGTCTGAGAAACTCTTGTAAAGCTTGGACAATCTCTGGCTGGATATTCACATGTCTGGACAGTGCTTCCCAGAGGTACAGTTCTTGCCTACAGGTGAACAGCAGAAAGTCCAAGTCCAGGGGTTGTGAAAGTCCAGACTCTAATTTACTGATTAGTCTTAAAATCATTTCTTGTCTGAGAATGTCCTATTGACGAAAAACAAAATGAGAATCAACACTGGACAAAAGAATGAGAAAAAATATTGATAGAAATTCATGATAAATAAAAGAAGTTCATAGCAAAGCTGGCACACTAATAGGAAATGAAACCACAGTAACCAATATAAGCAAAAACTGCTTACTGAATTGGGTTTAAAGACTTACTTGCTCTGCCATCTCACAAGATCAGTTGTTCAGGGATAAGGGATTTTAGCTGAATAAAAGAAAAAGCAGTTAGAATATGTCCAGAGTTGAGAAAACTTAATCTCAGAATTACTTTAGAGAATTAACAGCTCCAAGTAATGATTAACCACAGTGTCTTAATTTAACTAGCTATACATGAAAATTAAGAAGTTAAACAAAGATTACATTATGAGACGCAAATAGAAACTGACCGCGCGGGATCCCCACTCAGTCAGGCTTGCAGCCGTGCACTTTAGAATTGCGCCTGCGCGGTTATGAGGTTCGCTCACTCAGTTCCTAAATACGCCCGCTCAGTTGATTTTACGCCCTTTCACTTTATGGCAGAGATGTGATTCCATAGACCGTGACCATGTAAAAAAAAAAAAAAAGGTAAAAAACTGTACAACCTGAACATAAAAATAAATTGTGACTTCCACATAGAGAAAAGATCCATCTCTCCTCTTTTGTCCCCGTTGGTGGGTGGGTGGGCAGGATGTCCTCATTCCAGATGGGGGCCTGCCTCTAGACACAAGTCTAGTGTTGTCCAACATTCCTTCCTCATCAGTCTGTGAGCTCTGTCTCGGCATTTTGTTTAATTCAGCTCCATTTACGGATTCCAAGTGGTTATTTCCTCTGGTATTCCTGGAGCTTCTCTTGAGCACGCCGCACCGTCTCTCCAACGCGCTGCCATCCCTCCGCTGCTCGGGTCCGGTCCGGTCCCCTGCTGCTTTCGCTGCTTGGAGTGTTGACATTAATCCCTCTCTTCTTTATGTCTTCTTTATGTCTTGCGTCGCTTCCATCGCGCTGTTATAACTTTGGACGCCATCTTTCCAATGAATCCTGAGCCTGGTGTATGGGGCAGGATGCGTGGCGGGGCTCTCTGCGAATACAACTATCTTCAAATTACTTAAAAAGTTGATTTTCTCCAAAAAAAGACCATGGCCCCTAAGAAAACCAAGGAATACGAAGACCTCAAAAAGACTCTTGATGATATTCAAGCTACGCTGAAACGCTTTATGGACCAAGTGTCCGCTAAGCTAACGCCACTTTGGGAAATGATGGAAGAGTTCAGATGATTTCAGGCTCAAAACGAGCAACGAGAAAACCGGGTCGACATTCTGGAGAAAAGACTGGACGATGTGGAACAGCAAGTAAGGATGAATAATGTCATTCTCACTGGAGTACCAATCAAACCTCGAGCGAAGCTGACAGCAGGAGCTAGCACTGCTAATGCTAGCGCTAGCGTAGCTAGCAGTGCTGATACGAAATGCGGTGGAGAGACTCTGGATCAGCAAATACATTCATTTCTCACATCCAAAGGGATTTCCCTGGATCTCAATACCATGGAGACCTGCCACCTGCTCCCCAGGAGAAAGGAGACGGATAAACCAGCGATCCTCATCAGGTTTGTGAATCAAAATCACAAGCTAGCTTTGATGACCCAAAGAAAACACCTGAAAGGTTCAGCTGCTTATCTGAACGACCATCTGACCAGAAGGAATGCTGAAATCTCAAAACATGCACGGCTTCTCAGGAAGCGTGAGCAGATTGAGAACACTTGGGTTAAAGGCTCCAGGATTTACGTCAAACCACTCGGTCCACAGGACCGGTCCAAGGTTCAGGTTGTGAACGCCATGAAGGATTTTGAGAAGTGTCTTATCTTGGTCGTCTGAAACAACATGGAGTAATAAACCAAAGAGCCAAATAATTTCAAGAAATATGACACCTGGATTCCTCACTTTCTCCATACGTCTGACATCACCTGAATTAACAGCAGAGCTCTGACACGCAGACAACTTGACCTCAACTTTCACCGCAGCTGATATCAGCTGAGGAAGGATATGGACCTGAATCAAATGTCTGCAGACATAACATCGAAGAGAACTATAAACTGTTTTGAACCAAGAAGATCAGCTGTTATTCAGCAGAAGAAGAAATGCCAACCTTGGACAATCGACAGATTATGGACCCTTTTTATTTTTCCCTTACAGCATTACTTTATTATATTATATATACGTTTTTAACTTTTTATACTTGATGAAATTTTGCTAGGAAAATTCCTGATAATACTGATATAGTATTATTTTTTAATCATATGAATGACTTTAATAAGTAACATACTCTGCATATATTTAATCTAAATCAAAATGCTTAAAATCTAAAGCAAAGTCCTTTTTTTCCAACTTAATTGTTGTCTGAGTTAGCTTTGTCTTTAGACAAGTAAAGATAATGAAGATAATTAAACTTGGAACATTTTTCACTCGTAGTTTTGTTTATATGTAACATAATATTTAACAGTTCATAATCAACATGGCAAATGCAATTTGCCATGTTGATTTCTAAAATAAGTTATTTTTTTGCATAATAATTAAATAATTCATCTTTTCATGTTTGTCATATCGATACTTTATGATTCTTAATTCTGTCTGATAAAAGCTAGGAACCGGATATTGATAAATCATGTAATAAAATGGTTATAGTATAACAGGGTGGGATTATATAAGTTCGCTTCCTTCCACTCCCTTTCAAGCAATATTTATTAATATGTCTAATTATCCTAAGTTTGATTAGTTACTGTATTATTTTTAGTACATTATTAGTACAACTGATGATTATATTCCTTTTGTGTATTATTTCTACTTAATTGCTTGAAATAAACCATTTCAAATCAAATTAAAGCCGAAGCGGCGTTGTATGGCCCGCAGATGCGACCCGCCTTCCACGCCCAACTCTATGCACCACTGCCGCACCTCACCGCCCTCACCTTTGATGAGGGATAGTAAAAGCTGCAAGGGCTAATAATGCTAACCATTCTAATCATGCTAGCTAAATCATGTGGCTAAAAGTGCTAGCATCGCGATCAGCATCATCAACTCTCTCAGAAAAACACATTACCTAAAATGCTAATTATGCTAACTATGCTAGCTATGCTAATATGGCTAAAAAAGATAGCATTGCGATCAGCATTATCAACTGACTCAGAAAAACACATTACTTAAAATGCTAATTATGCTAACTATGCTAGCTATACTAATGTGGCCAAAAGTGCTAGCATAGCAATCAACCTCATCAACTGACTCAGAAAAACACATTGATTTTATCTCCGTAACAACCATTTAATGTTTTGTTTGCCTCGGGAGGACGAACAGATTGACGTCTTTTTGGACGAAGCGGGAAAAGTAAACTTTTTGTCGTCCTTAGCAACAGTGGTGTCATGCTAACCACGCCCACATTCCTTATATGTATGGACATATTTGAGTTTGAATTAAAAACATCCAGTGTTTTTAATTGCGTTCAGTTCCTGCCATGGATGCATGCATTCAATTTTCACTGTATTCCAATGAAGTTACATGGGAGTTACAAAAGTGTGCCACTTTGCGCCACTCGCACGCCGTTCAAAATCCACAACTTCTAATTCCATTTTTTCCACAGTAGCTTGCCATTGATGTCCAAAAGGTTTCGGGACGATCGATGAAAATTCCAACGACAAGTTTACATTTGAATCCACCGATAAAGGTAATTTTTATAGAAAATTCAAGATGGCCGCCTTCCTGGGGTCAAAGGTCGACGAAACTCCAGAGGTGATTGTAGACTTACACTAGGGACATGCGAGTCAAATTTTGTAAAAATCGCTCAAGTTTATTTTTCCATTTTGTGTGCGCGAAAACCTCAAAATGTCAGATTTTGACACAAAATGGCCGCCAAACCGTAGGTCATGTCGCCATCACATAATGATTTCATAACTTTTTATGGATATACCCCACAAAGTTATCTGGGTTTCGCTACCCGATTCTTTAAAAAAATTCGGAATTTTTTTTTTTTTTTTAGCCAAGTCAGCACTTTTTTTTGCGAATGTTTTTTTGTTTACCACGGTCACTTTCCTATATCGATTTTGGCGTATGTGACATCGTTTTGTTCAGTGTGGGCCAGGGAATTGTATATTTCATTTTCACGACATTCCAATAAAAAATGTGCGAGCTAGCTAAAATGGCGACGGTTGTGAATTCGCCACGCGCACGCCTTTCAAAATCTACAACTTCTAATTCCAAGATTTTGTCCACAGTAGCTTGCCATTGATGCCCGAGAAGTTTCAAGAAGATCAATAAAAATCCCTAGGACAAGTGTTCATTTGTATCCGTCACTAAATGTGCTTTTTTATGAAAATTCAAGATTGCCAAGGTCAAAGATCAACGAAACTGCTTTGGTTATTGTAGACTCAAGGTTTTGGCATGTGTGTGCGATTTTGTGAAAATCGCTCCAACAAAAGTGTCATTTTCCCATATTGTCAAGAAACACGAAAATCGCCACAAAATGGCCGCCAAGCCGTAGGTGCATTCTGAGCACAAAAATCATTGTTTCATTCAAAAGTGTCAAAAAAGCATTTTCAGCTCTAAATAGCACTGTTTTGACTTCTCAACGTAAGATGTGACAAGAAGTAACACTTTCTTCAACAGCAAACAAGAACTTTGACTTTTGAGTGCATTCTGAGCACAAAAATCATTTTTTCATTCGAAAGTGTTAAAAAACCGTGTCCAGCTCTGAATAGCACTGTTTTGAATCTTTTCTGGATCTTTTATTGTCCCATATAAATCTGGGTATTGTCTTTATAAATTGGGAGTTAGCGACCTGTGTTGGTAGAGCTTAAAATAAAAATAAAAACCGCGGCAAAATGTTCATTTGTTCCCAGTTTTATTCCCAATAGTCCCAATAAAATGTGGAATTGTTGATTCTGGTTGTTCAAAGTAAGCTATGAAGTCATGAGCAAAGAATCCTATTTTATGTTCAACACCATCTATTGAGACTCAAATAGTTGCAGTTTTTTCTCGAATTGCTTGTGCCAGAGGCTCGATAAAAAAAAAGCAAACAGAGTCGGGGAGAGCCAGCCTAGTTTATCTTTCCAATTTAAATGTTCCTGTTATATTCCCGTTTATTTTAATTCTAGCCGTTGGTTGTGAGTATAATAATAATAATATTATTAAATAATAAAATTATATTAATTATTAATAATAATAATTATTATTAATAATAATAATTATAATTATTATAATCATTATAATCATTATTATAATTATAAAATATTATAATTATTATTCATTAATAATTACTTATTAATATTAATAATTATTATTAACAATTATTATTATTATAATTATCGTTATTAATTATTAATTATTATTAATTAACAATTATTAATACTTTATATTATTACCTATTAATCATTGATATTAATTATTACATAATTAAATAATAATATTGTTAATATTATTATTAATATAATAATAATATTATTATTATGGTTTTATTATTTCAACGGATTTGTTATTAAATCCTATTTTTTCTAAGGCTAAGAATACAAATTTCCAATTAACAATTAACTCATACGTATAGATTTTGTAATCTATATTTAGTACTGACCTATTTCAGTACTAAATATAGATTACAAAATCTATACGTCTATAAGTAGCGCACAACTGCTTGTTTTTCCCTGGTTTCAACAGAACTGAAGTAAGTGCTTCGGACCATGAAATAGGCATTTTATTATTTTTTAAGGGCCAGTTCAGAGATCTGTGTAATATTGGAGTCAGCTCATTTTTAAATATTTTATACCATTTGTCACTGCCTGGTGATTTATTGTTTTTCAAAGAGCTTATGGTTTTTAACATTTCCATCCATCTTCCTCCGCTCATCCGGAACCGGGTCGGGGGGCAGCAGACTGAGCAGAGATGCCCAGACTTCCCTCGCCCCAGCCACTTCCTCCAGCTCCTCTGGGGGGACCCCAAGGCGTTCCCAGGCTAGCCGAGAGACGTAGTCTCTCCAGCGTGTCCTGGGTCTTCCCCGGCGCCTCCGCCCAGTGGGACATGCCCGAAACACCTCTCCAGGGAGGCGTCCAGGAAGCATCTGGACTAGATGCCCGAGCCACCTCAACTGGCTCCTTTCGATGTGGAGGAGAAGCGGTTCTACTCCGAGCTCTCCGCGGATTGCCGAGCTTCTCACCCTATCTCTAAGGGAGCGCCCAGCCACCCTACGGAGGAAGCTCATTTCAGCCGCTTGTATTCGGGACCTCGTTCTTTCGTTCATGAAAGAACCATAGGTGAGTATTGGAACGAAGATCGACCGGTAAATTATTGACGGGGAATCGTTTACGAAGGTGAAGTCAAAGAAGAGCCAGAAGAGAAAACTGGAGCCAGACGGAGGCACCATGGATGTCGAAGAGCCAAATAAACGCCCGCTTTGCTTTTCGGCTCAGCTCTCTCTTCACCACAACGGACCGATACAGCGACCGCATAACTACGGACGCCGCTCCGATCCGCCTGTCGTTCTCATGCTCCGGTCTTCCCTCACTCGTGAACAAGACCCCCAGATATTTAAACTCCTCCACCTGAGGCAGGGAGACTCCACCCACAGAGAGATGGCAGACTACCTTTCTCTGGTCAAGAACCATGGCCTCAGATTTGGCGGTGCTGACCCTCATCCCGGCCGCTTCACACTCGGCTGCAAACCGCCCCAATGCACGCTGGAGGTCCTGGCTCGATGAAGCCAACGGGACAACATCATCTGCAAAAAGCAGAGAGGAAATCCTGTGGTCCCCAAACCAGATCCCCTCCGGCCCCTGGCTGCGCCTAGAAATTCTGTCCATAAAAACTATGAACAGAACCGGTGATAAAGGGCAGCCCTGCCGGAGTCCAACGTGGACCGGGAACAGGTCTGACTTACTGCCCTTACATGCGAACCAAGCTCCTACTCCGGTCACACAGAGACCGGACAGCCCTCAGTAACGCTCCCAGAGCACCCTCCACAGGATACCACGGGGGACGCGGTCGAACGCCTTTTCCAAATCCACAAAACACATGTGGACTGGGTAAGCAAACTCCCACAATCCCTCCAGCACCCTAGATAGGGTATGGAGCTGGTCCACTGTTCCACGACCAGGACGGAAACCGCACTGTTGTTCCTGAATCTGAGGTTCAACTATCGGACGGACTCTCCTCTCCCTGGCATAGACTTTCCCAGGGAGGCTGAGGAGTGTAATTCCCCTGTAGTTGGAACACACCCTCCGGTCCCCCTTAAAGAAGGTGCCCCTTTATCACTTTGTCAGTCTCAAATTGGGTTTTGTTTGATATCAGAATAGCGACTTCTCGTTTGCGGCTTTGTCTGTGTGAACTGTAATATGTATTTCTGAATCCTAGTTTTTTAAGTTTCTCATGTTCTTGATCATTTAAATGGGTTTCTTGCAATAGAGCTAATTGTATATTTTCTTTTTTGAATTTTTGCAGAATTATCCCCCTCTTTTTGGGTGTGGTTAACCCATTCACATTTAGCGAGGCGACACTCAAACTACACATTTTGTCTTATAACAATCCTATTTATGCCCCTAGACCGTGACCATGTAAAAAAAAAAGGTAAAAAACTGTACAACCTGAACATAAAATAAATTGTGACTTCCACATAGAGAAAAGATCCATCTCTCCTCTTTTGTCCCCGTTGGTGGGTGGGTGGGCAGGATGTCCTCATTCCAGATGGGGGCCTGCCTCTAGACACAAGTCTAGTGTTGTCCAACATTCCTTCCTCATCAGTCTGTGAGCTCTGTCTCGGCATTTTGTTTAATTCAGCTCCATTTACAGATTCCAAGTGGTTATTTCCTCTGGTATTCCTGGAGCTTCTCTTGAGCACGCCGCACCGTCCCTCCAACGCGCTGCCATCCCTCCGTTGCTTGGATCCGGTCCGGTCCCCTGCTGCTTTTGCTGCTTGGAGTGTTGACATTAATCCCTCTCTTCTTTATGTCTTGCGTCGCTTCCATCGCGCTGTTATAACTTTGGACGCCATCTTTCCAATGAAGCCTGAGCCTGGTGTATGGGGCAGGACGCGTGGCGGGGCTCTCTGCGAATACAACTATCTTCAAATTACTTAAAAAGTTGATTTTCTCCAAAAAAAGACCATGGCCCCTAAGAAAACCCAGGAATACGAAGACCTCAAAAAGACTCTTGATGATATTCAAGCTACGCTGAAACGCTTTATGGACCAAGTGTCCGCTAAGCTAACGCCACTTTGGGAAATGATGGAAGAGTTCAGATGATTTCAGGCTCAAAACGAGCAACGAGAAAACCGGGTCGACATTCTGGAGAAAAGACTGGATGATGTGGAACAGCAAGTAAGGATGAATAATGTCATTCTCACTGGAGTACCAATCAAACCTCGAGCGAACCTGACAGCAGGAGCTAGCACTGCTAATGCTAGCGCTAGCGTAGCTAGCAGTGCTGATACGAAATGCGGTGGAGAGACTCTGGAACAGCAAATACATTCATTTCTCACATCCAAAGGGATTTCCCTGGATCTCAATACCATGGAGACCTGCCACCTGCTCCCCAGGAGAAAGGAGACGGATAAACCAGCGATCCTCATCAGGTTTGTGAATCAAAATCACAAGCTAGCTTTGATGACCCAAAGAAAACACCTGAAAGGTTCGGCTGCTTATCTGAACGACCATCTGACCAGAAGGAATGCTGAAATCTCAAAACATGCACGGCTTCTCAGGAAGCGTGAGCAGATTGAGAACACTTGGGTTAAAGGCTGCAGGATTTACGTCAAACCACTCGGTCCACAGGACCGGTCCAAGGTTCAGGTTGTGAACACCATGAAGGATTTTGAGAAGTGTCTTATCTTGGTCGTCTGAAACAACATGGAGTAATAAAACCAAAGAGCCAAATAATTTCAAGAAATATGACACCTGGATTCCTCACTTTCTCCATGCGTCTGACGTCACCTGAATTAACAGCAGAGCTCTGACACGCAGACAACTTGACCTCAACTTTCACCGCAGCTGATATCAGCTGAAGAAGGATATGGACCTGAATCAAATGTCTGCAGACATAACATCGAAGAGAACTATAAACTGTTTTGAACCAAGAAGATCAGCTGTTATTCAGCAGAAGAAGAAATGCCAACCTTGGACAATCGACAGATTATGGACCCTTTTTATTTTTCCCTTACAGCATTACTTTATTATATTATATATATGTTTTTAACTTTTGATACTTGATGAAATTTTGCTAAGAAAATTCCTGATAATACTGATATAGTATTATTTTTGTCATGACGACGTTGACGTAGCAGACCCAGACGCTGAAACCCGGAAGAAAACTCACAGCAGAATGACTTTTGAAAGGATTTATTTTACCAAGGGGTAAATAAGTTTCTGGGGGGACGAGGACGTATCTCCTCCGGGGATTGAGCTCGGAGTCCTTTGAGCTGATACAGATGAAGAGGGGGGGGGCGACACGAGGACGCGTCGAACGGTGGAGCCAGAGGGAGCGAGGCTTGGGCGCTGAGGACAGCGGGACCAGCTTGAGATGAGGCGTGGACGTCGAGGACGACGGGACCAGCACGGAGCGAGGCGTGGATACCGAGGACGGCAAGACCAGCGTGGAGCAGGAGGAACCAGCGTGACCGAGGCAGGAACCTGAAGGAGAGCACAAGGCGAGGTAAGACTAGAGGCTAAATAAACTTAGCTGAGACTAAAAGGCCAGGTATGAGCACCGGGGTGAGTGTAACAGACTGGCGCTGGATACTGGTGTGGAACTCCCATATGAAGACCGGCAGGATGATGAGAAGATGAGGATCAGCTGGTTCCAATCAGCCAGGTGGTGAGAGCTGTAGGAGGGGGAGGTGAACTGACAGGCACCGTGACAATTTTTTAATCATATGAATGACTTTAATAAGTAACATACTCTGCATATATTTAATCTAAATCAAAATGCTTAAAATCTAAAGCAAAGTCCTTTTTTTCCAACTTAATTGTTGTCTGAGTTAGCTTTGTCTTTAGTCAAGTAAAGATAATGAAGATAATTAAACTTGGAACATTTTTCACTCGTAGTTTTGTTTATATGTAACATTATATTTAACAGTTCATAATCAACATGGCAAATGCAATTTGCCATGTTGATTTCTAAAATAAGTTATTTTTTTGCATAATAATTAAATAATTCATCTTTTCATGTTTGTCATATCGATACTTTATGATTCTTAATTCTGTCTGATAAAAGCTAGGAACCGGATATTGATAAATCATGTAATAAAATGGTTATAGTATAACAGGGTGGGATTATATAAGTTCGCTTCCTTCCACTCCCTTAAAAAGCAATATTTATTAATATGTCTAATTATCCTAAGTTTGATTAGTTACTGTATTATTTTTAGTACATTATTAGTACAACTGATGATTATATTCCTTTTGTGTGTTATTTCTACTTAATTGCTTGAAATAAACCATTTCAAATCAAATTAAAGCCGAAGCGGCGTTGTATGGCCCGCAGATGCGACCCGCCTTGAGGGATAGTAAAAGCTGCAAGCGCTAATAATGCTAACCATTCTAATCATGCTAGCTAAATCATGTGGCTAAAAGTGCTAGCATCGCGATCAGCATCATCAACTCTCTCAGAAAAACACATTACCTAAAATGCTAATTATGCTAACTATGCTAGCTATGCTAATATGGCTAAAAAAGATAGCATTGCGATCAGCATTATCAACTGACTCAGAAAAACACATTACTTAAAATGCTAATTATGCTAACTATGCTAGCTATGCTAATGTGGCCAAAAGTGCTAGCATAGATATCAGCCTCATCAACTGACTCAGAAAAACACATTCCTCAAGATGCTAATTATGCTAACTATGCTAGCTATGCCAACGTGGCTAAAAGTGCTAGCATAGCGATCAGCATCATTAACTTACTCAGAAAAACACATTGATTTTATCTCCGTAGCAACCATTTAATGTTTTGTTTGCCTCGGGAGGACGAACAGATTGACGTCTTTTTGGACGAAGCGGGAAAAGTAAACTTTTTGTCGTCCTTAGCAACAGTGGTGTCATGCTAACCACGCCCACATTCCTTATATGTATGGACATATTTGAGTTTGAATTAAAAACATCCAGTGTTTTTAATTGTGTTCAGTTCCTGCCATGGATGCATGCATTCAATTTTCACTGTATTCCAATGAAGTTACATGGGAGTTACAAAAGTGTGCCACTTTGCGCCACACGCACGCCGTTCAAAATCTACAACTTCTAATTCCATTTTTTCCACAGTATCTTGCCATTGATGTCCAAAAGGTTTCGAGACGATCGATGAAAATTCCAACGACAAGTTTACGTTTGAATCCACCGATAAAGGTAATTTTTATAGAAAATTCAAGATGGCCGCCTTCCTGGGGTCAAAGGTCGACGAAACTCCAGAGGTGATTGTAGACTTACACTAGGGACATGCGAGTCAAATTTTGTAAAAATCGCTAGAAAAAAAGTTCATTTTTCCATTTTGTGTAAAAACGCGAAAACCTCAAAATGTCAGATTTTGACACAAAATGGCCACCAAACCGTAGGTCATGTCGCCATCACATAATGATTTCATAACTTTTTATGGATATACCCCACAAAGTTATCTGGGTTTCGCTAGCCGATTCTTTAAAAAAAATTCGGAATTTTTCTTTTTTTTTTTAGCTAAGTCAGCACTTTTTTTTGTGAGTGTTTTTTTGTTTACCACGGCCACATTCCTATATCGATTTTGGCGTATGTGTTTTGTTCAGTGTGGGCCAGGGAATTGTATATTTCATTTTCACGACACTCCAATAAAAAATGTGCGAGCTAGCTAAAATGGCGACGGTTGTGAATTCGCCACGCGCACGCCTTTCAAAATCTACAACTTCTAATTCCAAGATTTTGTCCACAGTAGCTTGCCATTGATGCCCGAGAAGTTTCAAGAAGATCAATAAAAATCCCTAGGACAAGTGTTCGTTTGTATCCGTCACTAAAGGTGCTTTTTTATGAAAATTCAAGATTGCCAAGGTCAAAGATCAACGAAACTGCTTTGGTTATTGTAGAATCAAGGTTTTGGCATATGTGTGCGATTTTGTGAAAATCGCTCCAACAAAAGTGTCATTTTTCCATATTGTCAAGAAACACGAAAATCGCCACAAAATGGCCGCCAAGCCGTAGGTGCATTCTGAGCACAAAAATCATTTTTTCATTCAAAAGTGTCAAAAAAGCGTTTTCAGCTCTAAATAGCACTGTTTTGACTTCTCAACGTAAGATGTGACAAGAAATAAAACTTTTTCGAACTGCAAAAGAGAACTTTGACTTTTGAGTGCATTCTGAGCACAAAAATCATTTTTTCATTCGAAAGTGTTAAAAAACCGTGTCCAGCTCTGAATAGCACTGTTTTGAATCTTTTCTGGATCTTTTATTGTCCCATATAAATCTGGGTATTGTCTTTATAAATTGGGAATTAGCAACCTGTGTTGGTAGAGCTTAAAATAAAAATAAAAACCGCGGCAAAATGTTCATTTGTTCCCAGTTTTATTCCCAATAGTCCCAATAAAATGTGGAATTGTTGATTCTGGTTGTTCAAAGTAAGCTATGAAGTCATGAGCAAAGAATCCTATTTTATGTTCAACACCATCTATTGAGACTCAAATAGTTGCAGTTTTTTCTCGAATTGCTTGTGCCAGAGGCTCGATAAAAAAAGCAAACAGAGTCGGGGAGAGCCAGCCTAGTTTATCTTTCCAATTTAAATGTTCCTGTTATATTCCCGTTTATTTTAATTCTAGCCGTTGGTTGTGAGTATGCTATTATAAATAATAAATTATATAATTATTATAATAATAATTATTATTAATAATAATAATTAAATATTATATATTATAAATTATTATAATTATAAAATATTATAATTATTATTCATTAATAATTACTTATTAATATTAATAATTATTATTAACAATTATTATTATAATTATCGTTATTAATTATTAATTATTATCAATTAACAATTATTAATACTTTATATTATTAACTATTAATCATTAATATTAATTATTACATAATTAAATAATAATATTATTAATATTATTATTAATATAATAATAATATTATTATTATGGTTTTATTATTTCAACGGATTTGTTATTAAATCCTTTTTTTTCTAAGACTAAGAATACAAATTTCCAATTAACAATTAACTCATACTCATTTTGTAATCTATATTTAGTACTGACCTATTTCAGTACTAAATATAGATTACAAAATCTATAAGTAGCGCACAACTGCTTGTTTTTCCCTGGTTTCAACAGAACTGAAGTAATTGCTTCGGACCATGAAATAGGCATTTTATTATTTTGTAAGGGCCAGTTCAGAGATCTGTGTAATATTGGAGTCAGCTCATTTTTAAATATTTTATACCATTTGTCACTGCCTGGTGATTTATTGTTTTTCAAAGAGCTTATGGTTTTTAACATTTCCATCCATCTTCCTCCGCTCATCCGGAACCGGGTCGGGGGGCAGCAGACTGAGCAGAGATGCCCAGACTTCCCTCGCCCCAGCCACTTCCTCCAGCTCCTCTGGGGGACCCCAAGGCATTCCCAGGCTAGTTTGGTTTGTATCACTACAAGCAGTGGCGGTTTTTGATGTGGGCGAAGTGGGCGGTCGCCCAGGGCGGCACTTCATCGGGGGCGGCATTTGTCGTGCCCTATGCCGCCCCCTATGCGTTATACATAATGTGCTACCTATTTACTATATTCAAAGAGGAAGCTTGGAGCTTTTAACTTGAAGTTGCTTCAGCTGCCGACACTTAACACTTTCATTCTGACACATCAGACCCTTAAGAATGTCTTCCTCCTATTTACTCTTCACACTTATGGTGCAAAAAAAAAAAAAAAGAAAAAAAAAGATGAAATAACTCAGAGTGAAACAACGTAAAACAGGCACATGAAAAGGAATTAGGCACCCGTGCTCAACCCAATTTCGACAAGAGCAGGCAATGGGGATTATTTCCCAGAATGCCTTGCTCCAACACAGCAGACCCGACGCGCACGTGATCACCGCCCTCTGCTGCAAACGCTTGCGGCCACACCTCTTTGAGGTAGTCTTTGGAACATAAGTCAAAAAACTCGAGAGGGGAGCGCAACTCACACTAACAGGTAATTGGGAGTCTTTTTCTATCTGACAATCTGAGCCGCAGCTGCGCCTCCCGTCAGAGAGACGGAGCCGCGTGTGTGAGAGGGAAGGGGAGGGGGGGAGGGGGGATGAGCGCAGACCAGTTTTTATGGATTAAGGTTTTTTGAGAGGTTTTTTCTACTGTTGGTGTTGCACACATTTAGGGAAATGCCAAATATTTTTGGAGTAATCCCACTGATGAGTTCTATGATTTAGTCTTTAATGTTTTATAAGACCTAAACATATTAATCACAATAAGTTTTATTTTTTTAGATCTAATCCCTCTGATATGTTTCACAAAGACACACACAGGACGTCACACATTAAGAAATTATTGCTAAAAATGAAGCAGGAGTCCAGCTCTAAAAAAAAATGATAAAAGAGGAAAAAAAACCAAAATTATTTGATTTGTCATTTCCTATTATATTTTTCAGGCTTTCTTTGTTTTGCCCTGCAGCATGTTCATTTTTGTATAATTTTGACAGAATATATTTCTATGGAGAGAAAATAATTACAAGTTATTTAGGGTTTAACTTGTGTTCCTGTTTTTATTCATATTTATGTTCAAAAGTTCAGTTTAAAAGGTTTAAAAGTTTAGCTTTAGTGTGTTCAGTAAATGTTTATCTTCTTCGGCCAAAACCTTAAGCGTGTTTTTAACTTAGGCCCTTGTGTGACTGATTTTGACCCCCCTGTAATACGAGTCTAGAAAATTCATGC